>QJSC01016009.1:2586420-2748259 GCA_003697955.1 Calidris pygmaea
CCCCCCCCAGGACCACGACCGTCCCCCCCGTGTGTCCCCCCCCGGGGACCCAGCGCTGTGCCGGGAGGGGGGATTTAATTTCAGAAAGGCTTAACATGTGCTGTTGCTGCAAACTACAGCAAAAATAGCTAAACCGGGAGGGAAGGAGGGTGGGAGGGGTGCATTAATACAAAGAATCCTCATTCCTCCCGGTTAAGTAGTTCTACTTTAAAAAAAAATTATTCTTTGCCTCATAACTATTATTTTAATTGATTAACCTTAACCAGGTCTCCAATACAGAGACCCTTGCTGACTAAAAGCCTCTTGGCAAGCAAGCCGGCCCGCACACACGGATAAGTTCTTGCTACCGCCCCTTCTCCAGCGCCCGCTTCGGGCGGCCTGAAGGCCGAGGGGGGCCCTGCCCCGGGCCGCAGGGGGGGTCCGGCCCCGGAGGGGTCCCTGCCCTGCCCCGGAGGGGGTTCCCCGAGGTCCCCATGCCGTACCACACACGAAGCCGGTGCCCGGCGATGGCCAGGCCCGAGCCCAGGGTCCCCGCGCCGCCGCTTCGCCCATCGGCCTCCTCAGGCCGCGCAGCCGCCGCGGGCGGGTGCGGCCCCGGTTGCCCTCCCCCCCCCCGCTTCCCCTCCTTTCCCCGCCGTAGGGGGCGGCCCCCGCTCACCAGGCACTTTCCGTCGGGGGAGAACTTGCCGAGCAGCCCGGAGAGCTTGAACAGCTCCGAGAAGTCCATGGCGGGGCCGGGGGTGGCGGGGCCGGGCCCGCGCCGCGGTTCAAACCCGCCCGCGCCGCCCGCCGCCCCGGCCCGCGCCCCGCGCCGGAAGCGGCCGGAAGGGGCGGGAGCGGCTCGGGGCGGGCAGCCAATGGGAGCAGGCGGGAGGCGCCCCGCGGCACGCCGGGAGTTGTTGTCCTGGGGAGGGGCGGGGCCGGCGGGAAGCGGGCGGGAAAGCGGCTGGGGAAAGTAATTGTTATGCAAATGAGACCCTTAATGAGAGCCGGAGTGTCGTTACCCGCCGCCCCACCGCCGGCAGAGCGCTCCCCCGGACCCGGCGCTGTGCGCGGGCAGCCTCCCGCGCCCAGGCCCGCCGGTTAATTACTCCTCCCGGCTAATTGCTCCTCCCGGCTAATTACTGCCAGCGACGGGAGAACAGGCGGGGTGTCCCCTAGGGGTTCCCCAGCTCGGACAGAGGGCCTGCGGGTCGCAGCGGAAACACGCCACTGAAGGGGATGCTAATTGGACTCGAATGAATAAATAAATGCAGCCCCGGGGGGGCGGCCGGGGGTCGGAACCCGGGTGGGTGGGGGTGTGTGTCCGTCCGTCCGTCCGTCCGTGTCCCCCGCCCAGGGGACAGATTCCGTGGGGAAACAGCCCCCCGGGGCAGCGGCTGCCAGCCTGGGTGCAGGACCGACGGTGTCTGTCCCCTAAAAATGGTCCTTTGCACACAAAAGCTGGAGGCCACCCAGTCCCCTCGCTGCCACCCAGCCCTGGGGGGCACACGGGCATCCTCACTGGGTCCTGCCAGCCCGTCCCCCCCCCCGCGTTTGGGGGGTGGCAGCCAGCCCCATGTGGCTAGCAGCCCAATTCCCGTGGCCAGTGAGAGCGGCGCTCCGTCGGGAACCGACCTCTGCCTTTGGGGAGTGCAATCACAAATGCAAATCATTGAAAAAATTAAACCTCGGGAGGAGAGCAAACACCCGGGGCTTGTTTTCATTCCGGTTTAAGCATTTCAGCCCCCAAAACCACCTGGGGGTGTTGGTGGCCAGCCGGCTGAACGTGAGCCAGAAGGGTGCCCAGGTGGCCACGAAGGCCAACGGTGTCCTGGGCTGTGTCAGGAACAGCCCCTTTTGGAGCATGATGTTAGTTTGTTATAATTTACATGCTTGGAAATTAACAGAATCTAGGCTCAAAATTTCTCAACAAAATTGAGCTTTCTGACATCTGAGATCCCTAAAAAGACTGGCTGTGGGAGAGAGTTTGAAGTATAGTTCACACGCACGAGGAAAAGGGTCAACTAAAACACAGGAGGCGTACAAGGGGGCACAGCAAACAGGGTTAGCAGCATTAAAATATCTGTTAATTCTTTGTCAGAATCATTTGGGGCCCGTTTTCTGGCACTGCCCCTAAGGAAGGGACAGGAGGTGACAGCTGCTCTGCAGCCACCATCTGCCCCGGCCATGGGTGGCTGTGGGTCTCTGACTGGGGCTGGGTGACCCCAACAGCAATGACACCGCTCCCCGTTCCCCCCGAGCACAGGCTGTGGGGCGAGTGACTGGCGGAACCGGGGGCTTTGGGAAAGGGGTGACAGCGAGAAGGTGTGTCGAGCATTAGAGTCTCCTGGCTGATGGGTTTTGATCAGAAATGTTCCGTCTTCACATCTTGACCCGCTGCCCCCCCCCCACGCGCCTCCTGGCAAACCATTTTTCCCAGCGTGGGGCACATCGGGGTGAAACGCGGGACATTGGCTGGTCCCCAGGCAGGCTGTCCCAGTCCTCTGCACCCCGGGGAAGATGAGCTGGTCATTCTGACCAACGTGAGCACAAAGCCAACCCAACCCCATGAGGGGAAGAGCCTCCCTTGGAGGTCTACGTCCTCTTCTTGCCCCCTCCATCGGGGTTAACCCCCAGCAGCTGCCTCAGCCGGAGCCCCGAGAGCCAGCTTGCCCCCGAGTCACTTTGGCACTGGTGACCAGTTTAATTCCCCGGCACGCTTGGCTGAGCATTCCCCACCCCCTTGCAACTGCCTCCTATTCCAGGAAGGAGCGCACGAGCCTTTGCCTCACTTTTCACATAGCTTTCAGCAGCTCCAATGTCATTGCCTAGGCGACCGGGACGCTACTTGATTGTAGTGCAGTAAATAACGTAGATCCTCAATCCCAGGCCGCTCCTGTCCGCGGGAGACCTCCGGGGGAACTCGGAACGCTTGGGGAGCCAGAGCAGGTAGGAGGAAAAAAAAAAACCACGAGAGGAAACCCCTTGCTATTTGTGTGTGTGAGTTACTCAGCACGACCCTCTCTGGAGCGCTCGATAACGTGGCTGGAAGATGGTTTGTGGCTGCTTTGCTCTGTGGGCTGGTTAAACAAGGTTAAAGAGTCTTGGAAAGTTTGTTCCCAAGTGCTTTAGATTGAGAGTTCAAGCACTTCTGGAGGAAAAAAGGGCCAAGACTTGAACGGGAAAAGCAGAGTGAGGCTGGGTACCGGTGGGATGCTGAGGCTGGGTGCTGGTGGGATGCTGGGGATGAGGGTACCGGTGGGATGCTGAGGCTGGGTACCGGTGGGATGCTGAGGCTGGGTGCTGGTGGGATGCTGGGGATGAGGGTACCGGTGGGATGCTGAGGCTGGGTACCGGTGGGATGCTGAGGCTGGGTGCTGGTGGGATGCTGAGGCTGGGTACCTGTGGGATGCTGGGGCTGGGACCCCACTGCTGCATCCCTACACGGGGCTGATGCTGTGCTGCCAGGGAGGGAGAGCTGGCTGGTTTAGCCTCCTGCCCTGTCACAAGCTGCCTGTCCATCAGAGAGGATTTCTGTCCAACCTGCCTGCTCCTTGGAAAGAAAATTGTGAATCGGCTGCTGGAGCCCGAGGAGGCTGCGGTGTGCTGCAGAAAAGCTCACTTGCTCTCAGTCACTTTTACAAGCCTCATTTTGCAGGGATGAATTTAATAATGGGGGAGAAATGAGCAGTAGCACGGGGTAGCATTGGCACTGTGGGATTTGCCAGCATTTTGCAAATATTAACTTATTTGCTGCGGGCTGGATGAGCCTGATTGTTCTTGTTGTGCAGAGGAGGAGAGGAAGTCCAGGGACCGGTTCACAAGCAGCTCGGTGTGAGAGCTGGAAATGACTCTCAAAAGTCTTCCACTCTCAGGATGGGCCAAGAGTCCTGAGGGATGAGGAATAGCCCTGCTATACAGGTTTCGTGCATTTATCTCCCTTTAAGGTGGCTGCAAAACGCCGTCACATTTCACTCTGGGCTGTCAGAGTGGCAGGGTAGCGATGAGTATGTTATTGTCAGCTGAAACAGCAAAAGGCATTTTTAAGTGCCTAAAACTGAGGCTTAAAGTTAATGTTGAGATCAAAGATGCTCCTTCCAGAGCGTGCAGAAACTCAGGTGCCAGGCATCACTCTCAGCCCCTCGTTCTGCCCACGGTACCCGTCACCTTCCTTATAGTGGTGAAAGAAGGAAGTGGAATTTGTAATAATTCTAAGAATATATACAGACTGTGGTTAAAACACAAACCGTGGGCTGAATAAAGTACGATTGAATACATGCAAATTCATCTGCTCTGCTTCTCCAGAGAGTTGTTCCCCCATCTCGGGATGGTTACAGTGGACCTTGGTGGGTGCTTCTCCTCTCCTTGTGTCCCTGGGGCTGAACCGGCTGCTTCAGCTCAGCTGGGGCTGACCTGGCCTTTTGATGGAGCCGGAGTCACAACAGTGGGGAAAGACGAAAGGACGCTGATTTTTTCCACACTAATCCTTTGGAAATCACTTTGGTGGCAATTCCCAGGGGAGGTACAGAAGGAACCGGTCCCTGGAGCGACCCTGGGGGTGGCAGCCCCCACCTCGGTGCTAAGTTGTCAGTGGGTGAGCGGAGCCTCAGCACAAGCAGAGGTGGTGGATCGCCTTCTCACAGGCTTTGTCTCCGTATTCCCGGCCTCTTTTTTTCCGAGTGTGGTTTCCCTGCAATGCCCTGACCAGCAACAGAGGGAAGCAGCAATCCAGGAACGGCGGAGTCGGCTCGGGAAGTGAAAATGGGCAAATGACTCCAGCTGCCTTGGCCCTGGTTTGCACGTTTCGGTCTTTCTTCCTCTAGAAGCCCGCAATAAATCCGGTGCACGTCCTGCCGCAGGCTCCCCCAGCCGCCCCGGTGACAGCCCCGTCCCGCGTGGTCACACCGAGCATCCCCTGTCACCTCCCTGCTGCCTCGAGGCAGAAGGGACGGAGGACCCCTTGCTGCACCGTTCCCTAGGCAAAGAGATCTTAATTAGGTTTAATGAGCAGGTTTGGGTCTCTGGGGGTGTTAAATCCTCCTGGGGGAGGTGTGGCTAGAGAACTCCTTCTGGCAGAAGTCGGGGTGACACCAGGGGTCCTCCCTTCGATGCTGGGAAGTGGGTGGCATCAGGGAGCTGTCACAGTTGTGGCAGAGGTGAAATAGTCCCCTCAGGGTTCTGGGGGGCTGGAAGGGGCAGAAGAGCTGAACCTGGGCTGTGGTGGATCTCAAGCTTGGCCGCTTCTGTTGTGTTGAGCCCCAGGTTAGTCGCCTCCCAGTGCCATTTACATAGCCTGTAGGCACTGGGAGGGTAATTACATCTAGTAATTCTTCTCTAGCAATGTGGAATTAGTCTCTGAGGCTCTTCCTAGTTCACCTTTAATTAAGCTGTGCCACAGAACCTCCAGTGCTTCCAATGGGGTGCTTTTACCTTCTGCTGGACCTCACCGGCTTCAGAGGTCCTGACTTCCCTTGGTGTGGATGCCTCCACCGTCCACTGCATAATGGGACCCCTGCCATAACGGGACTCCCAATGGGACCTTGATTCAGAGTAAATTACACTGTCATCAGCACCGATGCCAAACCACAGAAACACAATTTGCAAAGTCTTTTATGGTTCTTTGTCATCTTAGGTGCCCGCTGGCAGGCTGCCATTCTCACTGAGGAGATGCTTTCCTGGAATAATCACTTGGTACCAGGGAGTTTAGAGCCCAAGCTTGAGAAGATGCTGACCTGGCCTTGCAGCCGCCCCTTGTGCTTTCAAAGAGAAAGGGAACTTCTGAAACGCCCTTAAAATATTCAGATTTTTTTTTTTTCCCTTTTCGAAAACGAGGGCAGCCACGTGGTTAGAGCTGGTGTCACCCATCATGACCACGCAGCCGGGGCGGTGCGGAGGTGCTTTCTCTGCTGAAGCTCCTTCCTGAAGCTGCCGCTGCCCTGGAAGCAGCATGGAAGCAGGGTAAGGCCACCAGCAGTGGCTCTAGGCTTTTCCCTTCCTCAAAGCGGTTGTGTAGGTCGTTTAGTTTCTCCGTGTGTCCCCTCGTGGGGCGAGGAGGGATGGGGGGACACCAGCCTCTCGCTGGTGGCTGTTCTGTGATGGGACCTATGGGGCAGGAGCCTTCCTGGAGGAGCATCTGTGGATGCTGGCTCTCGCGGATGCAGCAGAAAACAAGCCCTGCTTTCGTTTCACCTCCCGGCTGACTCAGGGGGGCCCGACCGACCCCGAGCATCACTCAGTTTGAAAGCAGCTGCCCCCGCACCCGGCGGCTCCTGCCCCAAAAGCAGGAAGTTTTCAGGTTTTCACTATTAGATGTCGGTAACGAGTTGAAAGGAGATGCTCACGCTGGTGTGGGTAAACGGGGTAGCTAGGTGGTGCCTGGGGCACATCCTTGTCAGGCAGGGCAGGGAAGGGGTCCTGCTGCTTCTGGGAAAAGGAGAAGGAGGAGGAGGAGGAGGAGAAGAAGAAGGAAGAGGAGGAAGAGGAGGAGGACCGCATGGCGCGGAACCCAGAAGGGGCTCAAGATGGCTCCGCGACACCTTCCGCTCCCGCTGCTGGGGCCAAGGAGGTGCTGGGCACAAGGGGAGAGCTGAGGGACACTGCGTGCTCCCTTCCGTGTTGAAAGAGGCCAAAAAAGTTGTCCGGGGGCAAGAGGAACAGGCCACATTGAGGATGACTCTAGCTGTGCCCACGCAGCAGGGTGAGGAAGGCTCTGGCTGAAGACTGGCCTTTCCCACAGTGGTCCCACCCGTGGTCTGGGGTCAATGGTGTTCAACCTCCCATTGCAAAGCAGGGGCAACATTCCTGCCTTTCATTTCTCGAGGGGTATAACACTCCATTCAATAACACTTGCAAGCGGCTTAGGAGCGTGGAGGTCGTTTTAATGTCTGAACAAGTGAGATTTAGGATATCTGCCTGGTGGCTTCACTGCAAACTTCACTATTCACCTGGGTGTCTTACCTGTCTTTGTGATTTGTGGGCATTTGCAACTAAAGCTTCCTGGGAAAAATACATTAGCCTGTTGGCAAAGGATGTTCCTGGGTTAAAAACTTCCCCGTGCTCGAAATGGACAAACTGGGATCGGGGCTGAAGGGCTACATCAACATAGAGCACAGGCAGATGAGGATATTTCATATACCAGCATTCGGGGTACAGCCCGTGGCCTCAGCCTGTGGCGCTGCCTGGTTCAGGGATGGGAATGTCTCTCCCGTATTCCCCGGATTCGTGGAGGAGAATTGTCCCACCGAGAGCAGAGCCCACGCCGTGCAGCCCTTCAGCCCGGAGCAGGGCTGCGACACGGTGCCTTCGGCTCTGCTTCCTGATGCAAGAATATATATATATTTTTTTTTTTTCCTTGCCTCCTCGCTTGGGGTTTCAGTATGATTCAGAGCTGATACTCGAGAGTTTGGTTCAGAGCTGATACTCAAGAATTTGGCGTTGCTCACTGGGGAGCCCAGACTCTCTGCCGAATGAAGGTGGCCCCAGGTGGTCACGGAGAACACTCCTGTGGAGCCTCCCTGGGGCTGGGGGACCTTGAGTCCCAGGGTGAGTGCTCAGCAGAGATGGGCTGACCTCCCAACACCCTGCTGCTCTGGCCCTTCCCAAAATACCCACGTATTTGTAAGATATACCCACTGGCGGGTGATGTCATCATCAGAAATACCACCCCTACAGGAAAATCTGGCAGTTGTATTTCATTATCTGTACTCCTGGTCTGCAGTGAAGGTGTTTCCAGCCTCCTCCTGTCCTCTGGTGTGAGATGTCACCCTGGCAGTGCTAACCCTACTGCTTCTCTTTGTCCCTAGAGTGATTTATCCCCTGTCCGACTCCCCCTCGGTGAAGATGTCCCAGGCCTCTCCGGCTGATGAAGGCACAACGTTTGAGCACCTCTGGAGCACGCTGTAAGTGGTGGTCGGTCGTTTGCCTTGAGGTTTATTCTGAGGCACTGGCGTCGGTGTGTGACACTGTGCCTCGCGTTCAGGGCCACATGGGGATGGTATCAGGGCCAGAGCACAGGTCCCCTCTCAGCTGGGACCCTTGCCTTGCCTGGAACCAAGCCTTGGAGGATGCGTTCTTACTCATCAGTCTTCGCTCATCAGGTAATGATGAGTGGCTGCTTAATTAAGATGGATATTTTCTAAAATTAAACATCTCGTCACACCAAGACTTCTTCAAGACACCTTGGCCTTTGAGCCTCATGCTCTAATCAAGTAAAGAAGAAGGACCATGCTTCATTTCACCCTCTTTCCTCCTTGGTGTCTTCTCACTTAAGGACACCCTGAGGGGAGAGGGACACCAGAGCCGTTGGGTAAATGAAAAACTTCCCAAGTCTCCGCTTGCTTTGCCCACCAGGCAACAGTTTGCCTGAGCAGAGCCTGCTCTGCCACGTGGAAATAGAAGCGGCAGGTGGAGGGAGAGGTTGAGAAGGCACCAAGGTTCACAGGAGGGCAGGTTGCTGGTGGTGGTGGGGCAGGCTGTGTTGCAGAGCTGGGGAGCTGACTGTGCCATCCCCTTTCCCACAGGGAGCCAGACAGCACCTACTTTGACCTCCCCCCGTCCAACCACGCCGGCAGCAATGAGGTCTCCAACCGCACAGAGGTGACGATGGACGTCTTCCAGATGAGGAGCATGAACGACTCGGTCATGGTGAGCGCCCAAATGGGACCTGCATCAAATGCAGGTCCGTGATCCCCGCAGTGGGCTGGGGGGCAGGGGGTGGGATGTTTGCTGGTGCACAAACCCAACCCAAGCCCCATGGGTTGGGCTGTAAGAACCTGTGGTTGACGGCTGTTCAGCAGGTTTGCAGCGGATACTTCCCCAAAAGAGTGACTACTTATTGATAGATATTATTGCTGCAGGGGGCAGCGGGGGCTCTGCGATATAATGGTGCTGGAGCTTGAGTTCCTGCAGAGGGGGAGAGTGTAATTCTCCCTGGTACAAACATGCCGTGTGGTAAAAGCCGTGTGTAAGCTGCTGGCGAGGCAGAGCTGCTGGAGGGGCACCTTGTCTCCCGGGTCTGTGCCATCTGGGCTGCGTAGGGAAGAGTGTGGCCAGCAGGTCAAGGGAAGTCATTCTCCCCCTCTGCTCTGCACTGGGGAGGCCACAACTGGAATCCTGCGTCCAGTTCTGGGCTCCCCAGTTCAAGAGGGACAAGGAGCTACTGGAAAGAGTCCAGCAAAGGGCAACAAAGATGATTCAAGGATTGGAGCATCTCCCTGCTGAGGAAAGGCTGAGAGAGCTGGGGCTCGTTAGTCTGGAGAAGAGAAGGCTGAGGGGAGACCTTATTAATGCTGACAAGGATCTAAAGGGTGGGTTGAAGGAGGATGGAGCCGGACTCTTTCCAGTGGTTCCCAGTGAGAGGACGAGGGGCAACGGGCACAAGTTGGAACATAAGAGGTTCCACTCAAATATGAGAAAAAACTTCTTTGGGGTGAGGGTGGCAGAGCCCTGGAACACGCTGCCCAGGGAGGGTGTGGAGTCCCCTTCTCTGGAGATCTTCAAGCCCCACCTGGATGCTCCTGAGTAACACGCTCTGACATGCTCTGGGCAATCCTGCTTCAGCAGGGGGGTTGGACTGGATGATCTCTATGGTCCCTTCCAACTCTAAAAATTCAGTGAAATTCAGTGAAATTCAGTGAAAATTCAGTTGCCCTTCCCTCTGAGAAGCTGCTGTGCCTCCGTCTAAGGCAAAGGGTTTGAAAAGCAGCCGAAAGGGCGTGCGAGACGGCTGGGTGGCTTGGGCAGGTTCAGTGCCACGAGCCGGGTGGCCTCCCGGGAGCATCCCTGAAGCAGCGCCGGCCCCGGCAGCATCTCCCTCCAGAAAGCGGCCGTTTCCCTCCTCGCCAGCTTGCGTCCCCCTCCCCCAACCCCCCTTTTTCCCTCCCTTTTCCCTGGCTTTCCCTCCCTTCCCCGGCCTTTGTCTGCGGAGGGCAGGAGCCTGGCAGAGGGAGCCGGCGGGGGCGGTGGTGCTAATTGGGGAGCTGCCCCTCGCTGGGCTCGCCCGTTGTCTTTCTTCTTGTTCCTGGTGTCACCGGAGCCGAGCCCAGCGGGATTCGGAGCATCCCGGGATGCTGCCATGGCCGGGGGAGCCCTGGTCTTGCTGGGCTGTTCACAGAGAGGGCAGAGCCAGCCTGCGCTCGGGATAATGAGCCTACAGTAAATATTTTGCACTGGCCCACCGTGCTACCCAGTGCTGCCCAGTGAGCCACTGGTGTCACCGCAGCTCGCGGCAGGGTGACACGCATGGGAAAAAAGGCACAGATAAGGTGGTGCTGCCGGGCTGAAAGAAAAGCAGGAGAAGGGAGAGAAGAAAGCTGGGGAAGGGGGGCTGCTCGGTGTGCTCTGGGACTCCTGCTGTGCCCAGTGTTCGGTGGTGATGGAGTGGGGTTGTGGGGGGCAACGGTGCTGGTGCTCGGAGGTGCCAGGTGGCCACCCGCAAGCCCTGTCACCTGCCCTCCAGACGGGTGTGATGCTCCCTCTCGGCCACTGACCGACTTGTGTGCGGGTCCGTGCGTGCAGAGCAGTGCTGGGAGGTGCAGGCTGGTTCCACCTTTCCAAACACGCCGTGCCACTCTGAACCTCTCCTCCGCTTCAGCACGCAGCCTTCTGCGCTGGGGTCTGGCTGAAGGAAACACCGTTCCCCCTTCTGCCTCCAGTCAGAAGGAAATCTGCCCATTCACTCCAGATATCTATATATCCATCTATCCATACCTAGTCATCTAGATATCTATCCATGTCTGTCTGTCTAGAGATCCGTCTGGCCATTTATCTCAATCTATCCATATTTATCTATATCTGTCTATATCTATTCATCCATCTCCATCTATCCATATCTATCCATGTCTATCCATCTAGATTTCCATCTACCCCCATCTATCCATATCTATCCATCTAGATACCCATCTATCCGTATCTATCCATCTAGATATCTGCCTAGCCTCTATCCCCATCTATCCGTATCAATTTATATCTATCCATCTGTGTATCCATCCATCTCCCTCTATCCATACCTATCCATCTGTATATCCATCTATCTCCCTCTATCCATACCTATCCATCTATATACCCATCCATCCATATCTATCCGTATCTATTCACCTAGATATCCATCTATCCCCCTCTCTATCCGTATCTATCCATCCAGACAGGGGTAACTCCGTATCTTGGAGCTGTGGAGCTCTCTCAGAGCCACTGCATCACCTGGTGGACACAAGGGCAGCCACCTCGGTCTGCTGGTGAAGGGTGCCGGCCGAATGGGTTTCCAGCCCAGTGCTGCTGCAAGCAGCTTTCTGGGGTGGAATCCATCCGGGTTCGATGATGGAGCTGGACCCCCGCTCTCCCTGTGGTGGGAATGGTTGGTATCGCCCAGTCCATCACTGGGCAAGCTGGGGCCTGCCCTGCGCTTTAATGAATAGTCATGAGGGACAGAAAGGGGTGGGCCCCGTTTTGTTGTTGGATGCAGCCGGTTGACAGAACTAAGGGAGATGAAGAAAGGCAAAAAAAGCCAACACAGGGTGGCACACGGGTGGCCGGCGCAGCATCCCTGCCGCTGCCCGCCCCATCCCGGCTCCCGCGCTGCCCCGTCCCGCCGCCCTCCTGCCCCGACTCCATGACTCCCGTGGCGGGACGCTTCCCAGCGCTCCCTGAATCCCGAGACGACTAAAATGCTGTACATCAGCGACCCGATGCAGCATTATACCACGGTAGGTGCTACCTGCTATTTACGGGTTATCCCTTGCTGCCTCTTGTTGGCAACCGCCCTCCGCCGCCGAGGCTGGACCTGGGCACAGCTCTGGCTCTGCCGCTGCCTGGGACGTGCCAGGGGCTCGCCATGGCATGAGCCTTCCTCCATCCCATGGCTGCACGGAGGAGCTGAGGCTGCTCCGGCCCCACCGTGGACCATAACTGGTGTGGGTGTGGGATGCTGCAGCCTCGGCGTTTCTCTCTCGCTTTGCCCGGTCCATTTAAACCTTTGGTGCAAAGGGTTTGGTGCCCAGGCTCCCTCGCCCAGATGGGAAGGGGATTAGCTGGAGCATCCTTCCGAGGAACGCCCTGTGGTGCTGGGCACCACCAGCACCAGTTTCTCTTCCACCGGGGACCTCCTCAAGGCACGCACCCCCGGCTCCAGGCGGCTTTCCTCCCCTGGGCTAACGCCTCTGGGAGGGCAGAGCAGGTGAATCGGTACCTGCGCCTTCATTTTTGCATTTTCATCCCCATCCTGAAGCGCCGAGGCTGCTTCCTCCGTCAAAGGGCTTGTGTGTCTGCTCTCTGGCATTCCGAAAAGTTAGATACGGGCAGAGACGCTGTCGGAGACAGAAAAGTGCGGTGCTGCGCTTCCCAGAAATTACTTCACTCCTCTTTTTTTGCCTTCCGTGCGTCGGTACGAAGCACACAGGTAGCGGTGGTTGCGCAGGGAAGTGCTGTTCCTTGGGAGGTCCTTGCTGCAGTTGTGGGAATATTTATGTATGTGTGGGGATAAACATCTCTGTGTGTATGTATACATCTACAGACTAACAAACCTAGGGCTGTGATGGGTTTGTTGACACGCGCCTTCACACACAAACACCCTCGCCTTCGCTTTGGCTTTTAAGGGAATGTTTCCAAAATTTAGTCCATTTTTAAAAACAAGTTGTCGTTTTTTCCCCCTGCACCTGACTTTGGGCATCCCAGCCAGCGGATCTGCAGAGCTCTGGTACCCGGGGCGCTGCCTGGTGGTTTGTGCTGGTGGGGGGATGCTCTGGGTCTCTTTTTGTGTCCAAGGGGTTGGTCTCTTCTCCCAAGGAACAAGAGATAGGAAAAGAGGAAACGGCCTCAGGTTGTGCCAAGGGGAGGTTTAGGTTGGATATTAGGAAAAACTTCTTCACCAAAAGGGTTATCAAACACTCGAATGGGAGGCCCAGGGCAGTTGGTGGAGTCACCATCCCTGGAGGTATTTAAAGGCTGGGTAGATGTGGTGCTGAGGGGCGTGGGTCAGCGGGGGTTTGGGCAGTGCTGGGTTGAAGGACTCGATGATCTGAAAGGTCCCTTCCAGCCCGGACAATTTCCTGGCAGGAGATGAGCAGCCCCAGGAGCACACGTGCCGAGCTCTACGAGGGCAGCTCCAACAGGCAGGTGGCCCAGGGCACGTGTGCGGCTTCTTCCCTGGAGCCCTTCCCTTCTCCCGGGGGAAGAGAACAGCTCAGGCGTGATGCTCGGGGATTATTTGGGCTGTGGATCAGCCCTGACAAGCCACAGACCCTTTTCCCCCTGTTGCTCTCCTCCTGGCCCAATCCTGAGCTCTGCTTCCCAAGGGTGACTTCTCCTGCCCACCATCTGCCTGCTGTCACCCGCCACCGAGGCTGCCCTGGCCTTGCTCTCCCTGACGGCTTTCCACTTACAATTAACACCCATTTTGCTGCAGTTTCTTGTGACTTTTCCTCCAGGTGAAGCCTGGGATCAGGGAAAGCTCGGATGGGGGTGGTTTGTCTTTGGCAGGGCTATTTATAGAGCGGCGGGAAGGAATAGAGGGGTTTGCGCACATATTTTTAGGGGAGAAAATGGTTGTATGCGTAAAAGCAAGCCGGGTCTTGTTCAGCATTCCTCCAGTTAGTCACAGGCTCCAACGACCTTGTGAGAGATGCAGACAACAGGAGAACTTCCCTGGAGAAGGATGATTGCCTTTAAACCATTATACATCGTAGACGTTTGGGTGAGGTTGGGATCCCAAGTTAAAACATGTCCCGTGATTCCTAAGCCGTGAGCCTCGCCGCCCTTCAGAGGAGAAGGCGGATGGCTGAGCCTGCTGGCCGTCCCAGTAGCTCCCAGTTTCCCAACTGGTGCTGGTGGCTGGAGGGACGCAGGGGCAGGAGCTGGGTGAAGGGGGGACCGCAGGCGGGCAGCCCCGTTCCTCCTCCTCTGAGGGTGCTGTGTGCCATCGGGGTGACAAGTGACAATGTCACGGCCACTGTGCACGGTCACCGGTGACAGCACAAGCCGCTGGGACAGCCAGCCTTGCTGGTGGCTTGCAAATACTGGAAGAAAACCCTTGAGTAATTGGAAAATTGCAGATTTCTGGGGAAAAAAACATCCCACTTGCTTGGAGAAACAGTTAAGTGTGGGATTTTTTTTTTTTAAATATTAGTTTATGTCTCTACTGTAGAAAAAATACTAAAAAACCCCCAGACTAAAAGTCTACTTTCTAATTCCGGTGAAGTCGACGCACCAAGGACTCTCGCATCGAAACGAATCCACTACGGACGTCTATTTTCTCGACGGTCGAGAATGACCTTCACAGACTGTCATTAACAAGTCTTCTCCTTATTCTCCTTTTTTTTTATTTACCATTTTTCAGTCCTACTCCAGGGCGTGTCGGGAATGAGAGCCCGTGCCTGCCCAAACGGGTAGGTTTGCTCTGGGACCTCGCTGCATCGCGGCCACGCGCTGGGTAGGTTTGAGGTTTTCCCCAAATTGGAGCTGGATCAGTGAAAGCCACTGACAGCAAACATCCCGGCCGGGCAATGAATTCCACAAACCGCCATTCAGAGCTGACTCCTCTTAGAGAAACGCTTCCCCAAGTGATGTGTGTGTGTGTGGAGGGCGTTTGGAGAGCAGGTCATCGAGGGCTGGTGGTCACCGGGCGCTGGCAATGAGTCCCGGGTGGCTTCCCCAAGCCCTGATGCTCTGCCCACTGGAAAGCCACTGTGGAGCAGAGCCCTGACCACAGGATGGGACATCTTCCAAACCCCAACAAACCCCAGAAAATCCCTGCCCCGTCCCCCGCTGGCACAAGGGTGGCTTTGCACAGCCGGGTGCGCGGGAAATCCAGGGATCTCGGCACCTCGCTGCCTCCCGGGAGGATGGAGCGGGTGGAAGGGGGTGATTTAAGCGAGTTGGGGTTTATCCCTCGCACAAGCGGTGACCTGTTCGGAACCCCAAGGGACCCAGAGAGGCTTTTTTGGCCGGCGTTCCCGCAGGCTGGCCCTTTAAGGAGGCTGTAACAGGACACCCGGAGCCCCCGCAGGATCAGGATCCTGCCGGAGGTTTCCATCTCTCTAAACTGGCTGGTGTTTTCTATTTTTTTTNCCTCCAGTCCCAGTTCAATTTGCTGAACAACAGCATGGATCAGAGCATCGGCAGCAGAGCAGCCTCCGCCAGCCCCTACAGCTCCGAGCACACCTCCAATGTCCCAACGCACTCGCCCTACTCGCAGCCCAGCTCTACCTTCGACGCCATGTCCCCCGCGCCCGTCATCCCCTCCAACACCGACTACCCCGGTCCCCACCACTTCGAGGTGACCTTCCAGCAGTCCAGCACCGCCAAGTCAGCCACCTGGACAGTAAGTTGCATGTCTTCTTGCCTTGGCTAAGAGAGGCAATCGCGGCTGCGGAGGCAGCTTTCGGCCATCGCCCCGCTGTCTCGGTGGTGTGTGGCAGCGGGCACGCAGGCACGGGGGGGCTGCAGGACGTGGCCACCACCCCATGGGGACTTCGTCCACACAGGTGGCCCTGGAAAGCAAAACGTGCCGGGAACATCAGTGCTCGCTTTTGGGGGGATTTTCTCTGAAAGGGCTGTCAAGCCCAGAAGTTTGAACGTAGCTTCTCTTGCAGCAATTTCCTAAACTGCGGGTGGATGTCTCTGAAAATCATAAAGCTGGAGAAGTGTCCTGGGGAAGGACCTGCCTTGGTCTCACGGTGCTTCCCCACACATTTGCCAGCTGTCAGTGGGCGAGACGGACCCTTGCTCGCATCTACTGGGGCCATCCTCGGTAGGCTTTGCTGGAAATTCTTGCTCGGTATTTACAACCCTTTTTTCATCTCGTATCAGAAAGGTAACTTAATCTCTAGAAGTCACGGTACAATATCAGAGCAGGCTTTTAACCTCAGAGGGTTGGCTGCCCGGCACGGTGCCGTGGGGATGCGGGTGCAGCAGCCCCGGTCCTCGGAGACACTGGTGGGGTCCGTGCTGGACCGGTCACATCTCTGCAGCCAGCGGAGGCGTCCTCTGCAGCCCGGGGACCCAGGAACCGGGCAGAGTCTGGGCCAGCTGCTTGGCTTTTTGTGGTGAAAGGTCCTAAATTCCCATCCCGGCTCCTGCCTCCTCCTGTCCCTATTTTTAAGAAAAAACGGCACTTTTGGCTGGTGTCGGAGGCATTTCTGCGGCGGATGCCTCCCTGAGCAGCCGGGAGAGCTGCTCCACCGGCACACACCAGGCAGGTGGCCTTTCTCCTCCGGGAAATGTTATTGGAGCAGAAAGTCTGGGATGAGACAACTGAGACAGCGAGGGAGTGACAGGGTTTCCTCTCGGGTGGTGGTTTGACATTAGGGTGGAACAGGCAGAGCAGCCCAGGAGTGATGTATCAGCCTGAGGTACGATAATGACTTTGATTTTTGGAAGCTGATGTGTTTAATTGCCAAGACAGTCCTTCCCGGGGCAGAAGGGAAGTGTTCCTGGGGTGCTTTGGTGCAGGCAGTGCCCGGGCTGTGCCACGGTGCCGGTCCCGGTGTGTGATGGTGGGAGAGGGCAGGAGGGGATGAGCTGTGGTGGCTGCTGTGGTTCTGGGTCTGTCTCCTGGGAAAACCAAGGGATGGGCAGAGAGGGGAACCCGGCAGCGAGCCGGTGGCTGAACACAGCCAAATTCACAGCTGGGGCAGCGAAGCAGCATCCCCGTGTCCGGTCACCGGAGCATCCCAGCTGAGCCACCCTGCCCAGGGGCTTGGGAGCAGCACCGCCGTTAAATACCGCTTGCCCTCGTAGGAGCGGGTTAAGTCCTCGCTGTTTTCCACTGTCTTTCCCCTCAAGATGCTGCTGAAGGATGCATTTCATTTAGGTTTGGAATAATCTGAAGGTCCTCAGGGTAGGATGTGACTCCGACCCGGTCCTATCCCTACTGGGGGATAACTCACAGCGGTTAAGAGTAAAGCTGCTCGGGGAAAGGAGGCATTCCTGGGCCACAAAAGCATCCCAATGGCAACTGAACCCCCAGCCATGCAGGGTGCCTTGTCCCGGCACGGAGGGCTGGGAGGCATCTGGTGTCCCCTCACCACTGTCCCCAGCTCTTGGTGCCCGGGGGTGGCTTTGGGATGGAGCGGGCAGGGCCAGGCTGGGTGCTGCAGGACACCCTCGGGCAGCGCTGCGGGCACCTCCAGAGACAGAGAGGGCACCTACTAAAGGTTCTCTCTGTGCTCACTCTAATTAGCAGGAAGGAAATGCCCTCCCCTTGTCCCAGGCGATGCATGTTGCAGCCGCAGGGAGTAGATCGGAGAAGCCACTAAGGTGTTTGTGGCTGGTTGTCCCCAGAAGAGCAGAGGGAAGGAGCCCGTGACAGCCCCTTTCCCTCGCTGGAGACATCTGGGATCATCCCGCAGCCCTAAACTGGGTCTCAGCATCACCCCGAGCTGACCATGCTCCTGGAGGTGGTGTGTCCTACGGGAGCTGGGCTAATAAGGCCACGATTGCTTTTTTTCATGGGTGTTAAGGTCTCCTTTAGTGGGAGCAGCCGGTGCCACACGGATGCTGTAGGTGCCCTCCTGTCCTCGGGGGACAGCTGGACCCAAGGGGTGCCCGGCAAACACACCATGGGCAACCATCAGCACCTGCAGAGGATGCTCCCAGGGTGGAAGGGAGGACCCTCCTAGGATGTGGTCCGGAGCAGAGGAGTTAAATGCTTTAATACTGGGCAGGGCAGTGGGTGAGATGGTGCAGAACTCTGACCCGCGATGCCAGGGTGACCGTGGCATCCCCAAACACCCCCAAACACAGGCTGGCCACCGGGCTAGCGGCCACCAGCCCAGATCTCACTGCGCTGGAGCCTGACGGAGAGCAGAATGGGTGGGTGGTGTTTACCTTGGAGAACTTGTGAGATGTTTCCTTCGAAACAGGGACCGCTGGGGTGGGTGCAGATGGTCCAGCTCGCCGAGGTTGCCACGGGACGGGTAGTCCTGCTGCGATGACTGCCAGATCCCCTCCATCTCCTCCTGTCACAGCCACCCGGCTGCATCTCTGGTGCTGCGAGACAGGGCTGGTGCCTTCCTCCCACTGCCGCGCTCGGGAGCCTGTCCTGGTTAAACAGGGAAAGGAATTCAGCAAAAAAACCCCCATGTTTTATATTGCCAGTCAGTCAATACACAAATAATGACATCTGTGATTCTCTACATAAATTGTGAGTGCTTATGTAGCAGCGTTCAAGTAAGACTAGGAAAGCTGTTGGGAAGGAAAGCTAAGTGTACAACTTACCTACAGCTCCCTGAAAGGAGGGTGTAGAGAGGTGAGGGTCGGTCTCTTCTCCCAAGTCACAGGCGACAGGACGAGAGGAAACGGCCTCAAGTTACACCAGGGGAGGTTCAGGCTGGATATTGGGAAAAATGTTTTCACCAAAAGGGTTCTCAGCCATTGGAATGGGCTGCCCAGGGAGGTGGTTGAGGCCCCATCCCTGGAGGTGTTTAAAAGACGGGTTGATGTGGTGCTGGGAGATAGGGTTTAGTGATGGTGTTGCTTTTTGTTTGTTGTGTGGGTGTTTATTTTTGTCAAAATTAGGTTGACAGTTGGACAAGATGATCTTTAAGGTCCCTTCCAACCTAGAAGATTCTGTGATTCTGGGTAGGGTCAGCAGGGCTGGGGATGGTGACATCCGACAGCCAAGGGGAGCCAAATTAACCATCTTGGTGCCCTAAAGGACACGCGTGGTTGGATTCTGTGAAAGGACCAACAGTGAGATGCGCTGCCAGCTTTGTCCATAGCTGGGGAGGCCTTTGCAATATGTTAAGATTAACTGCACTAAAAAATTTTCACCAGGGCTGTTGCCAGCGTCGAGCCTGAATTGGGCAGAGCACCCTGCCAGGGAGGGTCTGGGGGCAGCGGGGAGCCCCCCCATCCCGGGGGAAGGCTCTGCCAGACCCCCAGCTCCGCAGACCTCCTGCGATCCAGGGCTGGATCCCGGAGAACCCAGCCGAGGAGCTGCCAGCTGGCGCCCGGGCGATGCCAAACCAAACAGTTCCATGCGAGTCATCTTCTCAAAAAGGTTTGGCGCGGTTCTAGTTGTTTTGATACAACCGTGAGCTGTGGTGGATGGGAGCGTGGAGCCCCAAGAGACTCCTGGTTGTGGAGGGTTTTGACTGAATCCCTCCAGCTGTTCCTCCGGGGGATGTGGTGTTATCCATTCTCCCACACTTAGGGAAGGAGGCTCCTAAGGAGCCAGGACTACTGGCCAAGGAGGGTTTGGAGGTGAGCTCTCTGCTCAAGGGGGGTGGTTGCTCCACAGGGGCTGGGCAGGCAAGCATCACCTGGTGCTCGAGGTGCCATCTGCAGTTCTGGTGTCCACACTTCAAACCCTCCCTCCGCTGACAAAACAGAAAAGGTTTGGGAGGGAGATCCAAAGAAGATGAAAGATTTGGAACAGATGCCTCGTAGGGCGATACCAGAGAACAATTCTGCATGGAAGGTCTCCACGAGAAGAGTAAGGGTGGCTCCATCGCAGCCTGCACGGGAGATGGTTTCTGATAGCAGGCAGCTCTTTAATCTAATAGAAGAAGACATAATGAGATCCAGTGCTTGGAAGCTGAAGCCAGGCAAATTCAGACTAGAAACAAGGTGGAAATTTTTTAACAGTGAGGATAATTAACCATAGGAACAATTTACCAAGGAATGCGGTGGATTCTCCAACTCCTGAAGTATTCAAATGAAGAGTCTGCATATCTGCCGGGAGATAAGCTGCACTTCAAGCAGGCACCGTTGGCTCCGCGCAGGAGGAGTGGGCACAGGGGCTGAGACCGGCTGAACCACAGCATCATCATCTGCTCCCTCCAGCCTTAAAAAGCCGAATTTCTAAGATTTAGGAAACGGGTGAAAGGAAAAAGAGGCGAAGACTTGGGACGGGGGTTCGGGGCTGCCGTTCCCAGACCCCGCTCTGTCCTTGCAGAGGGATGATGCTGGGCAGGGGGTGGGTGACACTGGGTGTCCCACACCTTGCCACAAACTCCCAACCCAAGCGGCCGCGCTGCCCTGTGCCGCGGGAAGCCCTCCAAGGCTGCCTCCACCTCCCTTGTCATTTTTAATGGCCTTCTTATCAGCGGAGAGCAGCGGCCAGATGCTGAAAATAAGGTTTTCCCCGTAGGTTCGAAGCCCCCCTCTGGCAGGCGGGGAGGAGGACGGGGAGCTGCGGGGCTACAAGCCGGGGCACGCCGGCAGCCCGCCTGTTTGTTGGAAGCTGTCAGGGCTCTGGGTGCCCCGGAGCTGCCCGTACACGCTCGAGCCGCCAGCCCATCTCGGCTGTTTTCTCACAGGCAGCCCCTCGCCACGCCGGCCAGCTGGTAACTGATAGATAATTAGTATTTTTCTCAAGTCGGGCTTGCGGCGGATCAGCGCTCCCTCCCCTCTAAAACGCTGTCACGTGCGCCAGAGCCAGCAGAAGTGTTAATAGAGTCTTTGGCCACCCGTGGCCTGGCTGCAAAAGGACACGGGGGCTCATCCCCCGGCACAGGGCATCTGCCTGGGCTTGCACGGAGCCCCCGGTGCTGGGGGGAGATGGACAAACCTCTGGTGGGGGCTCCCCTCACCCAGACACGGGCATTGGGAGGGTCCATGCCATGTCCAGGGTCTCACCTGCTCCTTCAGGGAGCAAACAGCCTGGCACGGAAAGGCTGGAGAGGTTTGGAGCCGAGGTGAGATGCTCCTGCTGGGATGGACACCCAGTTGCCCACGGCAAACCTGTCCCCCTCCCAGTGCTGGGCCAGTGGGAGACTGATGCATCAAACTGGTTCCAGTTGCTCCATAGATCTGGCAGCTGGGGAGCGGGCACGGGGGAAGCAGAGCTGACATGGTTTGTCTGATGCCAACTGAAAGAGGATGGAAATAATCAGTGTGGCAGGAGATAGGGTCTCCCTCCCTGGCTGCTCTCTGAAGCCTGTTGGGGTACGGGGGGTTGTAAAGAAGAGGGGAAAAAACTTCCAGGAGCATCTATAGAAACGAGCCCCTCTTCAAACTCTCCGGCACCTTCTTGTATTTTGGGGAGGTACCTGTCCAACATCTGGAGATGAGGAGGGGGCAGGCACAGCTCGGTACACTCTACCACTGAGCCATAAACATCTTTGTTTTTATCCAAGTAGCCGGGCAGAAGAGCATGGATATTTTGGCGTGCCAGAAGCAGGAAAGCAACCTCAGCATCAGGCTGCTCCAAAGCCCAGAGAAGCCAGCCCACTGGAGACTTTCCACCAGCTCATGCAGGGCGTGGATGAGGCTCCAGGAGCTCCAGACACAATGGAATTAAGAAAAAAAGGGAAAGGAATTCGGTGTGTGATGTTCCAACATGATCCCACTATCAGCTCCCCTATCTCGAAGGTGTATGGTATGCACAGGTCAAGGGAACGACTCACTGGGAAGCGCCGCTCCAGCGGGAAGGGAAGGCTCCCCCGCAGGGACCGAGGAGGTGGGAGAGGACACGCCGGGGAGATGAGGATGCTCTGGCCGGTTCCTCTGCGCTGGAGCTGAAACACACAGGAGAGGCGGGGACTGAGGGACCCGCTGGAGGAGCTGAGGTGATAAATAGGCTGCAGGAGATGCTTCTCCATGCTCTGGCCCAGTAGTGACCTTGGCACTGGCCGCAGAGAGGAGGAGGATGGTGGCCACAGCCCTGTGGGTTGGCCAGCAGCACTCCCTACCTTGGCTACCCTGGCTGTGTCCTTCGGGAGCGAACACAGGACCTGCTGCCACAGCGCTGGGAGCAGAGGGTTTTACCCCGTGGGGCTGCATCCCAGACCACCAGAAGCGTGGCTGAAAGCCTTCCTGGGAGCCCCAGCACCTAAAAGACGGGGGGGAGATGCTGGGTCTGCCCTTGGTAAACCCCCTCCTCTGCCCGTGCCTGCTCCGGGCAGGGGGTGTAAGAGCGCAGGAGAAGGGGCTCCCTCCCTCCCTCCCAGCACAGCCTGCCAGGGATGCTGCAAGGGGTGGGGGGGTGCCGTGAGAGGTGGGGGGATGCTGTGAGAAGTAGGGGGGTCACTCCCTGAGCCCAAGTCTCACCGCTCTGGTTTCTGCGTTTCGTTCCCAGCAGCAATTCCCAAGCCCAGCTCAGCCTCCGCATCCCCCCCCTCCCAGCCATCTCCCCCCATCTCATAAGGCAGCACGAAAATAACTGCCTTGCTGGATTTTTGGCTTCCTTTTTGGGTGGGGGGGGGGGGGGGTTTCCAGCACCGGCGTGGTCACTGGAGCCCAGCACCCAGCCACAGAGAAGGAGTCAGACCTACTAGAGGAGAACAGAACAGCCCTGGAGCGTGCCAGCGCTGGCGGGTCCAGCCGTGTCCAAGAACAGCCGTGATCCCAGTTGGGAGTTATTTTAGGGATGCGCACGCCAGGGAAGGAAGGGAGAGGACTCCTCTGGGGGAGAACCAAGATTAATTAGCAGTAATGGCACCATAATAAAGGCAGAAGAATGAGGCTGGAGCGCAGGCAGCCTCTCCTCTGTCTGCTGTGGGGGCAGCCCCAAGGTGTCCCCGGTGGTCCGGTGCACAAGGGAGCAGGGCTGGGGGTCCTGGGGGTGACGGGGGTCCCCTGCAGCCACCAATGGCTGGGGTGAGCAGGGGGGCTCTACCAGGCACCTTGAGGCCCCCTGCATCCCGGGTACGGCTGGTGGTGCCCCAGCCATCACCCCGAAGCATCCCCACCGTGGTGCAGGGAGGGCAGTGTCGGGGTGTCCCTTACAGCCGTCCCCAGGCACCAGCAGATGCTCTCTGCTCGGCCACCAGCCACGCACTGGGCAAATCCAAACCCAGCTCATAGTAAACGAGCCACAAAGTAGCTTTGGGAGGAATTTCCAGCTCAGCGAGAAGTTATATAGGCCGGTGATTAAAAAAAAAAAATGGTTATTAAAAAAAATTAGAAAGAAAAAAGAAATTAGCTCTGCAGTCGGCATGTCTTCCAGGATCTGTCGTAACAGATTCGTCCGAGCCGGTTAACGGTATTTGCGGTTTGCAAGATGCTACATGTCTGAGTAAGATGACAGACACATTATTATCACCTCTCGGCTGTGATCTGTCCGAACCTGTCCCAGGATGCGGCTCCGCAGCTGCTTGCTGGGGAGAGCAAGGAAATTAGCAGCCGGAGGCAGCACTTTTCTTCTCTCCCCCTTGCCAGGCTAGTGGCTTTATTGGGATCCATTGACTGCAGTCCCGGACACGTCTCCAGTAGAGCTAATGAGGAGACTGGAATGTAGAGGAGGAGGAGGCTGGTAGGGAGGGAGGGAGGGAGGGGGGAGGATTTGTGGAAAAAGTAATTGTTGAGCAAATCATTTCCTTCAAGAGAGAAAGGAGGACTTGGCTGCAGCCCTCCCGAAGCAGGCAAGTCTAGACGCTTCGGTGTCAACAGTTGAAGATAAATAAGATTTTATCAGCTCCGAATCTGTTGGGACACATCCTCCTAGCGGTTCTGCTGCCCAGGGAGGGCTGGGGGGAGATGGACTTTGCTGGTAGGTCTTTCCACCCAGAAGATTCAGGTTATTTTTTTTATTGTGGAGGCCGTTAGCATCCGTGGGGAAAAACACCTCTCCCTGCTCTCGCTTCTTGCTCAGGAGAGGTGGCCGTGGGGTCTGAGCGCTGCGGGGGTCTCTTCCAGAGGGTACCTGCTCGGGGTGAGCAGCGGGGGATGCTGAGACTTCATTTTGATGCTGCTTCACTGCCTCAGTTGCCACGAATCCTTGTGGGGCATTAGCTCGTTTGGATCTTGTGATGTGTGAAATATTGCCCTGGACACAGTGGTGCCAAGATAACCCCGACAACCCCCCAACTGGGGCCAATTGCACCACGGGGTCTATTGCTCCTGTGCAATTGTTTCCCCTTCCATTTGGTACTGGTGCAGGGTGGGCTCCATCTTGCCCCCAAAGTAGCTGCGTTTCAAGGCAGAGGTGAAAGAAGCCCCATCTAAAGACACTTTGGGACACCGAGTCCCTGGAGAAGCAGAGGTTAACAGCCATGTACTGCTAGTGCTTCAATAATTTGGCGCTTCCAGTTATTCCTAGTGCTCTGGACTTGCCCTGCAGGACTCATCACGGGAGTGGGGAAGGGAGAGGGGCCAAGATGGCATTAGACTTCACCCCAGCAGACGAGGGCTGACATTGAAAGCTGCTCAACTGCAGAAAACCCCAGAGGAACGTACGTCCTGGGAGTTCCCGTGAGGTTTGGGTCGGTTGCTCAGTGCTATCGCTGCTGTTTATACCCAACCACCACCCACACAGGCATGTGAACCTGTTGTGCTCCATAAGTGTGCAAAACCAGATGCTCTCTGGCATTTTCCTGTGAACAGAGGTGGCCCCAGTCACATCGTAGCGGGGGGATGGCACCGACGGTCCGGAGGGTAGAGCAGGAACTGGGAATGAAGGCAGGAGGTGCCCAGGGGCAGGATGTACCCAAGCTCTTGCGTAGGTGTGAAAAGCAATCCTGGGTTTGAGGTCTGGAAGTGCTGATGCACCGGGGCTGGGAAGGGGTTCAGGTGTCCTGAGATGCTGTTCCTGTGCCCAGAAGTGACGGGAGCCTCAGCTGTGACCCAGCTGCCATGTGGGGATGGTTTGGAGAGGTCAGAGCATCCAAACGCTGCCGAAGGGGGTTGGATGTGAGTGAACAGCCCGAGGTTCACCCCTGGCACGGGTGGCACAAGGGTGGCCATGACAAAGGAAGAGGTTACAGAGCAGCGAGGTGGCTGCACTGGTCTCAGTGACTAAATGCCAACATTTTGATCTCCCAGGTTCCATTTGTCTCATCTTGCACTTGAAGAAAACATGGTGCCTTCGTGCTCTCAGCAAGCCAGCTGGGCACACTTCAGCTGTGGCTCGTAACGTACCAGTAAATCAGCTCAGGCAGCACAGCCCTGCACTGGGGTGCAGGTGGGGCAGGTTATTGGCAAATACAGATCACCCCATAGGAGCAGAGGCACCTACTCTGCTCAGCATCCGGGCAAGACCTGCATTTTGCTGTCCCCTATGGAGCCCACGCATTGCTGAGGGCTCTTCCTGGCTGAAGACCCAGCGGGGGATGTAGAACCTCCTGGGATCCTAAAATCATAACGCTCATTTCCCTTGGTGGCCATGAACGGGCTGGGTCTGTGAGCCCGGGAATGTGGCCAGGAGTGTGGGGAGCCTGGCCACGCAGGGCACAGCCCTGGCGTTTCTTGCCCAGAATTATCAGCACGGAGTTCCTTAAAAGAATAGTTTGTTATTGTGGAAGGATCTTTGAAGGCAATCCTGGAGCTGTTAAGACACGATAAGGTTATCAGTGGAGGCATGCCTGTGTTGAGCGGCAGCCTTTCTCCCTGCGGGGCAATCACTCTGCTATTTAACAGAGATTTATCCATGTCATAACATGGTATAATGAGAGAATTTGTTACCAAAGAACTTGCCATAATGCACCTCTGCTCTTCCAGAGCAGTTATATTTCCCAGGCATGTCGAGGGCTGCCCGGGAATGTCTACATGAAAGGATCCTTTGACAGGAGTTGTCAGTATTTTAACACCTGGCAAGGAAGAGCCCCCCTTCCCCCCCCCAAATAACCCTTGTTTTGCCATGTTGTCTCCTCCAAAGGAGGGAGCGAAGCCCCCGTCGCACTGCGGGTGAGCAGCTACGGGGGCCATGGCCACACCAGAGCTGCTGCTTCCAGCTGGGCAGAGGGGAGTAACCACCTTCCCAGTGGGACCCAGCTTGGAGACAATCCCTGCTGGAGACATGGGATCACAGCCGGGAAGTCAACCCGGCCGTGAAGTCAAGGTGTGGTCAGCATCATCAGGGTTTCAGGGCAAAATTTGGGGATTTCAGTGCAAGGTGGGGTTTCTAAGCATCCTCTCCCCCCGGCAAGTCCCTATGCCTCCGATACCCAGGATTAATTCCTGCTGCCAGATCCAGCTTCACGTCACGGCTCCCGATCACACCCGCCGGTGACCACAGCATCTCCCCGCTCCCCCTGGGACGTGTCCCCCACCAGCCCACCCCCTGCTCTCCCTGGTGGCTGGTACCTGCCGCTGGCCACGGGTCCAACACATCCTCCCCCTGCAGGAGCTGCTGCAGCCTCCCTGGGCAGGGGCCTCTCCCCTTTGTACCTTCCTTAGAAACACCACCTGAAAACGCTTTACCTCGTTTGCCCCCGCAGCAGTTCCCGGGGCGGTAGGAGCCCACCCAGGCTCACTGGGAGCCTCCATGGGCAACGGGGGCTCGCTCAGCCCACGGCTGGATCCCCTCCCACGGGAAAGGACAGCGGGATCGGGAAGAGCAGATCCCTCTGCAGACCCTCCTGATGTGCAGGGACATCGGAATGGGCTCAGGGCGGTGGGGAGATGAGGACTGAGCCATCCCTGGCGCCCTACTCGCTGCCGAGCCCTGGGGTCCCCCCAACTAGGGCAGCCCAGGCTCAGGACCCCCCAGGAGGGGCGACTCGCAGCCCGGCGGCGGAAGGAGCCTCTCTGGCCTCTGCACACCTGTACTGGGATGGCTGAGGACAAGCTTTAACCTCCTCACAAATACTCTGCACGGTGGTATTTTTTTGGCACGGGGCGTTGTGTTGTGGGGATGAGATAAAATACTTTGAGCAGGAACATGCCCTGCCATGCAGGGACTGGCTTCTCCCCGTGCGGCAGGGGTGGGCTCCTGTATAGCAAACACATTCTTTGTGAGGTGGAAAACAGCGTGGCACTGGCGAGGTGGAAGGGAATTGCACATCCCCACACCTGGGAGCCGACACACGCCTTTACTGGAAGCTGAAGGCTCTGCCTGCCCCCCCTTTTCCCGCAGCGAGGAGCAGCCTCTCCCCCCCGCCCGGCACTGCCAGCCCAGTCCTGCTGCGGATGGTGGCTTCTGGTGGGACTGGACCCAGGATGGTCCCAGAGGTGATGGGCACCACGGCTGAGGGGCTCTGCCGTGCCTGGACCCGTCCTGGGGGGCAGCGAGCAGGGCTGGCTCCCCGGCACACTGCTTCCTTCAGGCTGTGGTTCCCATTTTCCATCCCACCAGGAGCTTCCCCCAAGCCGAGCAGATCCACAGGCCTTGGGAGAGGAGTTTGCCCCTTGCTCCTACCCCAGCAAATCCCTCGTGCCCTCACGAGGAGTGGTTTTGGTGGCCACAAAATGTTTTCCATCAACAAGCTGCTCCATGTGCTGCAGAGCATCCTCCTCCCCGGCACGTCCCCTCCGTGAGCCACCGCTGTCACTGCGAGCGGCTGCAGTGGTGGGGACAGACCCTGTCTGTGTCACGCCTGCTGGTCGGAATTAAACCCCAAGGTCTTGCATAATTAGCTGTGATTCTGTTAATGACACTAAGCACGATTTCCTTGGGCTGTGGTGCGTCGGTGCTCCCAGCGCGGGGCTCAGCCGGGAGCTGTGTGCCTTGTTCGGGGTGACCTTTCCAAAATGGGCAGAGGGATGTGTGAGCGAGGGTTTACGCTGGTTTTCAGCAAGATTTTCTCTCAGCCACAGCGTAGCCGGGGCTCCCGCTTTGCCCCGAGCATGTCGGCTGAGCTGGGGAACCCTTCCTGCAGCGCCCAGCCCTGCACCCAGTCAGTGGTTCTACATGGTTTATGTGGATAGGATGCAGAGCGGGTGAATTTGGTCATATTTAAATATTTCCAGGGGAAAAGCAAATATCGAGCCTAAGAGAATAAGCAGTTATCACAAAGACAGGCTGATTTTCCTGCGGTCACTGTCCCCTACGAGGCACTGGGAGGGCGCAGGAAGGGTTTGCAGCGCTGTCATCCCTCATGGAGCTGCTGGGGATCCCGGGTGCCATCCCCTTCTCCCGGCACACGGAGCAGCTCGGCCCCCGGCACCGGCCCTCCAGGGGGGCTGCGATGCCACGGGCCATAATTGGCTTTATAACAAGTCCTTATTTTAATTTGCTGCTTTACCGCTGTGGTGGCATTTCCCTGGGAGCGGGGAGAAAGCGGCGGGTGAGAGGAGCCAAGGGAGGAGGAACATCTCTCTCAGTGGATGCAGGAGCATCAGCCCGAGCCCAGCCCCGGAGCAGGGAAGGGAGCCCTGCATTTACACCACAGCAGCTTTACACCCCCAAAATCAGTGTTTTTCAGGTAGAGCCAAGCTTCGTCCATGGCAGGGTTCAGTTTAATTGCAGGTAGAGCAGCACCACCTCCTCCACCGCCCCGTCAGGCTGGTGACGTTCACCCGGTGGGTGTCCCTTCTCTTCCAGTACTCCCCCCTGCTGAAGAAACTCTACTGTCAGATCGCGAAAACATGCCCCATCCAGATCAAGGTGTCCACCCCCCCGCCCCCGGGCACCATCATCCGGGCCATGCCCATCTACAAGAAGGCAGAGCACGTCACCGAGGTGGTGAAACGCTGCCCCAACCACGAGCTCGGCCGCGACTTCAACGACGGTGAGCGATGCTCTGGGGGTGGGAGGGGGGGAATTGGGGCTTGGGGGGGCATCCCCAGGTCCTACCGCAGGGGTCTGTTTGCCTTGCAGGCCAGTCAGCCCCCGCCAGCCACCTCATCCGGGTGGAAGGCAACAACCTCTCCCAGTACGTGGACGACCCCGTGACGGGAAGGCAGAGCGTGATGGTGCCCTACGAGCCCCCGCAGGTACCCGGGCTGGGGTGGGGGCAGGACCCTCTCTCTGGGCTATAGCAGTTCTGCCCGTGCTGGGGGTGAACCCCCTGGTGATTGGACACGCTTGTGTCCCCAGCAGGAGCCCTGCTGGCTGTGGCACGTCTGAGGCCACCCCAGCTTGCCCACCAGTGGCCACCGCGTTCGAGCATCCTCAGCTACCAGCCCCGTGAAGCATCCCAGGGCATCCCGTTCCCGGGAAGCAGGGTGCAAAGGGGAATTCCCTCCAATCCAGCCCTGGATTGTCCCCACAGTCCTTGTACTGTCCCCTCTTCCCAGATAGGACCCTCCCCACACCTCCCTTCCCTGGTGAGCTCCCTCTCAGAGCTCCCCTGCTCGCCCTGCCAAGGTGCCAGCCCCAGGCCAGGAGCTGGAGGGTCCCAGTCTGCCTCCCCCCATCACTTCCTGGGGGTCTCAGCCTGCATCCACCCCCCCCTCCATCACTCCTGGGGGTCCCAGCCTCCCCCCACCCCCATCGCTCAGCGCCTGCTCTCCCCTCCCGGGCAGGTGGGGACGGAGTTCACCACCATCCTGTACAACTTCATGTGCAACAGCAGCTGCGTGGGAGGAATGAACAGGAGGCCCATCCTCATCATCATCACCCTGGAGACGAGAGAGTGAGTGGCTGTGGGAGCAGGGAGCCCTCGGCTGTGGGGTTGGGGTCCCTCGGGAGGGAATGCTGCCCTTCAGGGAGCACCCCCAGGGGATGGGGACGTGGCAACACCCCAAAAGCCTGGGAAAGGCTCTTCTCTGCCTGCCAGGGAAAGGGCTGGCACGGAGGGACCGGGGAACCAGCCCAACGTTGGCTTCTCCCCCTGCAGATGGAGCCTTCTTCTGCTCCAGAAGCTCCTCTTCCCCAGGAGAGCGATGCTGAGGGGCTCCCTGCACTCAGTGCCCGGGGGGGGCTCGATGGCTTCCCGAGCCACCCATCCCCACGGCGGGATGGGGTGGCACTTTGCTGCTCTGGGTCCTGGTTTTTCTGGACCATCAGGCGCTGGGCTGAGCGGAACCAGAGTCACCAACTTCTCTCTCTCTCCCCCTCCCAGCGGCCAAGTCCTGGGAAGGAGATCGTTCGAGGGACGGATCTGCGCCTGCCCCGGCAGGGACCGCAAGGCGGATGAGGACCATTACCGAGAGCAGCAAGCCCTGAACGAGAGCGCGGCTAAAAACGGCAACACCAACAAACGCAGTGAGTCCCGTGCCAGGGGACAGAGCCGGGGGGGATGTCAGGGTGCTCCTGGCCAGCACCCCCTTTGCCATTCTGCCTCAGCTCCTTTCCCGTCGCCCCCACAATCACTGCGCTCCAGAAGTTCAGGCTCAAACACCCACCCAGGCACGACGCTTTGCCTTTTTCTGAACTAAATCTAAAATCTCGTAAACAGGACCCACTCCCTTCTCCCTCCAGAGCGCAAAAGTTTGTGCAGGGCTTTCACATCCAGATAAATTTGCTCTTCATTAGTATTGCTAATAAAGGGACACCGTCAACGCCAGAACCCAGGGGAGCAGCCCTCATCCTGCATGGCAGGGAGCCGAGGTGCCTACCCCGTGTGTCCTGCCCTCCAGGGGACAGCCTGGAAACGCTCTTCTCTCTCCCTTCCAGCCTTCAAGCAGAGCCCCCAGGGCATCCCGGCGCTGGGGACCGGCGTCAAGAAACGGAGGCACGGGGAGGAGGAGATGTACTACGTGCCGGTAAGTGTCAGTGAGCTGCACTGGTGGAGAGCTCGGCTCGGGATGATGGTGGCATCATCCCCTCTGCCAAAAATCATAGGATCATAGAATCACAGAATGGTTAGAGTTGGAAGGGACCTTAAAGATCATCGAGTTCCAACCCCCCTGCCCTGGGCAGGGACACCTCCCACTAGAGCAGGTTGCTCAAAGCCCCATCCAGCCTGGCCCCCATCCCCCCAAATGCTCTGGGGATGTGATGCTGGGCAGGACGGGGCTGCACGGTCTCCTGCAGAGCAGCAGGGATGGGGGCTGAGCAGGGACCTAGAGCCCAGGAGCAAAAGCACATGTCCAAGGGGGTTCTGGACCCCCCCACAGTCCCTGGGCACCGTGACTGTACCTTGTGCAGCCGGATGGGCAAAAGGGGCCACGGGGACGGTGGTGAGGTGGGACAGGAACCAAGCAGAGCCCCGGGCTTGTTCCCTCCTCCAGGTGCGAGGCCGGGAGAACTTCGAGATCCTGATGAAGATAAAGGAGAGCCTGGAGCTGGTGGAGCTGGTCCCGCAGCAGCTGGTGGATTCCTACCGGCAGCAGCAGCAGCAGCTCCTGCAGCGGCAGTGAGTACGGCCAGAGCAGCCCCCCGAGGGCAGGGGGAGGCTGGGACCAGCCCTGGGGTGTCCACAGCACCTCTGCCAGCTCCAGAGCACCATTATTGGTGCAAAACAGCTTCTCCTCCTCCCGCAGCCCCCCGCGGGGAGGTGTGATGGGCCAGAGGGGAGCCCTGGGTCGTGGCATGGGGGGCTCCATCCCCCCGCTGACCCCCCGGCTTGCTTTCCCCAAGCAGGACCCAGCTGCAGACCCCGTCCTCCTACGGGCCCGTCCTTTCGCCCATGAATAAGGTTCACGGCGGGGGAATCAACAAGCTGCCCTCCGTCAACCAGCTGGTGGGGCAGCCCCCCCAGCACGGCTCCGGCCCCACGCCCGGCCTGGGGGCCATGGGTAAGGTCCTCCTCACCACCCCGGGCACCCGTCCCCCCTCGCAGGGGCTCTGCCTGCCCGGGGGGGGGGTCCCTGCCGAGGGAGCGGGGGGGTTATCCCGGGAGGGGTGATGTCTAACGGCCGTGTTCATCGCCGCCACCCAGGACCCGGGATGCTGAACAGCCACCCCATGCAGCCCAACGGAGAGATGAACGGGGGCCACTCCTCCCAGTCCATGGTCTCGGGGTCACACTGCACCCCCCCGCCGCCCTACAACCCCGACCCCAGCCTCGTCAGGTAGGGAAGGCGACCGGTGCCCTGTCTGTCTCCTCCCCTGGCGTTTCTTGCTGTCGTCCCTCGCTCTAACCCTCGGATCTGTCTCGTAACTGGTCAACTGGCCACTGGTCCCAGCTGAGAAATCACTGCTCGTGAAATCCCGTCTCAGAATCCAAAGCCCAGCTCCCTACCCGTTAGAAACCTCCATCGCCCTCGTGTACCTCTACCTGGGTAATCCATCCTTGCTTAATTAAAAATTAAAAACGCATCCAAATGAGAGTCTTTTCCCGCGTGTCAAACCAGCCCGTAGCTTTGTGAACTCCCCCTTCCTCTGCAAAGGGCTCCACGGGGCTCGTTCCCACCGGGAATGCGCTACCATCCAGGTGCTTTTTAACCTTTTAAAGGCCACTTTTTAACATTTCAGTCTTGAAAAAGACCCCAAACATTGGGACAGACCCTGCTTTAGCAGGGGAGTTGGACTAGATGATCTCTGTGGTCCCTTCCAACTCTAAAAATTCAGTGAAATTCAGACCCTCCCGAGGCAGGGGGGCTGTGCTGTGGGGCTGCAGCCCCCCCCCCAGTGACGTGCAAACCCCCTCCCCTGTCCCACACGGCAGGGACTGGCTTCGCCTCCCACACTCAGGCATGACCCCCCCCTCCCTCCAGTTATTCCAAGTTATTCAGCTGAAGCCTCCAAAGAGCAGGAGAAAAAAAAATGTAGTTTTAGGAATGAGACTTGTCCCAGGCTTCACTTCGAGGTTAGTGGCAAAGGAGGTCACGCTTGGGGTGGCAACAGCCCCAGAAAAAAGGCAGCCGGGGTACCCCCAGGTGAGCTCTGCCACCCCCCTGCCTGCCCCGAGTGGGGCTGGGGGCACTCACCACAGCCCCCCCGTCTCCCGGTGACCCCACACAGGGCTTGGGGCTGCAGAGCTGTCGTTCCGGAGAAGTTAACGCCACTTTATTTTCCAAATTTTTTCTGCAGTTTTTTAACAGGATTGGGGTGTCCAAACTGCATCGACTATTTCACCTCACAAGGGTTACAGAATATTTACCACCTGCAGAACCTATCCATAGAGGTAAATGCTTTGGGGAGATCTCTTCTTACCGCTCGTTTCTCTCAGCTGTCCATGTGAAAAGCAAGGGCAAAGCCGTTCGAAAGGGACGGGGAAGCTCTGGACCGGCCCCTCACGCAGAATATTTGCTCCCCAGGATTTACGCCTCCCCTTTGTGCATCCCCCTGCTCCCGAGGGGTTGGCAGGAGCCCTGTCACCGGTAGCAGCCACCTGAGCCTCAGTTGGTTCCTCCAGACTGTCAGGCACAAAAAAGCTAAGGGATCCCCGGGTAGATTTTTCCACCTCACACAGAAAACCCAGCTGAGGTGCTCAGTGAAATAACCCCAACCCCCCCGAGCCAGCGGGAACACGGCAGCCCAGCGAGTTCTAAATCTCATCTTACCTCTTCCCCTGTTAATCTCTAAGGCAAAAGAGGCTGAAATAAGGGAGTCAAGCCCAGGGCTCTTGTATTAAGGGAACCCTGGGACGAAATAGCCCAGGTCAGGCAAAAGCTGGTGTGAAAAACAGCAGAAACGCCAGAAATGCCTGAGTTTGCACAGAGCATCTGCTGCTGCCGCTCTCGGTGACGATATCGAGGGTGGCACCGGCTTCCCCAGCCCATCAGGGTAACGAGGAGGAGAAAAAAAATTAAATCTTAAGCCCCTTTGAGCCGTAGCAAGCCCTGCAAATCCCTGAGCTGGTGTTTTGGCTCCTGCCCTGCTCCCGTTTTGCCCCGGGCAGTTTGTTCTGGTCCCTGGTGGGGAGCGGGACCTCGCTGTGACCACGCAGCCCCTGGAGACACGATGGTTTTTCCTCGGTAGCTGGGGCCAGTTGCGTAACTTTAGCCTGGTCTTGGACCAAATTTTCCGAACTAACCCCGTGACCGTCTGCAAGCTGTCGAGGGAAGCGTTTGGTACGGCCAGAACGTGTCCCAGCCCCTGAGCTGTGTGTCCCAGCAATTTGTAGTTACTAATTGCGTACTCGTCTGCTCTGGTTAACCCTCACCCCGGTCTCTGTGTTTGGCGTTGACGTGGATCTCTGGCACCTCTTGCTACGAGGGTGATGGCTGGTGCAGGGCCCCCCCGTCCCGAGGTTATTGGCCTCGTTTGGCTTTACGACCGCAGCCCGTTGTCCCACCGGTGTGTGACACCGGTCCCTGGGGCCGGCGCTGCTCCAACCTCCTGGTCCTGGGACTGGAGGAGAGTCCTCAGGCCAGAAAACACATGAGGACACTTCACACCCTGCTCTGCCACCGGCGTCCCAGGTGGAAAGGTCCCCTCCCTCACACTTTCACATCAGTTTGATCATAGAATCACAGAATGATTCAGGTGGGAAGGGACCCTAAAGCCCCCCCAGTGCCACCCCTTGCCCTGGGCAGGGACACCTCCCACCAGCCCAGGTTGCTCCAAGCCCCCTCCAACCTGGCCTTGAACCCCTCCAGGGATGGGGCAGCCACAGCTTCTCTGGGCAACCTGGGCCAGGCTCTCACCACCCTCACAGCCAAGAAGTTCTTCCTAATATCTAACACCTAAATTCCCCCTCTTTCAGTGTCAAACCCTTCCCCCTTGTCCTATGGCTCCCCTCAAGAGTCCCTCCCCATCTCCTGTAGGCCCCCTTTAGGGACTGATCTGAACCCACCCCAAAAAAAAATCTAGAAAAACCAATTTCCAACCTGCAAAGCTGTGTTTGGCTGACTGACCATTGGACACGAAGGAGAAATCACCCATGGGCTTGGGGCCATGACCAGGGGGAGGTCCAACCTGGCCACCGCTGGGTGCCCCGGGCACAGTGCCCACGTGTCCCCCCCAAAACATGATCCCGGGGGTCTGGGGTTCACTCCCGTGGGTGCTGCCACGTCTCCGCCGGCCGTGCCTTAGAGACGGTGTTGTTGTTGCAGGATCTCGGAGCCCTGAAGATCCCGGAGCAGTACCGTATGATCATCTGGAGGGGTCTGCAGGAGCTGAAGCAGAGCCACGACTACGGGGGGCAGCAGCTCCTGCGCTCCAGCAGCAACGCCTCCACCATCTCCATCGGCAGCTCGGGGGAGCTGCAGCGGCAGCGGGTGATGGAGGCCGTGCACTTCCGCGTGCGCCACACCATCACCATCCCCAACCGCGGCGCCCCCGACGACTGGGCGGACTTTGGCTTCGACCTCCCGGACTGCAAATCCCGCAAACAGTCCATCAAGGAGGAGTTCACGGAGGGGGAGATCAACTGAGAGCCCGGGGGAGGGTCTCCACTCGGCAGCAGCGAGAGAACGCGGAGGTGGCAGGGGGGAGATGAAACCCTCCCATGAAAAATATTTTCAGGCTGGGGGTGTCTGGAAAAGTATAATTTTGTTGTCCGGAGGGGAGCTGTGAGCGTGAGAGGAAGCTGAGCCGCTCCAAGGAGGACACGGTGGTGGCTTCAGCGGGGCCGAGGGACAGAGGGCGGCCGTGGCCGGGGGGGACCCGCTGGAGCTTCACGTTGGCTTGGGTTTTCATTGATGGACAATCCCCACAGCCAAGGGACACGATGTAAAGACGTTCTCCTCTCGGCGAGACCAGCCTTTGTCGCTGCTTCTGTGCTCTCCGTGGCGTCCAGACCCCGCGGGGCTCCGTCGCTCCCGAGGACTCAGCCCGTCCCGGCTCCGCAGAGACACGGCCAGGGGCTGCCACACACCCCCTCCCCAGGGACTGCCGGAAAACACCCCCTTCCTTCTTCCTAGAGCAGAACAGAACCCGTTTGTCAGTCCCCGACGTGTCCACGTACTTAAATATTTGTGTATATAAACAGAAGCAAATGTACATACAGTGTACTCATTGTGCTGTAAGGAAAAAAAAAAAAAAAAGATTTATTTTCATGTAAACTATAAAAATTGATACTTACTCCTGAGACACCACAGTGTCAAGTAAATTAATTTCATGTTCTAGCATGTAAACATGCAGAAAATCTTGTCTCCAGCCTTATCTATTCAAAATTCCATTATTTTTTTTTCCTCCTCGGCATACCTTCCACGCAGTCGCAGGGCAGGGGGGGAGCCTGTGGATCCTCCCGGGAAGGCAGAGGTGGGGATGAGGGGGCACAGACAGGCCGGGCCGGGCAGCGGGAGCAGGGGAGGTGACAATCTGATGCCACCTTGGAGCGAGGAGGTGGACACGGGGAGCTCCACCTCCTCCCGTGAGCTCTCTCTGGTTCCGTTTGCTGTTTCTGGTCACTCTGGTGTGATTTCTCTGTTGGTTCAAGCTGGAAAAAAACCCCTCTGTAGAAAGGAAGGGCAGAGGCAGGTGTGTTCCTTCCCTCCCCTGCTCGTGACTCCACGCCTGGGGAGGTGACATCCCACAACACGTCCCCCCAAAGGCCCGTCAGGAGCTGCTGCTGGAGAGGGGCAGGAGCTGCTCCTTCTGCCCCCTCAGCCCGGGGTGGCTCCAGATCCCAGGCAGCCTGAGGGAATCCATGGAGGAACGACCTCCCTGGAACCTCCTGCATCTCCTCCCGGCACTGCCCCTGCCATGGAGACCTCCAGAGGATGGGGCTTCAGCTATTTCAGCCTGGAGAAAAGGGGGGGTGAGGGGAGACCCCACCACTCTCTACAACTCCCTGGAAGGAGGGTGTAGCCAAGGGGGGGTCAGTCTCTTTTCCCAAGGAACAGGCGATGGGACAAGAGGAAATGGCCTCAAGTTGCACCAGGGCAGGTTTAGGATGGATATTGAGGAAAAAATTCTTCCTGGAAAGGCTTGTGAAGCCTTGGAATGGGCTGCTCAGGGCAGTGGTGGAGCCACCATCCCTGGAGGGATTTCAAAGCCGGGCAGACGTGGTGCTGAGGGACATGGGTCAGTGGTGGGTTTGTCAGTGCTGGGTTGGACCGATGGTCCGAAAGGTCCTTTCCAACCCAGACATTTCTGTGATTCTATTTCCCATCTGCCCTGGGCTGGGGAAGGAGCTGGGAGACCCCTGGACCCTCAAACCAGTAGAGCCAAAGAGTCCCAACGATGACATTCAGGTCTCACCTGGGAGATGTGCCTTCTCCCTCTTCAGGCCAGTGTTGGAGGATCTGTAGGTGCCGTAACAGCAGCCCCGGGGCCAGGTCCTCCCTCCGCCACCCTCCTCTCCTCTCGGTGCCCAGGAGCAGCTCCAAGCCCGGGGGGAGCAGGGGGTGGCCTCTCCCCCCAGTGACAGGAGCCACCAGTGCCAGCGCAGCCTCCTCCAGGCCATTCTGTCCCCCCCCACCGCACCCACGGGGACCCCGACTCCCTCGGGCTGCTCAGCTGTAAACCTGTGTCCTGCAATAACGGCTAATTAAACGGCTAATTAAAGCACTTTGATGCTTTAAAGGTTTTGAAACAACCATTCAGGGTCTCCACGTTAACCAAAGCTTCCTCGGGCAGGAGCACTGATGCTCTCCAACACGCTACGAGTGGTGGTTTTTGTAATGTTATCTTTGGAAAATGTGCTATTTTTATAGCTGTGGTTTCTTTATTTTTTTTTTTCCTTCTGTAAGACAATAAAATCCCAGCACCTGGCAATGAAAGTCTTGCTTATCTTGCAGGGAAAGTGCCCTCCTGTCCCAGCCTCAAAGCCTAAAACCTCAAAGGGCCTGGACTCACTTTGCTCCATCGAGCAACCATGAAGGTAGAGACTGAAAACAGAGAAGGAAATCGATAGCAATCTTTATCACTAAGACAAAGCTTTTCCGAGTTCCAAAAATTACACCGTTAAAAACAATTTCCACGAGAGAATTCTCTTCAGTTATAAACACCATCGCTATTTCTAGCTTTAGTCATGTATTATTGCATATGTAGGAACTGGAAATTGATTGAACTAAAGAGTCTCATGAGAAGTGTTGTTTACAGACTAACACTCAAGGCAAGAACGTTATTTTAATACAATAAAAAAAAGCTTTCAACTATCTTGAAAACTGGCACGTGAGAAACAGACAAGAGCAGTCAAATCTGCCCGTCTGCACCCGCCCAACAATAAAAAGGTACAAAGAACCTGGTTAAAAGCAGACTCGCCCGTTGTCGAAGGCACTATCTTTTCCTGTGGTGCGTGTTCCACATCTGCTGGACTGTAGAAAAGAAAATTACCTTTAAAATACATCATCGGATGCTCTTCCTACACTCAGAGAACGTGATTATTAGTTCAATTTTGCTACTAAAACGTTAACATACAACATTGGCATTTAAGCAAGGAAAGGAACAGCCTCCTGACAGCTACTGAACGACCCGCCCGGCAGCTGCCTGTCTCAGGAACAGACCCTGTACTGGGTCCTGCACAAACTCACTGCTCACGCTGGGAAAAGCTCCTTCACGATGCAGTGTTCACTGCTGAAACGCCCCAGCGCGTTGCTCCTCTATGGAACAGCCTTCATTTATAGCCTCACTAGGAAGTCTCTCCTCCCTCTAACGTCAGGGCTCCCTCTCTGCCTTCTCATTTCCCCACAACTCAAGAAAACGAGATCAGAACTTCTGGTGAAAAAGATTTAGAAAACCCGGTAAAAAAAACAGACAATAAATAGGAGGCCCAGAGGCAGGTTCAGCAGAGAAGTCACATTCCTGCCTGCACTGAGGGGAAATGAGCACGGACCAGAGGGATGCTCCTGTGGTTTTCTGGAGCATTACATCTCGCCTGCGGAGCTGCCGGGAAAGCCGCCTGCCTGCCCTGCTCCTGTCACGGCTGGTGATGGTCTGACACCACCTCACCACAGCTGTAGAAGCATCGCTCTTCTCCTGGGAAAATGGAGCTGCAGAGCCCTCCAGGGCTGGATGAAACTGCCCCGAATTTCTCGAGGGCTCTGGCTGAGGCACTAAGAAACACCCACAGCCCCAGCGCTTCCTGGCTCAAAACGCCTCCATCTTCTGGGCATTGCCGGCAGAAAGGTCCAAACCCCAAGTCTTATCGTAGGGTTACAGCGGAGACATGCCCAGGTGGGAAGAGCTCACTGGAGCACAACGCTGTCCTTCACCTCAGGAGACAGCAGCGCGTGTCACAGGATCTCAGTCTTGATTACAGCCGAGTCTATCGCTTCGTTGCGCAAGTCAACAGCAGACCCGTTCCTCCAGGACTGCTCCGCAGCCGCAGCCACCTGGATCGTCCAGAGAAACTGCTCTTTGGTTACCACGGGGGGTTCCGTGCCTGCAGGGACAGGAACAAAGCACTGGATGAAACATGGGTTTCATCTCTGCCTTTCGGCGCGTCACTGCCCACCACGGTGTCCCCCTTCAGCTCCCAGACCTCAGAGTGGGGCGTCAGAGTTTAAAAAGAAAGGTTCATCCTCCTCTTCCTTCCTGTCCTGTGACTAAAATCCTCTATTTCTGTCAATGCAGCCAGCAGGACAGAAATATTTTTACTCCTTCTGGGCAGCCAGGCCTCGAGACGAGGGTCTCCTCACTGTTAGAAAGGGCTGCTTTCTCCACAAATCCCACTAAAGCCCAACGTAATTTTTCCTCCCAATTTTCTTCTCGGAACACAGTTTCAGATTGACAATTCCACGCCTCACCTGTCTCACTGATGTGAAAATGAGAGAAGCAGCACACCCCGCAAAGCCCAGTCCTTCCTTTCCATTTACTCACCTGTTGGCACGGCCACGGAAGGACCGGCTCCGGCGGGGGCTGAGGGCTCCACACGGGGTTTCACCCCCCTGCAGGCACCATCCTGCTCCTCCCGCACCCACCCAGGACACCGGTGCTTCCCAGCCCACGAAACCCCGCGTCTGCTTACGGGGAGCTCGCTCACCACCCGCTCATCACTGCCTTAAACTTAACCACGGTGAATCTCAGCCCTAGCTTTCCACCTACTCGTTTCTTTTTGGGGTTTCAGAAACACAGACCAAACTGCAATTGCTGTTGGAACAGCTCCCGAGGGAAGTTTTTGCTGAAAGCAACACCAGGGATTAGTGTCAGCTTCCTCCTACCTTTCAGGGTTCGCAGGAAGTGTCGGAAGAGCTCCCTGTGTGCCTCTCTGTAGCGGTCAGCTTGTGTCTGGGAATATATGGGTACCGAAGTCCCCTGCTCCGAAATCCCCAGAGGATTCCGATTATCCACCCGTAACGTTCCTTGAGAACCATGAACCTGCAGGGAGGCAGCACGCAGGAGAGAGAACAATGTTTTTAGGTTATCACGCTTTTGATCCTAAACACCTGGCTGCTCTACAGAAGCCCTGGGTTGTACAATCAAGAAAAGAGTAGCTTTTAAAATGGGTCAGACGCGACAGAAAACACCAGGTACGTGTTGCACTACAGCAGCTTCCACTTTTGTGATACCTCCACTTTGATTTCTCCACCTGAGCAAAGCTCCTTTGTTAAGTATTTAACTGCTCTGACTCCCCAAATCCAGCCCACGCATCTGTTATAATTCATGACTTTAGGAATTTACAGACAATTTGCCTCTGAGTTTACACTTTTCTTCCCCTTTCATGCCCTTAACCCTTGGCTTGGCCATAGACCTAAAAACACCCTGCCAAGACAACAAACGACCCGTGTGACAACATTTCAGCCAACGCCTGCTCCAGTGTGACTGCACACAGCTTATACCCCCAACAGAATGCCTGTAAACAGAGGCAAAATTGGGGTAACAAGAGAGATTGGGGGTAGCGGACTAAACAAACACGAGGAATCCATTTCTGCCGAGGCGCAGGGGTGCTTGTGAAACGTGCTCACAGGCGTGTTGCACAGGGCACAAGAGGCATGGTGCCAGGTGAACACACGCAGGGGGAGGCTCGTGCCGGACCGTGGGACCGTGACAGCCTGGACTGAGAAGCAGGAAGGCACCTCTAGTCTCTGGTCACAGCTCCTGGTGCAGTGCTGGCTGACGTCCAAAGTGACGATGGCTCCGCTGGGAAACTTCATGCTGACGGCTACCGCGTCTGCATCCTTCAAGCAGGCCATGTCTGAGGGACAAAACAGGCACCCACTCACCCCGGGAACAGCAAAACTGCAAGTACTACGACTAAAAAGGGCTCTTCTTCCTCCAAGAGGCGACGCTGGCTCTACGACACCTTCAAACAGGAAGCATCGGGGACAACAAAGCGCTTTTTTTAGGGCAGCTGGTTGCCTTTACCAGCACTTCTGATGGGGAACACCAGCCCCTGAGCCCCAGCTCCCCCTGCCTGAGAGGAGGCTCCCACTTCTTCCTCCCAACACATCTGCCAGTGCGGCCCATTATAACCAGCAGGCAGCCGGAGGGAGGCAGATGGTACAAAACCCACCCCGGGGCGCTGTGTTCGTTGCATTTCAGCGCTTTACCGCAGATCGCAGCGCTGCACCCTCCACCCCCTGACAGCGCCCAGCTAAGGCTGGCGGCAGCTGCAATTACCTTAATTAAAACTTTCAAATTTCCATTTGAAAAATAGCAGCTTCTGGTAACCCAGAGCGTGCCCATCAGCTTCATGCAAGCCAGAGTGAATTCCCATCTTTAACTGTGCCGAGATGGCCAGGAAAGTGCCAGAGAAAGCAAAGAACTGGAAGAGACTGCATTGACTTTGCCTAGTTATTTTCTGTGCTCTGCTTTTCACGTGGCAAACTGGATATCCCTCCGTTGCCACACAGAGCAGAGTTCAGCCATACTCCTTAAAGCAACCGCTTCACATCAGCAGGGAACTGGCAAAATTCAGAAATCACCCCTAAATACCCACAACAACTTCTTGGGAAACTTGCCTTCTATTTCGCTAGACTATTTTTGCAACTGTTTGATGGCAGAACAATTATGTCACGGCTACCCATGCTCTCATACACTCTTTCTTCCCAATTTTAGCCCCGAAGTCCAGAGGTACTCAATAAACTATCAAAAGACTTATTCTTACCTGCACAGAATGCGTGCCCCAGTGAAAATATTGTATCTGGTGCACTCTCTCCCAACAATAAACTGACAATATCGATATCGTGCACGGCAGCGTTATAAAAAATTCCACCTGGAAGAAGCAAAACTGGGCATTAAGGTCTCCACGTTTAAAACCCCCAGTCACTGTACATTTCTGAACGGCACCGAGATCAACATGAACAGTCCCCTACATCAAAGAAACTCATACTAAGAGCAAACAGAAAAATGCGACAAAAATAAAGACTGGTAAAGAAAATGCTCCTTAGAAGAAAAACCCCGTCAGCTTAAGGCCACACCAACAGAGGGGACTTTCCACCAGAACATAGGGCAAGATACATTTCCAGTTCCATTTTCCAGTTTGAGAAGGAAGTTTCCAGCAGGAAGTACCTGCTGTTTTGAGGAAGCCCAGAGGCGCCGCGGGGTAGAAGCTGCTGGTGGTCGATATGCGGTGGATCCTCCCCAGCGCCCGGCCGTCGCGGACTTTCTTGCACAAGAACTGCAGCGCGGGGTCAAAGCGCCTTCGGAGAGAGAGGGGGGGGGGCTCTGTTCAGCGTTTGGAAGAGGGGGAGGTCACCCCGGCCCCCACTACCGCCGCGGCGTGAGCCCCAGTGACGGCAGCCAGCGGTGAGAACGGGAGAGGAACCTCACTGGACAGGCTGGGTCAGACACAGCTTTATAAGTTCTTATTTTGTATGAATTTGGCTTCTTGCAAACAAGTCTCAGATCAGCACTTGGGAAGACTTAAGGTAACAAATTTAATGAAGAAATTGCAAAACCTCCAAAGGGCTGCAGAGATGTGGACCCCAACTGCCCTGGGCCATTCTGAAAAAGCGCAGAGCTTTCACATCTTGAAAGCTTCATCCTTTGAGTTCCACTACATCCATTCAAGTGGGCATTTATTTTAATCTCATGACAGCTAGATTTTATCTCCATTAAGCATGAAGAATTAATCCAACACAATTAACTCCCAGATGAACAATGTTAACAAGCAGCAGCGAAACTAAGTTTATTTGAGGACAAATTCAGGAAAGCCTGAGGAGCCAACGCTACTTTCAGACACATGCTTCTTATCAAGTATAAATGAAAAGAAAAAAGCTGGTCTTACTTGTAGAATCCACACACCAATGGTCTTCCACATCTGTCAGCTTCATCGAAACAAGCTTCCGCCGTCTGCCTGTCAAAACTGGGCAGCCTCTCGCAAAACACACCTTTTCCTGCACAAAATGGAACGGAGAACAGGACTGAAGGCAAGACACAGTCTGCACAAAATGCTTCTTTCCTGCAGTAACATACAGATGTCATCACAGTCTAGAAATTATGTTTGATGAAACCACAGCACGGCTGTTTATTTGCTGACGCCGCGAACTCTCCTTTGGCCCCAAATGTGGTTTCACCAGCTGGTGACAGACCCCAAAAAGTGCCACTGCTTTGACACTCAGCTTTGCTTTGAGCCCTACTGGTATTTTGAGGACCAGACACTCCGCACGGCTGTACTGGGACCAGCACACAACAAACTCCATTGGTGTTAAGCCATTAACATCAGTGGACTCATTTCTCTTTAATTATACAATTAGATAGTCTGCACAGCCCCAGGGATGCTGCTGAAAGGAGAAAGCATTCACATTTAAAGCGCTGAGCAAGGACATAAGCTCTGCCTCAAGGTGTGCTACTGACTACAGATAGAAGGTGGGTTTGCAGCCGTTTCTCTTACCCGCTCGTAGAGCGTCTATTACAACCTCGGAGGCTTCTTCGGGTGGTGAACAAATAATGGCTCCAGAGACCCTGCAGGAACCAAAAAAAAGACCTTCAGTGAAGACAGGGCTTTCACCAGAATAAACAATGCTCAAAAGCTCCTTTCAGTTAGAGTTATTTTTATAATAACTGCCTTAAACTTGGAGGAAGAGTTTAAAAAAAAAGACATAAAATCCCATTGCTCTGGAAGAGCACGTTCTGTTATAAAAGGAACTCCGTACCTGTTTGCAAGGCTGAAATATGGCGTGAAAAACCACAAGAGGCATCATGGAATTGTATTGCTTTTCCTGCATCTTAAAGGAAAAAGTCTTTCAAAGGTGTCTTTTGAAAGCAAGTTAAATCCTGTAAGTTAATGCATAGAGTGGAATTGAAAGTATTTATGCGGCACAGCTGCTGCACAAGCGATGGGTACATCTTTGCTTATTATCATTCTTGTTTCTAATATCAAATCCATCTTTCTTAACAGCTGCCTTTCACTTCTGCAATGATATTTAAAATACCGTTCTGAGAACTGACAGTAACCACATCACTAGATGTTACGCGTTCAGTTCAACTGTAAAGCAAAACGCCACAATCTCTGCTGTTTACAGCAACCCTCGCTTATCTCAAAGCTACAACAGAGCCCCCTCTGTAACAGCTGCTCTGGGGCAGACAAACCGGCAGGCAGCAGGAAGGCATGCTGTTTATTGCTCTATGGGAATGGAGGAAAATAAAGATATTTTTTATATTTCTTAACAAAGCAACTAAACTCCTCTGAGTTTCCATCGATTCTGGACGAGTGAGCCAAGCTAAGCTCCCCAGGGATTTCTGAAGCATCTGTGACACACTAGGTAAGGTTTAGCCCCCAGCGGCCCCTCGGTCTCGCTCCGTTCCCACACGTGGGGCCGGACAAGCACGGTCTGGGTCCACGGGGGCAGAGCGGGATTATCCGGAGGGGGGAAGCAAGGCTCGTGGCAGGGAAGGAGCACGCACGGGAGCTAGTGGCGGACAGTACCGCTGATCGTTGAGCGCGATATCGGCGTCCTGCTGCCGCAGCACCCTGGTGCCAGCCAGGAACTCAGCGCCAAAGGCACATTCCACCTCCTCCAGCTGATCCTCCACAACATAGAGCAGGCGGCAGCCGTTTTCCTCCATCAGGGTTTGAAACAAGGCTTTATTAACAAGCCCTATGCCAAAGAGGGCGAGGCCGACGCCGCTGCCGTGCCGTACGGCGGGTGCTGGGCTGTCAGAGGCCTCAGGGGCAGCCCCTCTTTGGGCAGCCTGCTTCGAGGGGGCAGGCGCGATCCTCATGTGGAAGGTGGCAGGCGCCGAGGGGCGGCTGGCGGAGGTGGAGGGCGTCGGGTCTTCCTGGGGGGTGCCAGCGCTCGTCGGGGAGCCGGCGACGACGGGGTGGTGGGGAACCAACGGCTTGTGGTAGGAGGGTGGCGAGGGGACGATGGCGCTGGTGCCGGCGAGGATGAAGGAGGGCTGGGAGAGCAGGGAAGGCGCGTCGAGCTGCAGGGGCAGGCCGCCACCGCCGTCCGCACCTGCAGAGCTGGGCGAGAGAGAGGGACGGGGTGAGCCGCCGCCGCTCCCCCGCGCCCGGCGAGGGTCCCGCGGTTCCTCCCCCGCTCCACCACCGGCGGGGCCGGGCACTCACAGGAGGAGCGGGGCCCGCAGGCCGTGCTGGCGGAGGAGGCGGCGGTTGCGGTAGTGGCGGCCGGAGGAGAGATGCTCGAGGATGCGGTCGCGGCGGACCCGCATGGGCAGCTGGCAGGAGGTGCAGTACAGCGTCTCCACCACCACCGCCGCCTCCCCGCCGCCGCCGCCCCGCTCCAGGAGGTGCCGTTTCACCGCCAGCTCCGAGAACTCGGCCGCGTAGTCGTGCAGCGTCTTCTTCTTCCGCCCCATGGCGGCGGCCCGGCCCGCCCCGGAAGCGGAAGTGAAGGCGCGTCCCCCCCCCCCCCGACCGCCGTTGCCTGGCAACCGGATGCGGCCCGGCCCGGCCCCGCTCCCCGCCGTGCTGGGCCCCGCGTCTGACAGCGCCGGGAGAGGGGAGCAACCGTCCCCCCACACACGCCCCGGGAGGACACCGTCGACTCCTCTCTCTCCACGCAGCGCGGCCATGGAAGGAGCGAGCCCGGACGCGGCGGCCCCCGGCACCGCCGGTGCCCCCGGGGTCCCGCAGGAGGCGGGGCTGGGCGAGGGGCTGAGCGCCGACCCAGATCTCCGAGAGGAGCTGCAGAAGGCAAAGCACGACTACAGCATGGCCACAGGTACCTGGGGAGGGTGCCCTAGAAACATGCCGCTATTCGAGTTCATCTTCTGCCGTCCTGCTCTTTTTTCCTGAGAGAAAAATGGAGGTTGGGGTCTAGCGAGGGCAAAGCCCGCTCTCCATTGCTGCTGGCAGAGTGAGGGGGAAAGGCCGCTTGCTTTGAAACCACTTTCCCCCTCTCCCCTTCGAAGCGAGGGGCAGGGGAAGCCCTGAGCAGCATCACCCACCTCTGCTTCAGCGCTTCCTATCAGGCCCTGCGGGTCCCCCCGCAGCTCCTCCCTCCCTCAGCGCAGTTCAGTGCAACACCCATCACAGCAAAACACTACAAAACGCATTATCAACCAGCGTCACTGCGGCTGCAGCGTTAATGTCACCCAGGGCCTACGCTGGGACAGGTAGACAACAGCAGCTCTGCTCAGGTTTTACCTCAAAAAGGAGGCAGGAAGCTTTCGGCAGGGATTGGCTTTGCTTAACGCTTGTACTCCCCAACTTTCCAGGTGCCATCTCTTCCTTGCAAAGACAACTGGAGTTCCAAGAATCCCAGCTGCGGAGAATCAAATCTGAAAAGGAAATGCTCCAAAAGAAGCTCAGAGAGCAGGAAAATCAGCTACAAGCCATGGCTACCAAGGTACCGCCCCGAGAGCGCGGTGGCCATCCTTGTTCGGAGCTGGCAGCGGGGAATTTGGGCTCTGTGCACCGGTTCCCCTCCTCACAGACAGGAGCTGCACCTCTGAACTGCAAAACTCAAGTGTCACATATTTTCTCCTAAGATTTGCAATCTGAGAGACGAACAGAAACATGACGAAATGATGATGGCCATAGAGGAGGAGAACGGCAGGCTTCAACAGGTAAATTTGCCACAAAGCCACTATAGAAAATCCCACTTTCAGCTGCTTAGCTGTGCTTGGTTTAGATTTGGGCGAGTTTGCCACATAAAAAAAACCCCAACCCTATTCAATCCAGAAGTTTTAGAGAAAATGCCAAGTAATAATAGTTACCAGTACTGCAGGGCTGTTAGTCTGTGGGCTCTGCCCAGGAAATATGAGGAGCATTTGGACCAGATACTGGGAAGTCTTCCCAACAGCCAGCTTGCTTCCTTCCTCGCTAGAATGGCTGGATTTCTGGATCTCCCCAGGTTGTCACAGAACAGGAATCCAAGCTGGCTGAGCAGAACCAGCTGCTCAGCAAGTTACAGGAGACCATCAGCCAGCTTCGGGCTGAGGCTTTGAGCAGCCGGCGCCGCATCCGGGAGCAGCAACAGGCGCAGGAGGAGATCCAGAGCCAAGTCCAGACACTGCAGCACCGGGAGCTGCAAACCAGAGTGGCCCTTGAATGCATCACCAGCAGAGTAAGCGCAGCCTCCCTCCCTTCTCCTGCCTCCCCCCTGGGAGATGCTTCAGCCATTTCACGCAGAGAATCTGAAAGCTCGGAGAGGTTCTTGGGGCGGGAGATGCACCAGGGCACTGCAGTCCTTTGTTCTCAGGGCCTGGATTCCCTTTGCAGCCCCGGGACCAGAGGAGCAGGGAACTCAGTCCGTTTGCTTCCCAGCTTTTTAGTGTGCTCCTAAGTCACTGGCAAAGCAAACAGGCCCTAAATCATAGAATAGAATCATAGAATTGTCTAGGTTAGAAGGGACCTTTAAGATCATCAAGTCCAACCATCAACCTAACTCTGATGAAACCCATCACTAAACCATGTCTCTAAGCACTATGCCAACCCGTCTTTTGAATACCTCCAGGGATGGTGCCTCAACCACCTCCCTGGGCAGCCCGTTCCAATGTGCAATAACCCTTTCCATGGAAAAATTGTTCCTAATATCTGATCTGAACCTCCCCTGGCGCAACTTGAGGCCATTAAATACCAGAAGCCCTTGAGAAACACGAGTTCACAACAGTTACATCACCAGATTTCTAATATCCTTCCAGACTCAAAGTCACAGACACCATCTTAGAGCCATGTGCCCACAGGTGTGTGTCCCTGGTAGCAAGCACAGAGCCCAATACCTGGGTAAGGAACTTAACTCACCCAGAAACACATTGTTATCCCAGTACTTGCAGTGAAGCCCGGTCAAACCACCCGTCCCTGCACATAAAGGGACCTTCCATTTCACCATTCACTGGTTCTTTGTCCAAATCTGACAGCACAGTCTCTGTAAATCCATGCAAATGCCAAAGAATTGTGTAAAAAGACTAAAACTACCTATTTCTTTCCTCTTTTATCAAAAGTTTGAAAGATACCGAAGCAAAATCATCCAGGCTACGTTCAGCATGGCAGGCAGCAAGCCTCCCCAGGCCGAGGTGACGGACGAGGAGGTGCTGGAGGCAATGCAGGTACGTGGCTCTTTCCTGCTCTGCTTCCAGCAAGGGCAAGGGATGGAGGAGGTGAGAGACCACCCTGCGGTGCAGCCGTCCACCTAACGCTTTCCACCCCTGTACACATCCCTCGTTTTCAGAAAATCATTAACGAACGGACAGAGCTCCACCAGCTGCTGAAACAGAAAGGCATCAAGGTCCCGTCGCTCCACAGCATCGACACATCGACTTCGTCACCTGCCAGCACTAAGGGGAGGAGGAAGAGTCCCATAAGGTAGCTTTCACCACCTGAAAAGCAGCTCTAATGGCAGAGTCAAACACGTCACCAACCTCAGTTCCTTGGGTTGCAGACGGTGACATTACTAACACATTGAACTAATTTTACTAAAATCAAGCGCTGCAGGAATGTCTAATTCAGTTGTTTAAACCGTCTCAGAGCACAATTCACTGTAAATCACTGATCTGTAGAAATATTCAACTTCACAGGGAAGCTTGAAGCACTACTAAGGACTTTTTGGCTGCAGGTAGCTAGAAAACATTAACTCACCATTTTTGCAGTACACAATAGCTGCCGTGGCAAGTTTGTATGATTACTCGACTGGAAAATTCACCAACGTCCAAAACAAGTGACAGTGACATACGACGACAAGAACTGTTTTATTTTTCCATTCAATATGCAAGGCCCAACACGTGGACGATTTGACACGGTATCTGGAAGGTCAGTTAGAGCTCTGTAGAATTTTTAACAGAAAAAAGCCAATCTGCAGGTCACCCGAGCTCACGGGGAGGTTTGCATCCATACAGGTAGCAGCCCCGATGTAAAAGCCACCCAGAGACTGCAAGAAAGGGAGCTCTGGCAGTGTCGATGGAAGGCAGCATTGGCCTCTGAGCAGAACCAAACTTCATGAGCAAGAATAAATTCAGCCCTGGATGGACAGTGACCCTATGGGTGCACAACAAGGTCACCACACCCCGTATTTCCACCAGGATGGTCAACAGCCCTAAAACCCACCAGGACACACAAACCCCTGCAGTCATTTCAACCGACTCCACTTAAAAACAGAAGCTGCGTTAATGCCTGAACACAGAAACCATCACTTCAAAACTCACTCCTCAAGTTCTGACAGCAACTAAATTTTTCACGACTACTCCAGATAAAAAAGTAAAGTGGTGCAGAATGAGAAATTGGCGAAGCAGTTTTGCACTCTGTGCTCAGTACCGGTCCACACAGCGCCTCGCTGAGTCTCAATGCTCTCACCTACCAGATCCCTCAGTTTAGCTGCCAAAGTAATAACCCCGCTGAAACACCGGAGGAAGAAACCGTGATCTGGCAGGAGAATACAACTACACTCCTTTTATAACTGCTAAGATGTCAGAATAGTTTTCTCTACCGGTTAATGCATTCTGACTTCTGATACCTTCTCTAAGTTTGCATTTGAAGACGCCGTTATCTGCCGTGTCAGAACTCTGATGACTTTCTACTAAGGCTGGAAGAAGGCAATACTCCTCGCTGTAGCTGGATCAGACTTGGCAGTTTGTACACACCCAGGTGGGATGCGCCGAATCTTTGCTTTAAAAAACCCAGACCACCTCACCGCGTACCACTTGCATTGCTGAATATGGAAAAAAACAATTGAATGACTTTCTGAACTTTGACAGCTGCTAACGTATTACAGTCAGAAGAGAGGAAACAGTGGTCAGGTCAGTTTTTGAAGGATAAAGTACTTTCAAGTTTCCATCTGTGTCCACCACTCGAACCTGCTCCACTACCAGTGGCTGCACATTCTGGCTGGGGTTCAAATTCCCTGGTCCACTAAGAGTATCAGATTCGTTATCTGAGCCCGAGTCTTCCTTATTTTCCAAGGTAACTCTGTTCAGCTCTGCAATTTTCTGTTGAAATGAAAATACAGAAAACAAGATTAGTTCTGCAGCTAAGCCCTCTGAACAACTCCAAGGTGCTCCCAAGGTGTGGATCTGGCCAGGCTCTGGAGGAACCTCTGCATGAAAACATTCTTCAGCGGGTTACAATCTGGAAACTGAAAGGGCTTTTGATGTTCTCAACTCCTGGGCTCTCCAGGAGGTCCCGCTCCTTCTGAGTAGTTTAATTTTTTTGCATTTGACCAAGCCCAAGTTCTGTGTTAAAGCAGTGGATTCTGAGCGAAAGGAGCCTGCTGTAGGATCAGCACTGAGGAGTTTGCTTTTGGTCCATCTGAAATTGTCTCTGTTACCACTTTGTGTAACTACACAAATCAGCTACCCCTCACCTGTGTATTCTAAAGGTCAGGTTAACTGGACAAGATAAAATACACTTATATCTTGCAGAACACTGAACAGCTACTATCCTGTACTCACCTTATACCAAGTTTTACCCCTCTCAGTACAGAGGCTTTTATTAAATCACGTTGAACAGCATTTAATGAGACTGTCCTGCTGCTAATGAAGTATCTGAAAGATAACTCTGTACTCATGACAGGACCCAGCAAGCTAGTTCTCAGGCAGGCTGAGGTGAGGAACCTCCCTAAAAGAATCTATTGGCAGCACCTGAAGCCATAAGATCACTAACAAGGGGCAGGGTTGAAAGTCAAAGCACGCATTTCCAGTTGTGGTAACACAACATTGTTTACCCTGGAGAGTTTTGAGGTCTGACAGTCGGGACACAAGAATGTAAAACCCTTTTGTGATATTGCAAGAATGGAATAGTAAGTGAAAGAGAGGGAATAATAACACTTCTAAAATAAAAACTTCTGTATTCTTCTCAATATGTGTGAGCAATGAAAATTCTGTTAAGCAGCACAGCAAGAACAGGCAGGATTATTTAACTGAACTACTTACCAGAATTAGTGTGTCCATGACGTCTTTGCATATCTGTAAACTGGTGTCGCTGGTCACTTCCAGAAACAGATCCCGGGTGTCTTTTCTGATCTGTAAGAATTTCACAGGTAAAGCGGTAAGGAACGTGATCACACTCACCCCCAGTCACTCGGCAACACGGCCATACACAGAGCCAGTGACTGCCTGTGGTGGAACTGAACGAAAGCCTAAGTCCTGCCTTTCCCTACAAGTCAAAAACCAGATTCTTGCCCTTCAGAAAAGCCCTGGTGCCTTCGGAACAGCCTGCCAGAGCTGTACAGATTTCCAAGGGTAAAAATATAACTGCAAGGTCCATCTTGCCCTGACAGAGAAGATTCAGGCTTTGCAGATGTATAGTGGGAATGCAATCACACGTTTCACCAAACCGTGCGTATAAATGTCTCTCAGTAGAAAGAAACACTGCTTAATCCTGATTAACGTATTTCCACCAACAGGCAGTACCTTTGTTTTCTCACTATTGGTTATTGGTGGGAAAGAAATCACAACGCCTTCGGCATCCACCAGGCACGGGTAGTTATCTTTGCCATCCAGTAACTGGAGATACCTGCCGAGAGACACACAGCAGCAACAAGTGAGCAACAGAAACCGCAGCTGGACACGGTGGCAGAAAACAGTGACAAAAATGACTGAGTGTGTTCCTGAGCTACCAAGTAGTGAAAACGGTACCATGGTGACAGAGCTAAGGAGAGCCACTGGCTGCTGGAAATGATGGGCCAGAACCATAAAGTAACTCACGTTTTATTATCCCCGCTGCCAAAGCGGCCAGACACGTTTCTGGTCCCTTCAGAGACCCCACTGCTCACACAGAAAAACCCACTGCCCAATTCCTCCAGATGGCTTAACTTTCCCTCTGACTTACTGTGGCGGTACCCAGCTCTGCCATCATGTACCTGGCACATTCCCCCAACCACGTCAGTGAGGGATGTGGGTGGTGATCTCTGCCTGAGCAGTAAACCCTACTTCAAACTCTTCCCAAATCCAGACTTACTGCTCCTCTGATTTGCTCAGTTCACTGAACGTGCACGGCACACGCTTCTTTCCTCTTTGTTTCCCTTCTGTTGGCTATTCTAAAAATATTTGGCACCTCTAAGAATAATTTATAAGACAGTAATTTGCTCCTGATGCACCTAGAAATAACGGAAGGCTCTCATCATCCTTGTTTCACTCCAGGTCACTCTTTGTACAGAAGTTCAGCTCAGTGTTTCTCATCTCAACCCCTAATGCTCGTGTAGGGCTTGTTAGCCCCATCGCCATTACAGAACATGCTTCACAGTACACCTCAGCACATGTTCTCTGATGCTGCTTTTCCCTACGAGTGCATGTTACCAAACTTCACCTGAAGAAAAACCAAGAAGAGGTCAGAACACTGACTTGTGCAATCCAGAAACGTTCTGACGCTTCTTCTGCTTCCTCTGCTCCTCAGCTTCCAACTGGAGCTGGCGGAGAAGGTCCTTTGCCTTGATCTCCTTTCGGCCCAGGGGCGTTACCTGCACCATATGAGGAGACAAACATTTGAATTCCCGAGGGACTCAAACACCAGGGTTATTAAAACTCTCCTTTAAGCAATTCCGTAATTAAACCCACACTTCTGCGCACCCTCATTCCTAACATCCTGTTTGAGCAGCCTTGTTACAGCAGAATAGCAAGAAAATTAGTACAACTTCTACATTAAAGTTCCTGGAATTAGTTTTCTAGGTTCTATGGGGTAACAAAAAAATTCTTTCCATTCTCTAGAGTTCCAGAAAGCAGAAGGAAAGAAAGGGGAAAGGCCCATTGATGCCACCGGCCCTACCTTCAGCTCATCGGGGGGCTGAACATCATAGAGCAGGGGACCTTTGATCAGCTGCAGGTCGTGGGTGGCGATTGTGGCTGCTGTCCGCTTCTCGCAGATGTCTTCATGCAGCTTAGTCTAAAAGAAAGAACACCATCAAGTACACCAACAATATCAACGTCATTTATTCCTCCCGGGGTTCAGACTCTTCTATATTTAGTGTCTGTAGCGTTATCAGTGACTTGAGTAACCCTTTTGCGTTAAACGGAGCCCTTCTCTTCACCCGTGAAACAATTTTATCAGAATTACAAATGAAAGGTGAAAGCAGTGAAGCACAGCACACGGCATCTTTCCCTGCTGAGAAATAAGCAGTTTTAAATCAGAAAACAATCACAAATACGTGACTCTCATCATTGGAAAGAAGCCAACGCCGGCCCTCTCACGGACAGGGGCAGCGGGAATGGCTGTGGTTATGGTGCCTGGGCTGGAAGGGTTGGGGTGCGGGATGGTTTTAGCTCAGATGAGGGAACCTGGAGCCAAACCAGGGCATTTCTACCATGTGCGCGGGTTTATTAGTGGTTCTCAGCAGGTCCCACAGCACTAACAAGCTGTTGTTACAGAGGCAACGCAAACACACGTGCGTTCATCGCCCTCTCATGGCAATATCTGAGGTTCTTCACAAAAACCAGGTTTGCTTATTGCAGCCTGAGGAGGCAGCACGGCCATCCCTCACTGCCCGCTGGGTGATGGGCTCACCCTCAATTCCAGACACTTCTCTGCTGGAAGGAGCCTAGAACGGTCCATTTCCCGCTCTACTAACAACATTCCCATTGCAAACGAGTAACACAAGACCTCAGCACTTACCTGTGCAGACAGGAACCTCTTCAGAGCGTTTCCCGGCTTCAGGTTGACTCCCTTCAGCACGCAGCACACAATGAAGGCTCGAACGTCTTTGACGCCCGGGCTCGCTTTGACCACCAAGGGCGCCGGGTTTTCGGAGACGTGCAGCACCTTCACCAGCAGCTTGCTTGCTTCCTCCAGCTCGTCCTGCTCCCCGTCCACGCCATCCTTCTTCTGCTGCTTCTCCCTCTTCTTCTTCCTGGCCTCCTCTCTGCCGCTCTCGGCTTTCCCCTTCCCGCGGCCGCCGGCCCGCAGGTACTCCAGGATGGCCTTCATCTGGCAGCTGTTGACCATCTTCTCCAGCCGCTTGTCCTTCAGCTGGTTGCCCTTGAAGTTGGCTTCCTTCAGGCGGGGGCAGTCGGCCAGGGCGGCAGGCAGCTCCCGCAGCTGGTTGTTGCCCACGTCCAGGCTCTGGAGGAGACAAGAGAGACGGGGGTCAGTGGTCAGTGGGGATGGTGGGGATGGGGGTCAGTGGGGATGAGAGTCAGTAAGGAGAGTGGGCAGTGGGGATGGTGGTCAATAGGGATAGTGGTGAGTGGGGATGGCGGGGATGGGCGTCAATGGTCAGTAGGGATGGTGGAGATAGTGATCAGTGAGGATGGGGATCAATGGGGATGGTGGGGATGGGGGTCAGTGGGGATGGGGAGGATAGAGGTCAGTGGTGATGGTGGGGATGGGGGTCAGTAAGGATAACGGTCAGTGGAGATGGGGGTCAATGGTCAGTGGAGATGTTGGGGATGGGGGTCAATAGAGATGGTGGTCAACGGTCAGTGGCAATGGTGGGGATAGAGGTCAGTGGTCAGTAGGGATGGTGGAGATAGTGGTCATTGGGGATGGTGGGGATGGGGGTCAGTGGGGATGGCGGGAATAGGTCTCAGTGGGGATGGTGGTTGGTGGGGATGGTGGGGATGGTGGGGACGGGGGTCAGGGTGGAGGGGGGTAGTGGATGGGCCCCCACCTTGAGTGCCGGCAGGGCAGCGATGTCGGCCCCCAGCTCCTCCACCTGGTTGTCGGCCGCCTCCAGCCGGCTGAGGAGCGGGAAGGGTCCGCCGGGGAGGGCGGTCCCGCTGCCGGCGGGGGGCAGGAGCCTTCCGGGTAACACCCGCAGCCGGTTCCCGGAGAGCAGCAGCGCCTGGAGCTGCGGGGCGGCGCGGGCCAGCCCCGGGCCCAGCTCCCGCAGCCGGTTCCCGCTCAGGTTGAGGCTGCGCAGCTGCGGGAAGGCCGGGGCCGCCGCCTCCTTCTCCTCTTCCTCCTCCTCCCCCGGCCCCGCGCCCCCCAGCGCGGCGGGCAGCGCTTCCAGCCCGTTCCCGGAGAGGTCGAGGAGGCGGAGGGCCGGCAGCGTCCCGCCCAGCCCCGCTCCCAGCCCGGCGGGGCCCAGCGCGTTGTCCCGCAGCACCAGCGTGTGGAGGGCGGGCAGGGCGGCGGCCAGCCCCGGGCCCAGCTCCCTCAGCGCCGCGCACCCGCTCAGCTCCAGCGACTGCAGCAACGGCAGCGCCAGCAGCGCCGCCGGCAGCCGCCCCCCGCCCGCCGCCACCCGCTCCGCCACCGCAGCCCCCGCCAGAGACAGCTCCCGCCGCCGCTCCCGACCCGCCGCCTCCAGCTCCGGCCAGGCCGCCGCCGCCGCCATGGCGCTCCCCGGCCCGCCCCGCCGCGCAAGGCCCGCCCCGGCCCGCCCCGCCGCCGCACGGAGCCACCGACCGGGGATAAAGAGGGAATAAAGGAGGAATAAAGCGGGAAAGCGACACCTCTAACGCTAAAACCGCGGGATCGTAGAATCACGGGACTGTCTGGGTTGGAAGGGATCATCGAATCCAACCATCAACCTGGTAAAACCCATCACTAACCCACGTCTCTACGCACTATGTCAACCTGGCATAGTTGGCATCCCAAGGGTCTCTTCCAACCTGAATGATTCTATGATTCTATAGCTTTTGAATCATAGACTCAGAATCACAGAATTAATCTTCTAGGTTGGAAGGGACCTTCAAGATCATCTTGTCCAACCGTCAACCTAGTTTTGACAAAAACAAACACCCACACAACAAACAAAAAGCAAATCCTCTAGGTTGGAAGGGACCTTCAAGATCATTGAGTCCAACCATCAGCCCAACTCTGACAAAAAAACCCATCACTAAACCATGTCCCCCAGCACCGCATCAACCCGTCTTTTGAACACCTCCAGGGACGGTGCCTCAACCACCTCCCCGAGCAGCCTTCTTTGAAGAACCACAGGGTGAAAGTCTAAAAGCGTCCCTACAGAGCCTGTATGAACTGGCTCATTATTTAGCACAATTTTGTGTGGATTTTTCCGGAGACAGTGTAGCTCCGATGGGAGGACAGCACTCCTTTGTAGGCTTCAGCTTCCTCCTCCGCAGCAGTTGGGCTGGAGTTGTCCATAGCAAAGGGCTGTTCTTTCTAACAGTGCACTTTAATGATCTAAAACCAAGATGTTTTTCTCTGCTTTTTTTTTTTTCCCATTAAACGTTCAGGCTGAAGCCATATTTAAAAAGACAAAAATTATAAAAAATCAGCTGTAGGCAGACAGCCAGAATGGAAAATTTCAGCTCCAATCATAAAAGTTATAAGCAACTGAATGGTTTACAGCAGGAATATCCAGAGAGTCTAATTCTAGCTCTGCTGGTAACTTTTGCCTTGCAAAAATCTGCAGAATCCCTCAACCACCTCCCTGGGCAGCCCATTCCAAGGCTTAATAACCCTTTTCATGTCAAAATTGTTCCTAATATCCGATCTGAACAACTTGGGCCAATGAGATCCTGGGCTGCGTAGGGAAGAGTGTGGCCAGGAGGTGGAGGGAGGTCATTCTCCCCCTCTGCTCTGCACTGGGGAGGCCACAACTGGAATCCTGCGTCCAGTTCTGGGCTCCCCAGTTCACGAGAGACAGGGAACTGCTGGAGAGAGTCCAGCGAAGGGCAACAGAGATGATGGAGGGATTGGAGCATCTCCCTGCTGAGGAAAGGCTGAGAGAGCTGGGGCTCTTCAGCCTGGAGAAGAGAAGGCTGAGGGGAGACCCCGTTAATGCTGACAAGTGTCTAAAGGGTGGGTTGAGGGAGGATGAAGCTGGACTCTTTTCAGTGGTTCCCAGTGAAAAAGAGCAAAGGGCACAAGCTGGAACATGGGAAGTTCCACTCAAATCTGAGGAAGAACTTCTTTGGGGTGAGGGTGGCAGAGCCCTGGAACAGGCTGCCCCAGGGAGGGTGTGGAGTCTCTGGAGATCTCCAAGCCCCACCTGGATGCTCCTGAGTGATGTGCTCTGGGCAATCCTGCTTTGGCAGGGGAGTTGGACTGGATGATCTCTAGAAGGTCCCTTGCAGCTCCAACAATTCGTGATTCCATGAACTTAAGGTCATTTCCTTGTGTCCCATCACCTGTTCCGTGGGAGAAGGGACTGACCCCCCCGGCTACACCCTCCTTTCAGGCAGATCTCATCACTGCGGGGCATGGTACGGATAAACCACGATTCCTCCCCACCCTGTACCCACTTCTGCTCTAACAGCTGGAAAACGCCCAAACTCGCTAAACAATTTTATTAAATAAGTGCAATATAAACAACATATGGGTTTAACATCAGTGAGTTCTTCTCTTGAAATTATAGCAATAAAATGTCTAGGATTTAAATACCTTCTCTGCTTTATCCAGTACTTAGGAACCGCGTAATCTACACAAGGGCTCTCTCAGGGTGGTGGAACTCCAAACAGCAGCTGGAGATGGGATGGATTCCACTGGCAGGGACACTGGCCACTCTTAGGGCATCTCTGCAGTGTAGACGGATGAAAACAACGCGGTTGGCATTCAGGTAGAGGATGGAAAAAGAGATGAAACATAAAAAAAGCCCATGAGACAGGGATGACAGTCTGTTCCTCCTTTAATAACGATGTACCCTCATTCTGGTTGAAGTTTTCCAGTCCCACAGCTGGGAGAACGTCTTTCCATCAGCCAGACCCGCGCCCGTGCAACAGATTTACTCCACATTTCACTCCAGCCCACAGGGACGAACTTCACCGTGTTTGTCACACCAGTGCTTCGTCTGCCACTGCAGAAAATGTGGTTTCTATGAACTGAAAGGAAGCCACCCAGTGAGCTCACCCTTTAAAATCGACACCTGGTACCACTACGCGCAAAGGTCTTTCCACATCCCAAAAAATTTTACATTTTCTCACCGCTGTTTCCATTGAGTAGTTAAATATTATCTTTATATCTCACTTTAGAAGCATATTTTTCTCGTCTAAAGATACCCAGCAATCTGGGTATAACTGAGTGTTATACACGCTAAAATACTTCACCGATTTCTCTAAAATGTTGCTAAAAAGGTATTCTGGATTTGAAAAAAAAACAAAAAAAATTACGAAGCCCTAAGTTGCAGGAATCTCTTACAGGACAGCTTCCTGCAGTGAAAAAGCTGCAGAATTATTGCACGGGTCCCTACAGCATAATCCCTGTGCCCGGAGCCAAGAGAAAGGCAGCAACTGCGGAAAGAGGAGCAACAGGAGCTGCCCAAGGGAAAAAGCTGCCCAAGAGCCGTCTGAAACGGCGCCTCACACAGCTCCAGCTCTCCTGCCAGCACTGGGAAACACCACCCTGGCTAGAATTAATAGCGTTTGTGGGGTTTGGGGTTTTTTTGGTTGTTCTGGCTTAGTTGGTTGCGTTAATGTTATTTATTTATTTTTAAAAATACCCATGTCTTAAAAGGTTATCCTGTCACATTACAAAACAGAAAGCCCACATCCTGCTACACGCAGGATTTAAGTGAGTATTTTAAGTACATTTGGCTTGACTGGCTTTAAAAGCCACAGCTGAGGAACAACACAGAGCTGTAGTTACTGACTCCCTTACCTACTGCATTGGCCAAGCCAAAATATATGGAGGATCTTTGCAAACGGGTTTTCTTTTTCACTAAATTTACACAGTGGGAAGCTCACAGTTTTATGTCCTAAAGGCAAAAATGCTCTGGGCAGCAGCTCAGGAGCCTGCAACCCACTGCATAAGCTAATAAGCTCTGAGGAAAATCAACGGTGATTTTCTTGCATAAGGAATCAGGTTCCCAAATAGGAACTCATGTCACTAAAGCAGAAATAAAAATGCTTAAATATTTGTTAATATATATATTTTCCTAATGCATATATATTTATTTACAGGACTTAAAGAAATGATCTATAGAAAGACTTGCAAAATACAGGTGCACCTGTAGAATTACTCAGCTTGTAGACAGGCTGCACACAAACTATAAAAACTGCGCGTTACAAAATCAGTGCTCCATATACAAAATACCACACATTCACTCTGCGGTAGCAAAAAAAACCCCAAAACCCAATCCCCAAAACTTCTACTTCTATTACCACGATTGCTTATTCTTGTACCTGTGGTGGACATCGAGGTGGGACCAATTAATTCTACCCTGGAAAGCCATTGCCCAAATGTTGCAAGTAGAACCGTGAGGATCATTGCGTTGGGTACAAAGTGTCACACATTGTGTCTTAACAAAATTTGTTCTCTTTGAAGCTATTAAATGGCCACATGCAGCAGCCTATGGATGTTTATTTTAATCAAGATCTTACTAGAGAAAAACTAGTGTGAGAGCTGGATTTAGAAGCAAGTGGAAAAGTACACTAGAGCAGGGAAAAAGGTCTAGATTTATGAATTCAAGCTTTTCAGGGCCCTGCTAAGATTTTTTTCCTTTCAATAAGCGGCCGCATCTTGGGGATGTATTTCAGAATTAACTGTAAGATTTTAAAACACGACTTTAGTTTCTGCAGTAGCTCCATCCATACCCACTCTCATTACGTACCAAATGGGACCCCTGCGGTTTGGCTTAACCCCCCTGTCAAGAGGACTAATAAGTATAATAAGGACTAATAAGGCACTTGGTGCTCAGCGCGAGGGGCCGCGCCAACGGCTATTTAATGGTGCTCCCTGCGCGCTGGCCCATCACACGGCGACAGCCAGCCCTCACGCTTTTTATTTGGTGCTAATTCTTGGCGTTGAGCAACATTTTGGGTGCTGCTCTGCTGCCTTTAGAAGCCTAAACCTGAAATATGTATGGATTCAGGCCTCCACAGCAAACCCGCCTCTCACCGCGGACAAAACGCATCACCCTGCGTGACCCTGTTTTTTTGGCAGAAAACTATTAGCAATATATTCCACAATTGTTCCAATGAAGTGATTACCTTGTAAAGTCAGCTAATACAGACATTCCTTCCCAAGCTTTCACAATGTGCAATTGCAAACAAGTGTCACGCTTAGATCAAAAGATCAAGCGCTTTTCAGCTCTGTCCTGAAAGCCTGGTAGGGCTTTCCGCTCTTCCCCAAAAGAAAGCCGGAACACAGCCAACTGTGGCTTTTGGATCTCAAGGAAATTCCTTCCTGGTTCTTAAGGAAATTCCTTCCTGGATCTCAAACCCAGCCTGTTAGAGCCCCGGCCCCAGAGCAATCCCAGGAGCAGAGCTCACCTCGGCTGCCTGTAACTGCAGCTGCAGTGCGACTCTGTTACCTCGACTCGCTGGGCAGATTTTCAACATGAGGAACCAGCCAAAGACCAGGGCACAGCCTTTGTGCCACAGAGGGAATGTGACAGGTCAAATCTCTCCCACAACATTTGCACATTTCTAGGAGCAAATCCTGGAGCTGCACAGGCAGGTGACACAAGAGCTATCAGACGAGGCCAGCACCACTCAAGGCTGATCAAAAGCCCCAAGGAGTCAAACAAAAAAGATGACAAATTGCCCACAATTTTTAAATAACTATTAACAACTACATGTCCAGTTATTAAGACAAAGGAAAAAATACTTGTCCTGTCATCGCTTTGAGTATGTTTTGCCAGTGCTTTTATTTGGACCCCCTCTCGGGGTTGGGATCTTGCTTCCTATAGAGGGAGATCGACATTTTGCTCCTGAAGGACCCGTTTTCTTTAAATACTGGCCACCTAGTTTGCCTGTGGAGAGAAAAAGCAGATCGTTATTGCGAGCACATCTAGTCCCAGTCTTGAATTGTATCTACCATTTTGGTTCTCACGATATATTAAATCTAAGTAACTGATACCAGCAACTAAGAGTTGGCAGCATCCAGGCTGAGGCGCGTCTCGTACCAGGAGAGGGTAGGACTAAGTGGTCAGGGCTCCCTCAATGTCTCTAGGAATTTGCTCTGGAGTTTTAGCTTGACCCAGGCAGGATTTAAGTTCCTCCTGACCACGTTTCCAAACTCCAAGCAGCCACAAACTAACCAGTGCTCTCATTAGCAAGCAGAAATAGCAGGGCTGCAGACAGACAGTAGAGAGCGGTGATGGCAGGTCCAGCTGAAAACTGGAAACTGCGGAGTTTAATCCCATTCATTAATGACAGCTGAAAGAGACAGTTCAAGAGCTCTCTCCAGGAGCTTGAGGTAATTGTGGGACACAGACAGGAGCAAAGCAAGTAGCAGAGAGAGGAGGTTAATTCCAGCAACAACCCAAACACACAGCGGACAAATAACCCTGAAAAAAGTCTGAAGGAGGAATGGGATGTTACTGGCCAGAAGAGTTTTGGTGCTGCAGGCAGTGAAAATAGCTTGTTTAACTTCTGTGTTCAGGATATAAAAGGATTTTGCATGGGCTTTATTTATAAAGATGACCGTTAAAAAACCACCTGACATCAGCATCAATTTTTGCACAGTCATAAATTCTGCCTAGCTCCTGGGTCCAAACTGAAAAGGAAAAGCAGCACACAGCACTAACGATTCAATTCAGTTTGTAATTAGGATGAGATTAGCACCCTCTGATTGGACAGTAAAAGCTAAATCGGGCTCTGGGTTCTCTGTGTCAGTGTTCAGGAGCTTTCCAGCACGTTAACTGTTTGGTGTCACCGCTGACTGTTCCAGTCACAGTCACACTATTATGCAAGAACCAGACTGAAGTGATCAAATTATCAAATCCCCCCAATGAACTGAGCTGATGCCTCTGAAACCACTGTTACTGAGAGGGTTTGAGAATCCACTCCCCGAGCAGACTGTAGGCCATTCCAGCAGAGGAAACAGCAGTCAGGTTACACACATGCAGAAACCGTGTTGAACAAGCAATTAAGAGCCCTCTTGCTTTCAAGGATGAAATACTTTTCTTAAGTGAAGGCAACACAGTAAAAACCATAATTATCGTTATCATAAAATAGCATCTTACCAGGCTGCACCAGAAGAGTTTTATTCATTGTGGAAAACCTCCGCTGATTCATTTTACAGCCATTGATGCCCATTAGGTGAGACTTCCAGGCCTAAAGTCAATTAAAAAGGAGTGATATTACAAAACTAGCAAAATTAGCTGATCTTTTATCTAGTCGCTATGTATGTACATTTAAAACACGGGGAAAATGAGAGCTCTACACAGATTTTATGGCAATAGCATTTCGATCTGCTCACTCATAAAAGCATGAACACCTTATGACTTAACAGGTGGAACAGAAATTAATATATCAATTTTTAAATATACCTTAAAAGGTACCTCACAATAAAAAAAAAAAAATCCAGCCAGATGCTAGAAATGAAAAGCAAGTGACATTTGTTTTGCTTTTTAAATTTCCTCAGCAGCTGAGCTCAAATCAGGAAAACAAGGTACAAATAACAGGGAAAATCTTTTCAACTATACATTAAGCTGAAAACGCGTGGGCAGGACTACAAGGCTCTGATAATAGCTGAAGCATTCAGCAGCCTGAAGGAGTAGGAGCTGCTATTACAAGAAAACATGACAGATGCTTCAAACTAGAAGCTACGTGAAGTCTCTCACTTCCAAGAATAATTTGCACAGAAGCAAGAAAAAAAAAAATCCCCAAATGGAACCACCACATACATTTCTCAACAAACCTTTCAGACTTGGTTACAATATTGTCTGAGCTCCTCACGCCGGGCAAAGTAAAAAGGATTCGGACAAAACTTCATTTTGAAAACAAAGTGCTGCTCAAGAGTCAGGTCCCATTGAAAGGGAGACAATGACACAGGTGACACCAGCCATGGACCTTCCACTGGCTCTAACACTGAGCTCAGAGCTGTTGGCTGCCTCTTGGACAGACTTCTTCAGAAAATTAAATCATACCCACAACTACTTGAAGATGATCATAACGTAGTGTTAGTGGATTCATACAAAAGACTGAAACAGATATTTTACGTATTTTTCTGACCAAATCACTTCTTATATAATACCAACATATACTTTCAATTGCCAAAAGCCCATTTTGGAGCTGGCATGTCAGAGATTTCATAGCATCAGGCAGTTACAGGGAACAGAGTGTAGAAAGCAGAGAGACCTTCACAACTCCCTTGACCCTTATAGCAGTTCTTGCTTAATTTCTTCAAGAGAATTTTTTCTTATACCCCAAATCAACAGCACCTTAATCCTGGCTGCTCTGTTGGAGGTGCTCAGTCTTGCTGCAGTATTTTAAGCTGCAATATGTCAGCCCTAGGGTTTGGAGGGACAATTTAGCCATCCCAGACCCCGGCAATAATCCAGGCAAGTTCCTAAGTCACTGGGCATAAGGCAGCGTTAGGAGAGGACACAGATTCAGTCCCAGTGACACAATGTCAGACCCATCTCGAAGGCAGCCTCACCTCCTCTCCTGGGGGAAAGTTGTCATGGCACAACGGGCAATGATTTGCCACGTTCTCTGGTCTGGCAGCTGAAATGATTAGAAAAATAACGTGAAAACAGCAAAGACAGGCTAATTTCAAATACAGGAGGAGAAGTTGCACAACAAAGAGCATAAAACTACCCCATGGCTAAACCAGCTCCTACCCTATTAACTGCTCTCAAAGAAGCCCCGTGTTTAACCATCTACATTGAAACAAGATCAAAAGGAACAACAGGCCTTAATCCACAAGGATGTGGTAGCAGCTTTCTGTTCTCCTCACTTGTCCTCCCCACATGCATTCGTGGAAGCGAAGTATTTGAAGCACTGGGAAACTCAGGCATTTATTCCAAAAGGGTTCCCTCCTGAGGATTTACTTTGATTTCTGAATCCATAGAGCAGCACCTCAACAGGAGGGCTCCGACTCCCCAGAGGTACACAGGACTTGAAAGTCTGACTGACTTGATTTTTGAGGTTCAACCTTCCTGTTTGAATCTACTCACAATTGCAAGTCTTGCTCTTAATATGTTTGGGCAACTCCTCTTTTGGCAGGGCCTCGCTGCATCGCTGACATTTCCCAAAGTTGTCCTTTTTATCACAATCCATCAACAAGTGCTCGGTCAGGCTTGCGATTTCCACCACCTGCAACAGGGTGAGAGGGACCCAGAAGTTTTGTACCGTGCAGAGTAAATAATGAGAGGATTTTAAAAATTGCTTATGTGGTTTTTGGAAGTTAAATCTCTCACTTTCCAAAATGACAGAGGGAAAATGAAATTTTAATCCTGTCATTAATACAATTTACAATGCTGCTCTTTTCGAAAAGCGCTGCCCAAGATCACTCAGTTGTGTTCAGCATTCACCTACGTTAGTGTTAAATATCTTAGAGCACTTTAAACCCAGAATAACAACAGTTAATGTCTTAGAGTATCCCTAGGCAGTGTCTGCCTCACCTGTTTGCAGTGCTCACATCTGGTCAGCATCGGGCAGTGTCTCCAGTAATGGAGATCCAAACCTTCTTCTGTGAAGGATTCGTCCCTTTCACCACAAAAAATACATAAACTAGGGAAAAAAATACAAACATCAATAACTTCACAGAGTGAAACTGATGAACCCTGGTTCTTGTGGTAGAAACTATTCTGAAAAATAGCCATCATCTTGGTAAACCTTATTTTCTCTATATAGTGCTGACCTTAGGATAGGGTATGAAAAGATACTATTATAATTTATGGTAAATACAACTATAAAGAATTTGTTTGTACAGAAAGACGTAATTCCACAAAAGCACCAAGAACAGCTCACTGAAACTGGCTTTCATGGCCACAAAATTTCTCTATGGCCTTATCCCACAATACACATGAAAGCTACAATATGTCTTTGCCTTATTTTATACCAACAGCCGAACATCAAACTCTGGCAACTTCCTATCCCACAAGCAACTGCTCAGAAAACAAGTTCAAGGTCACACTATCCAAGAACTTTAAAAAATCACCATCTGGTATTGCCTGGTGATATTCCCAAATCTGTTAGAAAATATTTTCACTTTCATTGTTTAAATTCCAAAGGTATTAGCTTTGATCTACTGGAAAAATGTTATTAAGGTGATTAGCTTGCAGGTTATACTAAGTGCTTAAGGTGATTAGAAGCTGCTCATCTAACTTACTTATCCAAGTAATTTGCGACAGAGTAGTGATTATCTGGAATCTCTGCTGCTGCAGTCGGTGGGCTTTCATTTACCTGGTACCCTGTAAAAAGAGAATTATTAAAACCAAGATCACATTTTAATTCAGTTTTGTGCATGCCTAGAACCTGCTTCTCTGGATCCTAACAGCAAAAAGCCCTACCAGAGGCATACCATTGCCATACTGGGAAATGAGCACTGACAGACAACAGACCTGCAGGCAGCTGGGAAACTACTGCTTTAGTCATCTAGTGAGTATTTATACACGTAGTAGATGATCTACCTCAGGTCGGGGAGAAAGCTAAAGTGGTTTCAAGCCAAGACACACTCTTCTCTTAGGAGAAATTAACTAGTTATCTGATGGCAAATTTTCTTCTGTGAAATGGTTATCTCTATGGCAGACTGAGACTCGGCCAGGCTGATGCGCTCTGACGTGACTTGGACTGAGATCAGTCAATAATCCATTGAGCATCTGCAGTCTTTCAAAGACATCTTGAAATATTTCTATGTTTCTTTAATACTATTTGAAATTACCTACCTTGATACTTTGGCTTGTGAAAATCAGATTCTTTCTCCTATTGAACAAAGAAATTTAAGTCAGAAATTTGCTTAATGACAGTGACTCTTCCCAGGGAGAAAGCGAACAGATTACATCCTGATTTTTCTCTGGAATTAACAGCCTAGCAGCAGAGCCAATGCATTACAACATTTGTGTCTCTGGTCCTACAGCAAATCTCTCAGGTATTGAGACAGTGATCTTCTGAGGATGGGAAACAGCGCCACTTCCCAGCACCGGGGCAGGTGACTGTCAGTCCAAGATTTAAAATTTTGTGGAAGTGCAGCACAGCGTGCTTCTGGGGGCCTTGGCACACCGTTCCTGTACTCTGGCTGGCACAGACACACCCAGACTTGTAGGAACACCCTGAAGCTTACCTTACGATAGACAAAGCTGTTATAAAAAAGAACCCAAGTTTTACACTCTGTTAGGAAAAAAAAACACCCAGATTTTAAGCTGGACTGCTGAAGGGGAAAGCCAGTCTGTGTGTGTCATGGAGTCTCTCCCTCTCTCTCAGTTTTTCTTTTGTTGTTGTTGTTTTTTGTTTTTTTTTTTAATTTTATAAACAGAAACAGTAATGTTAATTCTCTAAGCCTGTGATACCCGAGGAAAAAAAGGATTAAAAAAACTAAAAATCAAAACCAGAACACACTAACCTTTCCAGCTTGAACTTCTGCTTGTATCTCCCTCAGAGCTGCCAGCTGTCCTTGCAGGACTTTTATTTCTTCCTTCTTCTGTTTCTCTGCTTCTTTTGTTGCTGCCTTTCTCTGCGTCTGTCAAGAAATACTCTATAAATTACAAAAGTTTTTGACCCATCTGTCATACAGAAGAGATTGCAAAACACATCAGCATAGAATAAACAGAGAATCTAGCACCAGAAATATCCTGCTCGGTGCAGTGATTGGTCTGTCACAGTAAAAAAATGTCCCTCCTCCCAAATTCCTCTGCATTAACCTGAAAGAAACACACACCATTTCCTCTGTGTTGACTGCTTCCAAGGCAAGCCAGCATAAAACAGTATTTGCCAAAATAATCGTGTATTATTTCCAAAGTACCATCTCCATATTCTTTGTAGGCTTTATTTGGAAGAGTGAGCACATGTAATAAACTGAACCCCAGCTTCTCACACTCCGTAATGTCAACAACACACCTTGAGATGTGTTGTTACATGTGCTACATGTGCCATTCACCGCCTAATACAGCCATGAAATCAGCCTATTTCTCAGAGCAATGCAAAGTTTAAAATAGCTGCATATGTTCTACCATCTCATCACGTACCCTGAGCTCAGCTTCAGAAAGTTTACCATCTATTTTAGTAAATCCATCAAAGAGTGTTTTATAGAGAACAGTCTTGCGAACGCTGGCGTTGTCGGGAGGGAGATACTCCAGCACAGCAGCCCTGTGCCTCCTGTACATATCGAAGATAATCCGCAACGCCACATCCCGAACCTCATAAACTCTGTGCTCCAAAGCTCCTGTTGCAAACTGAAAGGAAAAAACCAAAATTATGCCTCTCTTTTCCCACATGTTTTTTAAGGACTTGCTGATTAATCCAAGAGAATTATTGCACTGCAGTGGGAGAAATCTTCACACAGATGAGTTTTTCCAAACACCTTTGGACCCGGTGATTCTTTCTTTCTCTATTGACATCTTGCTTCCTCACGAAATTGTGAGTTGCATCTCCAAGAGGCTCATAAATTCTCTTTAGCAATTCACCAAGCACCCCAAAACAGATAGACAAGCCTTAATAAAGCAGCAACAAAAACAAGCCTTGCATGCTGTGAACTCAGACTCTTACCTTCATGACATTGCTGACGGTAAAGCCAGAGTTCTCCGTTCCCAGGTCCTTCAGGAGACGTTCCACTAACTCCACCTGACTCATCGCCACATGTGTCGGGGAGTTGGGTTTTAAGGGTTGAACCAAATGAACTGGGATGATCTGAAGAGGTTTAACTTCACTACACAGTGCCATTTCCTACAAACGTACAGAGAGCCAGGGCGCGTTTAGGAATGCTAAATGTGGACAATTAACTGTCTTTGCAAAGTAGAGCTATTCTAAGTTACTTATAACAAGTTAAGTAAAAAGAAATAAGACTCCTCTGAGGAGTAGCTGCTTATTTGTTACTTTAGCAGCCAGCAGTTGCTTGTAAAGGCTTTAAGGAGAAGATTATACAGATGTTTGGTCTTTATCTTTGGCATCAGAGAGAAAGCTACTGAGAAATCAATAAAATCTTAGACATACTCAGATGAGCTGTAGAACTGGGCGTAAGACAAACGTCAAGAACTCCATCTGACACTGAACTACATGAGGAGGAGGTAGATGAGAAGCATCACAAAGGACACAAATGCATCAGGATGGATTTCAAGAGTGCTTCAGAAGCATGTGTCATCTTAGAATTTCTCATTCTATTTTGCAAAGCACCTTAAGGGCTAAATTCTGCTGTTATTCAAAGCTCAATGCTTATTTCTTTGCAGGTTTAATAACCGAAAGCAGTCCTGCTCCCCGTTCCTGTCAGATGCTCAAGCAGAGGAGGGTGCCCCATAGTCCCTCCTCCCAAGGGCCTGTACAGTTGTCACACACTTATTTCTGGAAATACCCAGCAACTTCCCTAGAGAAGTGCTTATTCAGCCAGTGTATCAGCTATTAGCAGCGATACAAAATAAACACATTTCCCTTCTCTGCAGGCCAGGTTCTGTTTACGAAAATACACTTGTAACCATTTCTGATTTGCTTTCTCATTCAATTCAAAATCTATTATTAACAAGCCAAGCAGCAGTAATAAAGTCACCAGTCACCTCTGGGGTTCCAGTGACACACCAGGCCATTTCTCTCAATAACGCTGTTAAGATTTTATTTATGTCCACAGTGAAAGAAAAGTCTTTTCTCTCCAGGTGTAGATGCAAGCAAGGGTAAGTGACCCAGAGCCAGGACCAACTCCGCTCCTGCAACTGACTTCACACATTTCCATGCAGAACTACTGCTCTCCTTCTACCTTCTACAGGACAATAGAGCCTTTGTCTGTGTAAGGCTGTGTCCTTAAAAATGGGCATCTTTTCTATGCTTTTGCTAAGTTGATTTTCAAAAGTTGACTGTCAAAAAGGCAATGAAATCCCACCACAGCCCGAGGAGCACAATGTACCTTCCTGCTCTCAGCTCTGCACATCGCTTGCAGCTAAGAAGAATACGAGTTACACCTTTCTCACTACGTCCCCACACTGTCCCCAACAAAGGTGCCAACACACTGCTAGAAAAAACACAGTAAAGAGAGTGAATTGGTGCTACCGCTTTGCCTGCCATAAAATGCATAATCCTTTACAGCAGCAAACTCTGGACTTGAAATCCAGCCTTTATCCACCTACAAGCTCTGTGACATTCTTAATGCAAATCAATTCGAAGAGAAACACCTACCCGAATAAAGTTAGAAGCCAGAAGGCGAAGACGCGATGAAGAGTCTCCTGTTCTAGACAGCAAATCTGGAAGTGTTTTTTCCACACAATGAGAAGTTTCTGGCTTTCCTAGTTTATGCTTTGGTATATACTGCGTAATGATCATTTTTAAAAGTTTCAGGGAAGCTTGAAAAACCTAAATTAGAAAGAAAAAGGAAACACTGAACAAAAATACCACACAGATCCCTGTTTTCAGACAATATCATACAATCTTTTCTGTAGCTCAAAGACCAGCAGCACCAGGAATCTGGAATTACAGTAACACTCTTGGTGGAAGCTACTTCAGATCTCTATTCTCCAGAAAACATGTTGCTAGTGCTTAGCTGAAAGGCTTCAGAATTTGTTTTATAAAGAGTAACACAGCTCTTGATTTTTTTCTTTTCTTCCTCTTTAAGGCTTATTTGAAGCCTAGGTCTCCTTAGGCTAACCGTAGACTCTCAAAATGGGAACTAAAAGTTACTTCATTACCAAATTTCAACCTTAAAAAAAAAAAAAGCAAAACCGAAGTCCCCAAAGCTCACCCTCACCACGCATTTACTGCATCAGCAGTTGTTCTGAAGCTCATTACTCAGCCCTGGACAGAATTTTCTGTGCTGCTGAATGCCTGACATTGCCCAGTCCCCGATGCTAACTAAAAGCTGACATTCCAATTGGTTTGGGGTTTCGGGTTTCTTTTGTTTTGTTTTTTGAAAAACTTACTCAACAGTTTACAAACTATTTGTTTGAAGTATCTTAACCACATGGTTCTACAATTTTGGCTGCTGGTTTTTCACGGGAGCATTTATCGTCAAACACATCACAACTTACTGAAGACACTATGTCTTTGATTGCCCTCCTCGCAAGAAAGATGGCAGCCCTCAGCATGTTCTTTAAATCATCCTTTGGGGTGTTTACTGACACTTCCAGGAGCTTCTTATATACCGCTAGTAAGGCATCTTCTCGATAGGACCACGTTTTGGAATACGCTCCTGAAACCTGAACACAGAACCACTTTACCTCTTAAAAGGCCAACACTGATACTTCACTATTTATTCAACATTTATATACAGAAACAGCCTCAAAAGAACATATGAACTTCAGCATGAAATCCCTAGGTGTTTCCTACAGGAACCCGGCATTTATTAAAAGAGGTGTTTCTGCACTTTTTTTTAAAAACGGTGAGTAAAATGGATTAACAAGTCAGGCTCAAGGAACCATTCCAGAGATAGTAATGGTTTCTCTCCCTACAAAAGACCATTCACAGTGGAAGTTATGGGTATTCTGGTAGGGTCTGTACCCTAAAGCATCTACTGACACTGCTTAATAGCTCATCAAGTAATTACTCATAAAAGCTACAGCATCATACAAGCATTGAAAGCAGGCCCACATATATTGAATTTTAACCTCAGATTTGTAAGTAATGGCTCTGAACGTGTAAAAATCGTATCAGCAGGTCCTTGTTGGCATATCAAATCAACTCAACACAGGTGACAGCAATCTATGAGTTTATTGTGTTGTTCTTTACCAAAGCTTCTCCAAACACCTCAATAGCGGGGCTGGCCTCCCTCAGCGCCTTCTCTGTCAGCGGTTCTGGCTCTCCAGTGATGCCACTTCTCGGGGTGTCACCGATGTCCTCTGCAGCCACCGGCGGCTCGAGGTAGGCAACTGCTTCAGCAGGCTGTTTGCAGAGAGCTGGAAGAGGTCTCTCATCATAAGGTAAAAGTTCAACCTGAGAGAGAAGATAAAATTTGCTATTCTAGAAATGACTTAGATGTAAAGTCATTTCACCACTAATTGGATTAACCTCAGTGCAGGTTTTCCCCTCCCCGTCAAAGCAGTGCCACTTTACAATGAAGTACAGATTTTGAAGTGCCCATAAGGACATCATGAAGAAATGGAATCAGTGCCTGTGAATAAAACTTATTTCTTGTCTACAGAATACAATAAAACACACACAAAATGCCTGTTGTGGAAGTGCACACATCTACAAAAGAAACCACCTGTTGATAGGAGGCCAGCAAGTCATAAAGCTTTATTTGTTAAATTACCCCATGTGAGCATCCTGTTAAGAGAGAATCTGACTGCTATCAGCACCAGCACAATTCTCCCTTAGCTTCAAAACCCGAACATCAAGCTAACTAGATACCATGACCTTTTTCCTCTCTTTAGATACAAAACCAACTCTGACCCTACAGCCACATTCCAACTAATTCCCTTGCTACTGTGGATTCATCCAACATGATCTCTAAGGAGATTTATTAAGCCATTAATGGAGCAAGCAGAATTCAGCTTACACTGTATCAACCATGTTACCCCCAATTAGTCATTTCATGTCTATTTGCTTCCATTCATCTATTTGTAAATCAGGTATAATCCACTTTTGCCTTAATCTTAATGAACATTTGTAAAAGCTTCCAAAAAAAAAAAATAGGAAAGAGCAAGACCAATGCCAATTATTGGATGGGCACTGCTCAGCAACAGTCAGTTCAGAAACCACGAGAATAACAACCCAAGACCTTGCCATTTTGGAAGGCTGAACACAAGATGATCTGCAGTGACAGATTTCTGCAGTGACAGAGGTAAAATACTCACATTTTTTTTGAGAAACACTTCCCTGGAGGTTGTGGGATGAGCCACAGGAGGAGGGGACGGATGGGGAGCAACAGGCTGAGCAGAAGGGGGATGTGCTGCTGGCTTCTCTTCCAGCAAAGGCTCTGCCTTCCACGTCTCTCCTTTTTGTGGTTCTGTGTGCTCAGAGGGAGGTGAATTTGTAGCTTCTGTGCGCTGAGGGTTGTCAGGATAAATCATAGACTCCAAAGGCAATTCAGGTGGTTTTTGAATCTGAGAAAGGGAAAAAGATTTTGTAAAGCAAAGCTAACAATGTACTAAAATCACAGTTAATACAGCTCTGAGAGTCAATGACATTCTGCTGCTATCAAGTAAGTATCAGACCTCATTTACAGATGTGTAATCATTTCCACTGGATGCAGCTTTACGAAACAATTGAAGAATCATTCTCTGTGGATGTGTGTGTGGTGAGATTATAAAGCTTCCCATACTGAGAACAATATAAAACTCTATTTTATCCCATTAATTCTGTATGGTTAGCCACGATGCCAGAATAAGCCTGTTATACCCCTTCAAACTACGAGAAAGCATCATATAAGTCTGCATTGGGTAGCCCTGAAATTATGCAAAACATCCAGGATTCTAATGTCACTTGTCAAAGACCTCAGCAGTTTAATGTAATGTAATTAAGTATGTTCATGAAGTGCCACGTGCAAGTCTTTGGTCAGGGAAATCCACAGAATTTCAAGAATCCACAGAAATCCAAGAAAACAGAAAACTTTAAATCCATATGTAACTGTCATAAAACACCTGTGCAACAACTCTTATTCCCTGAATTTATCTTGGTAGCTCTGCTATTTCTATTTACAACAACTGCATGATAAAACCTCCTGGATTAGGAGTAAGAGTACCCACCATCAGCTCTGCATCCAGCAGGTCGTGGAGCTCCAGCTGCTGGTAGACCTTCAGGCGATACGCTTCCATTTGCTGCTTCTTTTTTTTAGCAAGATCGTAATCCTCTTTCTCTACAGCACAGCGCTTCTCTACCTCATACCGGCCCAGCCGTTCCCCGACCTAGAAGACGGAATAACGAGCTAGTTTGGAATCACATTACTGGACATCTGTACCTGTTCCACTATTTCCAGCCAAGTTGTTAAATCAAGCTATCAGATCTTAAAATTACTGTTTTGGAAATATACTGGTAATCATTACGATTCCACATGAATGCCAGGGTCCCTGATGGACCCCTGAAACACCGTTTGGCTTAAGAGACAAACGGTCTCTCAACAATACCTTCTGCAGGTCAGCGATGGCTTGTTTGAGTTTCTTGGCGTAGTCGTAGCGTTCATGATGGGCGGCTTCGCGCTTCTTCTCATCCAGTCTGCGTATTATCTGAGCAACTTCTGGGTCCTGGTACATGTCAAAAGCCAGATCATCCAGAGGTGAAATGGCGTCAGGTTTCCTGAGGGTATAAAATGGGTAAAATAAGCTTTCAACTAATCCAAGATAGGTCAGGCTGGGCATACATCTGCTCTTTCACAAGCAGGGAACTAACAAAATCCAGAGACCGAGAACTACTTTAGACTGAGCAGGCATTCTGCCAGGGTAGATGCAAAAGAACATCCTTACCCAAGGTAAGTTCCATCCAAGGCAGGATCATCTGATTTAATTCCTAAGTAGTGGTCTATCAGCTTCTCTCTGGAAGACTTTGTAGGGGAAGAAAACATATCTTTATGCACATTCACCAAGCGTGTGTTCAGGACAGAAATTCTGACTTGCCACAATCACCAAACACTACACAGCTTATAACAGTTATGCTTTGGAGCATATTGTAATTTGGAGAGGCTGAAAGTGCAAATGCTCCAACTGATTACGGTTTATTTTTTGTATCCACAAATTAGGCTCAATTTTTGAGAGCTTTCTTGCTTCAAGGTAACATATAAAATAAAATAAAAATCAATACCTGGCAGCTCTGCTACAGCACAAAACTAGAAGAAAGATGCGCTCCATTACCCCAAACCCGTGTAGCAACAGCAACGAGAGAGGGATGCTGTGCACTTACAGTGCTATTGCTGTCATCGCTGTAGTCTGCTGGGTCCCCAATGATGTTTATAGCTACCAGGGCAACCTGGGATAGATTTGAAGAAAATGTGTAAGCATAAGGTCATTACTTTTTCCGTATCTTATGAAAACTGAAACAACAAAAAAATGGACCAAAAAATAGTATAAAAAAAAAAAGAATAGGGCCTGTGGTCTCTGGGGTGGTACGGAAGCAAAAAAAAGCACCAAGTGCTAGATGTACTTCATGCTTCATTAAAAATTGATTACCGAATCTACAGACCACATTGCAGAGTCATCAGTTGTTCCCTTTTCTGCTCTGAGATGGAAGTGAGAAAAGTCACTGCAGAATTGGGGCAGATATCTGTTTTTCTGTATGGGGATGGCTGTACAACACCTCCACTTAATGCCACATCAGATCCTAGAAACCAGAGCGGTTTTCTAGCTGGTCTCAGAGGAGAGACTTTGTCTCCAGCACAGAGCCCGTGGTGCAGCCTAGAACGCAGAATGAAAGGCAGTAACGGAACGTGCACTTGACTCCTTTGTTCTGGATGAGTTGCACACACTTGGTCATGATTCCGAGTCACTTAAAACCTCTTATTTGTATTTTCTGTTTTAAAAGAAAACAAAAATAAACCCAGGAGCTTTCAACCAACATTTTTAGCTTCTACAAATCAAGGGAGCAGACTCCTATGCCTGTTCTGTACTACTGAAATGTCACCTAGATTACCAAGCAAGGACTCTTGAGCCAACTTACCTGACCGTATAAGTTGTATTTATTGACATAATTTTTATGGAAAATCAGCTTCAGGTACTGGCCAACTGCATCCATATACACAGATTTTAACTCTCGTGCTTTGAAATCAGTCTTTTCATTGTCTGAGAGAGGGACATAACTGCGAAGGAAAACATTACAAGTAAGCAGGGGAAATGTACAAATGCACAGCTGTATCTTTGCCCCTCAGGCTGGTACTTTGATAAGGTTCAAAACTCTCTCATAACTGAAACAATGCGTGCTGTCATCTGGCAAGTGTTCCTCTGCCTCCTACACCTCCGTCTTCAGCTTTGTTACAGATCTCAGCAAGCCCAGAATCTCTTTACTGCTTGCAGCAAAGCGTAGCATTGTCGCGTGCAAAGCATAATGAGTATTGTTGCCTCCTGAAGCCTTTCTGATTAAGGTAGGAAACCCATTTAGAGCTTTCTGACTTACCCTAGTCTGTGAAACCTCTCTGACTGATAAGGAGCAAAGTATTCAGGCAAGCTTTCACTGATGTAGAACTCAATTTTGCTTGAAATCATGTACTGGTGAGCAAGCAACTGCAGTTTTCGTATTCGACATCTCTCCACCAGCTGCAGAACAATTTCCTGTGGATACTGACAGAGTCTGAAAACATACACAATCTCTGAACCATCTTTTTAAAGATGACTGCACTTCCAACTTGAGTAACATTTAATTATGAAACTTTCCACAGTTATTATAGTTTAATTCAGTATTAGAAATATTGTAAAAAGAAACCCAAGAGTAGAGACAATCTTTTGTTCACCACACACATGTGTATGTTAAAGTGTCCACACATTTCTAGGGGATATCCTGAGAAGGCTGCATTTTTAAGACTAAGCCAAAGCAGTGGCAAACTCCAGGAAGACTGACAAGAACAAAAAATAGTTTCCTTTTTTTCTTTTTAAAGGACTATATTTAAATGCAATGTGATGCCTTTAGGTGGTAACCAAGGCACTTTTCCCCCCCCCAGGATAAGGACGGGGATTAAAGGAACTTTTTTGGTTTTATAATCAGTTTGGTCAGGGATGCTGTTGACTCCTCTGACCATGCATGGTACATCTCCCACGCATTTTAACCCCGGTGTCTCAGAGCCGTGCACGTTCCTCCCCCTGGCAGTACCTGGGCGATCGCCATCCATTCACCGTCGGCGCATGAACCATCAGCTCTTTTGCGCTGAAGCCATCTTCGTGTCCTGACGAACTGACGACGACAAACCCGATCTTGTGCGGCATCCTGCGGAGGCGAGCCAGTCAACGCAACGATGTTTCAAGCTTCAGCTTGTCCCTGGAAGGACGATAAAAGAAAACTGAAACACTTCAGTCGCGAATTAAATGCTGTGGTCCAAGAAGTCAGTTGATGACGGCCAAAAACCTAAATTTTCTACAATTAATACTGGCCACATAAAGCACACCGTGTTCTTATGCTGAGCGTTTTATTAGTACTTGATGAAACGAGGGTTTAGCTAACTTGTACAGCAGTTTGCCAATAAACTCAATTAAATCTGCTAATCCAAGACAGGACTTGAGACTATTTGAGCTCCAACACGCACACAGGAGAGACCTGTACTGTCCTGGCTACACTTGAACCCAAGGAAAAAAAACCAAACAACCAAGGACAGGGTGAAATTCGCCCAAAAGCCAGCACCTTTCCACAGACCCGCACACACCCGGGCTGCTGACAGGGAGAGCAACGCCCGGCAAGGACAAGCGCTGCCAAAGACCACCGCTATCCCCCGTGTTTAGTGGATAATATGGCAATAATGTCAGCCCTCTCCCTCCTCCCGCAGGCCCAGCCCCGCCGCTTCGCCTCAGCAGGCGGCAGCAGGCCGCGGCGGCGCCCCGCAGGGCTCATGGCGCCGGTTCAGGGGAACGGCCAAGCCGCCGACAGAGCCGCCCTGAACGGCAGCGGCTTGGTGGGGACCTCGGGGAAGGCTAGCCCGGGCGGAGGGGAGAGGAAAGGAAGGGAGGAGAGAAGGGAACACCAAGCCAGGCCCCACTTGCCTCAGCGCGGCCTCATCGCCGGGTCTCATGGCAACGCCGCGCACGCGCGTCCGCCCGCCCGCCCGCCCCCCCCCTCCCCCGGTGCACTCCCCTCAGGGCGCATGCGCGGCGCCAGGGCGGGCGGTGTGATGGCGGAGGGTCCGCGGCCGTTCCGGCTGCGCGGGCGAGGAAGCCCGCAGAAGTTCGGTGTGGCGGCCGGGAGCCTGCGCGGGCTCCTGCGGAAGGGCTGCCGGTTGCTGCAGGTGCGGGCCGGGGACCGCGGGAAGGGCTGCCGGCTGCGGGGCCGGCGAGGCGGCCCGGGCGGTGGCTGACGGGGCCCGCGGGGGGCAGGTTCCCTTGGCAGGCAGCCGGCTCTGCGTCTACGAGGACGGGACGGAGCTGACCGAGAGTTATTTCCGCGCCCTCCCGCCGCAGACGGAGCTGGTGCTGCTGGGCCCCGGGGAGAGCTGGCCGGGATGTGAGTGAGTTCAGCGGCGGGGATCGGAACGTGGAGAGGGGTATTTTATTTTGCAAAGGCACGTAGCGATAGGACGAGGTGCGATGGCTGTGGAATAACGCCCTGTATGAATGATTTAACATCGGAGAGAAATCTCACGGAACGCAGCTGTCAAAGGAAGCTTACTTTTTCCAGGCTTGAGCTACAGAGAGAGACACACACACACACAGAGCCTTTAGTGCTGCCTCCAGCTCTGGGCCCCCCAACACCAGAAGGACATGGAGCTGGTGGAGCGGGGCCAGAGGAGGCCACGGAGATGCTGGGAGGGCTGGAGCCCCTCTGCTGGGAGGTGGGGCTGAGAGAGTTGGGGGGGTTCAGCCTGGAGAAGAGAAGGCTCCGGGGAGATCTTGGAGCCCCTTCCAGTCCCTAAAGGGGCTCCAGGAGAGATGGGGAGGGCCTCTGGATCAGGGAGGGGAGCCCTAGGAGGAGGGGGAATGGTTTTCAACTGAAAGAGGGGAGATTGAGCTGAGATCTGGGGAAGAACTTGTTTGGTGTGAGGGTGGTTGGAGCCTGGCCCAGGTTGCCCAGAGAAGCTGTGGCTGCCCCATCCCTGGAGGGGTTCAAGGGCAGGTTGGAAGGGGCTTGGAGCAACCTGGTCTGGTGGGAGGTGTCCCTGCCCAGGGCAGGGGGTTGGAACAAGATGATATTTATGGTCCAGTCCAACCCGAACCATTCTATAATTGGGGTGGGGAGTACAACCAGCAGTGGGGGGGTCAGCAGTCGGTCATGTCCCTTCAGCCCCCCCCAAACCGCAGGTGCCAGCGACATCGAGCGGTTCCTGGCCGCCTTCTCCAGCCAGAGAGACGCGGTGGTGGAGGCAGCACGGCAGCTGCTCTCCGGGGAGCGGGCCCCCAGGAGGCAGAAGCTGCTGGCGGATCTCATCCACAACCTGAGCGAAAACATCCTGGCCGAGGAGAGGGGCGACGACGAGAAGTGGTTTGAAGGTGCGTTCTGTCACCCACTTGGGGGCAGCAGGTCTCAACCTGCTCAAAAGAGTCACTTCTCTCAGGCCTACTGTTCTTAAAGAAAAGTAGTTTAAAAATCTGGGAGTCCTTCTGGCCGGTGGGATTTGGTACCTGGTCAGGGGATTAGTTATCAAATGACCATGCGTTTTTAAGTTTCTTTTCACAATCTCTAGTGTTCTGTATATGCACATTAACAAGAAACATTTAAGAACTACTGTTCTCACAGCAGATGCTCTGCACGGTCCTTTTAAGTGCTAAGAGCAGGGAAGTCTTAAACCAGTAAAATAAAAATGGGAAAGAAAAAAACCTCTGTGCATAGTGAGTTTGTGAAAAGAAGGGATAAATTCCCAGGTAGGCAGATGCCCAGCACTGAGTCCCGAGTTACAACATGATCTAACTCCCTTTAGGTCTGGAGTCTCGCTTTAAGAACAAATCAAGCTACATGCGGTACAGTTGTGAGAGCAGAATACGGAGCTACATGAAAGAGGTAAAAGCTTCTGTTAAGTAACTTATTTCCAAGCTTGTAGTAAAAATAACCCTGTGACCACACATATATAAAACGCTTTTATACCGCAACAAACTGATAGCAGAAGAGAGCCTTGGGCTGCTCCAGGCACCCAGGAGTGATTGTTGGGTTTTTTTTTTCCCCCTCCAGGTTAGTAGTTTCATTTCAAATGTTCACCCTACAGCAAGAGACGCGTATAAAGGGATAATTGACCTGATGGCGGAGAAACTGAAATCCGTGAAATATAACGGGTGCTACTTCGACAGAAGGGAGGAGGAGGAGGCCCGTCTGTGCACGCCGGAGGGGTGGTTCTCGTGTCAGGTGAGTTCATCCTGTTCTAAAGCAGAGGGTCTTGGTTCCCACAAGCGGTGACACGGCTTACAGTGATGTTGGAGGAAGGGAACGGTTCCCTGGGTGGTGCACAGAGCAGTGTCAGGCATGATGTCCCTGTGGTCAGTCGGAGCAGCGGGCTGACGAGCAGCACCCCTTTCACTGCAGCCTCTTGTTTTCCAGGGGCCTTTCGACAGCGATGAGTGCCCGTGTAAGCATTCCATCAACCCCTACAGCAACAGGGAGAGCAGGATCCTCTTCAGCACCTGGAATCTCGATCACATGTACGTACAGAGGATTAATCCAAACTTAGTGCTTTTGTGCCCTTCATCTGAGGCAGGAAAGGTAGAGCCATTGAGTCTTCACACCGCGCAGTCAGCTCCGCTGCGAACAGTGCCTTGTGATAAAGGATGCTCAGATGCTGCAGCTGTTTCTGACAACATAAAATCCCCAAGACAGATTATAATGCTGCCTCTCATTAGCTGCTTTGCTTCCCTTCAGATTTTCTTTGTATGGAAACATCCCCCTCCTCACCGCACTCTCCTTTGTGAAGGCTCCTCTCTGGCAAAACCCCATTTTCAGGCATTGTTGTTTGTGAGGCAAACAGCGTTCGCTGAACTGATTTCCTCAGGAAAACAAATTAATCATAAACCTAGTTATGGTGAAAGAATTCAAATTGTGCCAGGCTCTAAAAGGGAGATGGAGACTTATTATGAAAAAACTTTTGATGGCAATATTGTTTTCTCTTTTGTGTATTGAAGAATAGAGAAGAAACGTGCTGTCGTCCCAGAACTGGCAGAAGCTGTCAAAACACGAGATGGGAGAGAAGTGAACTGGGAATACTTCTATCAGCTGCTGTTTACCATGGAGAATTTAAAACTTGTACATATCGCTTGCCATAAGAAAACCAATCATCATCTCAGCTGTGACAAAGCTAAAATTTACAGGAAAGGGAAACAAAACCACAAGATTTCATAGCGCTATCCCTGGAAGTGAGTCCTGCTTTTTGCAAAATCATGTCACTTGGTATCATTTTTAAATAGCTCGAGTTTCTTAAACAAAAGCTTATTTAGGAGTCCCTGGCAAAACAGACTTGCAAAGTGGTTCAACTGCCATCTCACAACCCAGACATTCCTATCGTGCCTCGTTCTGCTCTCCTGCCTTCTCAGTGACTGGAGTCTTCCTCAGATCGTGCCCTGTCGAGTGTGATAAAATACAGCTGTGAGTCCAGGGTATGAAGAAGAGGCCAGAGGCTGGTGCTGGTTACACCCTACGGTCTCTCTCTTGCCCTGGGAAATGCAGGCCTGCAAACTCAACCATGCACAGAAATTAAAACTCGGACGAAACATTCCTTAAAAACTAATCTGAGGGCACTTGTAGATTTGTATTTCGCTGAGTATTAGGCCAAACAAAGAATACTTCAGGAGAATTATTTTGCTCTGTCCCAAACACCTGCGCTTATTCCTGACCACCCTGTTTGCTGGTGCTTTAGATCCACGTCTCCTGGAAGGAAGAGTAAGGCCAGGACGTAGGTTTGCTTTTACCTCTGCTCTCTGTCAGTTTTCCCATTGATTTCCCTCTCAGACACTTTCTGCCTCTTCAGCTTGAGTTTGCTTGAAGCAGTACAAGCAAGGATACTGTGTAATAATCATGTTTACCTGCTACTTCAGAGAATGGGGCTTCTGTAAAACACTTCCTACCTCAGGTAACAAAATACAAATAGATCCATTTTTACTTGATTTTTTTAAAATACCTGCTGATAGCAACTGAACTTTTAGAGACTGTCAGTGTGACACGAATTTTTTTTTTAATAAAAAAAATGACCACTATCTCTCTGTGTGTGTACATGGAGGCAGAGGAACACGACTGGTCAATGGGGGGTAACAGCACGACCAGTACCCACCAGAAGGACTGAGCACATGGAAAGGTGTTTATGAACAGAGGACTAATTACTTACTGCTCTGTAAAACCACATCCTTCTGCTCTAGGGAAAAGCCCTGTTTTCCCCACGTTGCTGGTCCTCCTCCTACCCCAGCAAATCCAGTTAGTGCTCACAGAACTGCGTTAAGACAGTCCCACTGTGCAAGCTGTGACTTACCACGGTCGTGGAAACACCGGAGCTCTGCTACAGGGAGCACTGATTTACTTTAAACTACAAACTCAATTCCCCTCCCAAACATTTCAATGTGAAAAGTAAGTAGGACATTTTAAATACAGGATTTCTAATACCCACGCATTGAATTGATCCTTCCAGATCTGCCTTACCAAATCCCTGCCGTTGGTCACCGCGCTGGTGTGACACCGGGGAAGGCACCTCAGCCACGGTTCTGGTGACAAACACAGTGTCATCTCTACAGCACGCTTCCTACAAACTGCAAATCACCATTTTGCAGAGTGCCGAAACTGAAAAGAGTGACTGTGTGTGAAGAAATATTTGCTAGAAAGAGAGGGTAGCAAATACGGCATTTAAGAAAAGCTGGGAGAGCTCCTTCAAGATGGAGTTGTGCTGAAAACCATGAATATGCTATTAAAAAATTAGATTTTTCTGTGTTACAGAATTAGAGTGAAAAGGAGCCAAGAAATACCGTTGACAGAAACAATGCATCAGCTGGAGTGGAAATGTGAATAAATTAACATGTCATGCATATACAATTTGTTTGGCTTACAACTTTTGAATGTTTAACAGGCTATAGCCGTAGAAATTAATATTTATTGAAACCATCTGCTGATAACATTTTCTCTATATTTTTAGAAATGTAGAAGAAACTATTTATAACAATAAAGATCTGGAAGCTTATTGCATAATCACACTTTCAAAGAAGTATTACCATAACCATGGGGTGAGTTCATAGTTCCCAAAATCATCTGAGGTTGCTCATTATTTTCTAAAAATGCAGGCCAGAATAATTGATTTGGTGGATTGACCCGTATCCTCAGCAATCAATACTCGTTCATCTACCGATCAAGTCCAACACCGAGAGATGCTTTATCACCACCAATGCATTTGTTTACAAAATTCTTACTCGTAACCCATGAAAGTCCATGAAAATACTGAAGGCAACGCTTGTGGCTGCTCTGGTGGGAGAAGGAAGCCATGGGCTTTGCGTGGTGGGTGTTCAGCGAACTGACTTGCAATAAAAACATACTGAACTTCCCCAGAATAACACCACAACTCACGGTGACATCCACGCATTGAGTTCTGCTGCAGAACTGCATTTTAGAGGTGTAAATGGTGCTGGTTGAGATGTAAACGATGCGACACAGGTTACACAGCAGAGCCCGGCATGTCTCTGTGCTGGGTACCCAACTGTCTGCACTCTCGCTGCATTCCAGCTCGATGCCACAATGGCAAACAGCTCAGAATTAGAAGAAAAAGGACTCTGTTCTAACATGGTTATCTTGGCTACTTTTAAAAAAGGAGTGACGCCAAACGTTCACCATAGATATGGGCTCAAATTTTAAAAAAGCAGTAAGAATTTCTATTTTCCCTGGGTTTTTTTTTTTCCTAAATATTAATGGGAAAATGATAAATTACAATTTATTCCCAAATCACTGAAAATTCAGCCAGTCTTTGCCTCAGATAACCACGGGAGAATGCTCTATCTGCCAATTCCAGAAAAACAAACTCTACCCGTTCTCTCTGAGAAAAGGCAAACGCAGACACCTTCTGTCAGTGACACAACCAGCCATCGTGTCGTGGTTGCAAAGGAAAAGAAAAAAGGTTTTGTTTGTTTACAGTTTGTGGTTAGACAACATCCTCTTCCTCCTCATCATCCTCCTTTGCAATGAAATGCAGCCGCCGGAATTCTCGCCTGCTCATCGTTGTGGTGGGGAGCGGAACTGGCGGGAGATCCTTTAAGAAAAAGATAAAATCATTAAGGGAAGTCTGTTGCAGCAAACAGTAGATCTGCTGCCTCTTCAGCAGTTCCCGTACTTCCACAGCGGATTCTAGGCACCACCACACACCTCTGCGCCTGGAAGCGGTGGCATAAACCCACAGCCAAAGCCTGAACTCGTCACGGCTGACGGTCCAAGCGAGGGCTGGCGGATTCAGAGAGGGTGAAGGAGGAACAAATCCTCACCACTCACGCTGGATACCAGCCGTGACTCCTGCTAAATACTAATCCTCATGAAACGCCTGAAAGAAGGCGGCATTACTTGCCCAAAGTCACACAACATTAAAGGCAGACCTGGGATTTGAATTTAAAGTTCTGGCCCTTGATCAGTTCGAAAACAGATGTGGCCAGAAACCAAGTTGCCATTCCAAAGAATTACAATAAAGAACCAACAACAGTGAAAAACTATTTTGACAGAATAACACTGTGTGTCAATAATACAGCTATCTATGAGTAAAAATATCTGTCTTATGGAATTGGACTAAACGATCTAATTAAGAAGGATTCTACATCTGAAATTAACTTGGCTGGGCAATTAATTTCATCTCTGATTGAGACAATTCTATCTTGGGGACAGGGATACAATTCCAGATATCTCCCAATACTGGTCAAGTTCCCCTACAGCTTTGAGGGTAGTGCAATGTTGTTAAAAGATGGGAGACTGAAGTGGAACAGAGTCTGTAAAGTGTGAACTGACTGACTGACTGTCCTTGTCTCACCTGGATGAACTCCATGTCCCCAAAGAACCGATCCACTGGCATTGGCTGGTTGCTGTCTTCATCCAGGAAAGCGCTGTTGTCTAGTTGTAACGGCTTCTGCGGGGGATCTCCGTCCTCCAGGCTGGACCCCTCCGAAAGGGCACTCTCGCAGCTGCTCTCCTCCTCGGGGCAGACGTGATTGTGGAGGTTTTCATCGCGGCCCGTTTTTGGTGGAGAACTGCTCGATTTCTCTGCACGTGGCTCCAGAGAAACACTGTGCTCCTTTTCCTGTTTCTCTGCGTTAGTCTCTGGAATGCTTTTGTCTTTCTTCTGTTTAATTACATTGCAGTCTCCTGGATCTTCTGAACATTGATCCCCATCAGGTGTTTCAGGCGTTTCCCCCAAAGCAGCACTTCCACGTGTAAGTCCTTCTAGTTCTGATTTTACTAGACTGTTTTTTTCACATTTTAGCCTCTTTGAGGGTCGTCTGTCAGACACTTTGTGTGAAGAAGTCTGTTAGGGAAAAAAAGATAAGATCCTAAAGCTCACGTGAAATACATAAAATCACCAGATCTCTTTAGTTACAAGGCTCATGTGGAACAGGGTGAGTGGCACCATGATCCAAAGCTGCATCATTAAGAAAAATAATCAGTAGAAAGTGCACACGGAAAGAATAAAGAGAAGGGGATAGCTCATGCTAAGTCACAACGTACAGCCCATCACCCGTGGAAAGCTGCTTCTCAAAGCATAACCTGGCACCGTACGTGGTTAATCACCACTTTCATGTTTTCTTACGGGTACTGTGGATGGGAATTAATGTAGCAGAACGAGCTGGAGCCCGGTGGAGCAGAGGGTCCGGCACGGCACAGGGGCCAAGGGCCCGCCATGGCCTTCACACGGCGGTGCACCCCCAGCCCGGCCCCGCCGCACACAGACATGCCCCTGCCGCCTGGTTTTGCCCACCGTCGTCTAACAAAGTGGCGGGATGACAGAAAAGGCGGAAAACTTACTTAATTCTGCAGGTAATTCCCTCATGGAGACGCTCAGTTTGTAGCGGTTAATGACTACCCGCCCCTCGGCCCCCTCCCCGGGCCCAGCCCGCCCCGGCCCCGGCCCCGGCCCTCCTACCGGGCTCTGCCTTCGGGGGCCGCCCCGCTCCTGGCGACGGGCACCTTCCCCCGCGGGCTCAGCAGAGGCGGTTGCGGGGCTTTTACCCTCCGGAGACCCCTTCGCACAGCGCCCGGGAGGCCGCCGCCGCCGCCGGCCTGACAGCGCCGGGCCGCGGGGCTCGGTGCGGCTCCGACCCGCCGCCCGCCGCGCCGGGCCGCCCGCCGCCATCTTGGGGAGGGCGCGGGAGCCCGCGCTCGCCATCTTGTGGAGCCTCCGGCGTCAGGGGCAGGCGGGCCTTGCTGTGCCTTTTCTCCCCCGCGTACCGGGCGGGCAGGTGGGCGCTCCGGGCCGAAACGACGGGTGAAGGAAGCCTTCGTCCCCGCTGGGTGGTGGGGAGAGTGGGGGTCTGGGCAGGGAGCCCGCTTTCAGGGCCTGCTGCAAGCAGGGCGGCCAGCCCGGGCCCACCACACAGCCCCAAGATCCCGGGTTTGGCCCACAGGTAGCGTTAAAGTAAGCTTTAGCAACGTGAAAACAGAGCTTGCCTCCGAATCTCCCTGGTGGGGGGCTGCCTGGGGAAAGAAACCAAAGAAATTCTGTCTGATAGCTGTATAGGTTATAAGCGTTTCCGATCTTTTGCTTCCCGTTGTGTCTTCCTTCTGGAGAGCGCTGGCTCTGGTTATAGGATCTGCGGTCAGGGAGTTATTATTCAGATATACCTCTCAGTTCATTTCCACAGCCCTCAGGGAACAAATTATGTCAGTAACTCAAATCCCTCTTTAACTTCAAGGACTCTGATGAGAGTAGATGAATTTCTGTGTAGCAAAGCAGCCTGACACCTAGATTTAAGTATGTAATTATCTTCACTTATTTTACCAGGGGAGGTGAGGCGGCACGCTTGCCCGTTTGGAGGAATTGTAGGACCTGCCTGCCCTGATAGCCCGTGCCGGAGGAGGGAGCCCAGCGCCACTGCCATGGAGCCCAGGGGCTCCATCCATCGCATTAAACTACAGCTCTTTCTGCTGTTAATTCAGTGTTTTGAGGATGCTGTGGGGATTTTTATAATTCTGTCCGGCTGAGGGCACAGGAGCTTGCTTCTTTATAGCAGCCTCTAATGTTTTTGCTCATCACAGAGCCATAGGACAGGGCTCGGTGGTGTGAGGTTATTACCTGTGCTCCTCAAGCCAAGGGAGCTGATAAAACGCTTGTCCATTCATCCTGTGCTTAAAAAACATGAACAACAAATTAAATTGCAGAAATAAGTGGCAAGAATATGCCTATGGGAATATTCAAGTAAGACATTTTTTCTCAAAAGCGTAAAGTCTTCCAGTTAAGCGGCAGAGGCTGGGAGACATCGCTCTGCGATTTCTCTGGGTGCTCAGGGGTCCTTCTGTGCTTTGTTCCCTGGCTGAGATAATTCACATTCTCCTCCAAAAGCTTCTCGACTCGCTCCGCTTTCTCTCAGCGCTGTTGCTTGCGGCCATGGAATACAGATGATTGTTTTTATTAGGCAGTGAAAACTTATACTGTCTCGTAAACAGCAGAGGACTAGAACTGGCTGAAGAACAGCATTTCTGCAGCTGGAAAACTTGGTGGTGGTTTCAATTTCCCCAACAGAGTGAAAATAGTAAGAAAGATTGAATTTTGAAGATTTGAATAAATGCTTTTCACAAGACTAAGTCATTTTCGTTCTTTGTGCTGCTTTGTGAAGTTGATGTGTGTGTTTCAGAGGGGCCGAGCCCTAAGCAGCCTGGTGGCCTTTGGTGGCCCAGCACCTTGTGCAGATGAAGCCATGATGCTCCCTCCTGAAGCTCTAACCCCGTTCTCCCCTAGAACCATGTTACTTTGGGGGGAAATGGTGGCAATTTCACCACTGCGGATGTTGTCATTTTCTCCGAAGTGTGGCTCTCAGAAAACAGTGGCGCAGAGAGCATCCCGGGAGGGGAGAGATCCCCCCGAGAGCAGCCCCCATCTCGGCTATTGACATTAAATACACAGTCCCACCTAAAAAGAGGAGTTATTCTCAACAATATTAAAAAGTGAATTTTATTAGCATGTGTTGTCTAAGCGGGCAGGCAAAAAAAAAAAAAAAGGAAAAAAAGAGGTTTTGTGAGCTGGCTGGTTTTTGTGAGAGCTGCAGGCGGGTATGAAGCAGCAGCTGATGAGCTGATTGAGCAGGAAGGGAGGCTGGGGCTGCGGAGCTCCATGTGTAAATTAGCTCCTCGCAGCACTCGTCTCTGCGCCTGTCGCTCGCACCACTGTCCCTGTCTGTTAGAATCCTCCCGGCTCATTTGGCTAAACAGCAGTGACACGCCAGGGACGGCAGCCAAAAAAAATTGTTGCCCGTAAACACCGCTGGCTGTTAACTATTGAGTGAGGGGTCTGTCAGAGCAGGGAGTCATCCAGGAGCGCTGGCTGGGCTTTGCCTGCCAAAAGAGTTATTTTTAGTTAAGGCGGGTGAATTTTTTGCCATTAGCAGCACTTGGGGGGAAGCAGGAGGAGGATCTGGGGTCTTTCCCTCAAGATTTGAACTTTTTAGCTGCTGTCAAGACGATGTTGTCATACCAACCCAGGTAATGACAGTGAATATTGAACCACCGATTTTCGTAGAATCACAGAATGGTTTGGGTGGGAAGGGACTTCAAAGATCATCTTGTTCCAACCAACCTGGCCTCGAACCCCTCCAGGGATGACATTTTTGGGGCTCCACGAAGCACTGGATGCATTCCCGATGAGTCGATATCCCGGCTGGAAGCTGAACGCTGCTCTCTCTGCTCCTCTCGAACCGAGTAAGACCTTCATTGTCATTACCGAGCAGTATTCACACCAGGAACCAGAGAGCCCTGACACAGAAATAACAAGGAATTTATGACACATAATGAAACTTTATGCTTGCCATGTGAGAAATCTCCTTTTGAGTCTTATTTTAGATTTCTTTCTAGTATCTTATCAAGAACCGAATGTGGAAAGCTGGTATCTGAAGAAATTAATTAGCACGACTGAGGGGAGTACATAGGCTTTGCAAGAAAGAGCAGCGAAGAGCAAAACTATGAAATCCATTAATAAAAAGCCTTAAGGGACATCTGAGAAGCGGAGAACACAGGCAGTGGGTGTTGCTTTGGGTGGCTGTCATCCTTGCCTGGCGGGGGGGCTGCCTGGCACCCACCTCCCTGTGATGGGCACGGCGGGAGATGCCGGACCCCTGCCCAACCAGATTTCCCCCTAGAGATGCAAATCCCGATTTTCATAACAATTTTTCCTGCTTCCACAGCAAATCCTTCCCAAAGCACTCCACAAACGCCAACCGGGGGATCGAGGGCACCCGCTTTGCCCAAGGTTTTACCCTTCCAGGGACCTTAATTGCTTGGAGCGCTGATTTCCAGAGCGTTCCCCACGACGCCGGTGACTCTCTCCCGGCACAGAGCATCCCGCCGAGACCCAGCCGTTCCCCCCGCTCCCGGAATCTCATTACACGGGCGGTGGGGGCTCACCCTCCCATTGAAAACCAGCAGCTCCCGGAGATCTTTTCCTGACTCAATTTCATAGTTGCTTTAACTGCAGTCGTGCGCGCACCCAGCCTCTTCCCACCGCCTCCTGCTCTTCCCCCTGCCTGTTGCTGCGGGGATGGTGGTTGAATTTACAGCAGATTTTAGCAGTGCTTTCGCCGTGATTCGCCGCCGCCCCGGACGCTGGGGGTCGGTGTGAGACCGGTGATGGGAGCCCCGGTGGCTGCGGGGGGCAAAGGGCAGCGCTCGGGGGGGGGCACAGGGGTCAGAGAAAAGGCTCACGTCCCCACCGAGCCTTTCTGCCCTCTGCAAGTGGCCCAAATACCTGGTTCTTTTTGCTTGGTTTCTTTCCAGGGGAGCCCCAGGGAGCTGGAGGAGGGGGGTTCAGCTGCTCCCAGTCACCACGGACCTGGGAAAAGCAGCTTTTCCCTCTTTTCTCCTGCTAAACCTTCTGTCCTGACATTGCCCCCCCTCCCTACCCGGCTGTCGGTGGGACACGCTGGCAGCATTGCACTCAGAAAGGCTGAACTCCACCCAAAATCTGAACCAGGGCATTCTCAGCATCATTTGCCTGGTTAGATTAAAAAAAAAACCAAACAAAAACCACCAAAATAACCCCTCCACAACCAAAACCCCCCATATAAATATATATATATAAAAAATATATATATATATTAAAAGAAACCCCAAGAGCCAGTAAACATCAGGCTCTCCCAGCCCTACCTGGATTTTCTACCAGTGACAGGTAACATTTTTGGTAAATGTTCTACATTATTTAACGTTGTTTCTTCGGGGAAGATTAAAAGACGCTCTGAGTAAATGCAGCTCTTCCATACACACCTGACAATGATAGAAGAGGCTGTTTTACAGAAGGCTCATTAAAAATAAAACCACAATGTTGATTTCAGCAGCTTAAATTACTTGAGCCAGTGTAATGGGATAAATATTTGATGGTGAAGTTTATTAAATTTCCACCACTATTATGTGGCTGCTAAAAATATAAAGGATTCTTTAAAGCCTGCTCGGTGGTCTCCGAAGGGAGGCGGCTGAAAAGCTGCCTTGAAACCCGCCTGCGGAGATTGCTTTGGGCATGGGAATGAATTATCTTCTCCCCTCTATTATCGGCAGGTAATAGCGAATCCACCCAGCTCCCCTCGGAACTCGCCAGTCCCCGCTCTGGGGACTTGTTCTGCTGAAAACAGGTGGTCTCCAGGATATTTTTAATTCTGTATTGACAACATTTTAACAGCCCTTTGACCCCAGCTTGAGCGGAGCCGTGGCAAAGACTGGCCAAGCCCCTTCTATGTGGATCCATGGCACAGGTCCCATCAGCGCGGAGGCAAGTTGTGCTGTCCCCCGTCTACAAATATTTACATTTCCCTTCCAAATGATTGCTACGCAGTGACACCCTCCCTCTCCGCCATGGAATTAGCTCCTGCTCATTTTCTGTCACTAATCTCGTGATTTCTACACGTAAAGTTTAAAAAGCCTCAGCAACTTAATTCTTGGCTCCCGACGTCACCGGTCGCTGGGCAGAGGAGTGGGGTCTCCCAGGACAGAGCTGGCCCCAGCGGAGGTGCCGTCCCCACTGGTGGTCCCCAGCCTGAGATGGAGAAGGCGTCTGGCCCCTTTGGCACCTTCTTAGCAGAGCAAAAAGCCGTCAGCGTTTTCCCGAACAGGCAGCTTTTCCCCTGGTATCTTACAGGAGCGGGAGTTTAAGCCGCTCCAGGAACGTTATCACAGTTCAATAGTTCCCCAAATTAAAAAGGGATAATTACAGTTGAAACACCCCGGAGCAGGACCGTGGAACAGGCCACCGAGGTCGGTCTCTTGTCACGTCTCACAAACTCCTTCCAGACAAGGAGCGAGCTTCTTCCCAAAAGCACTTAGACTTATTTTATTTTTTTTTTCCCCTCCATTACTGATGCCAGAGGTTACGTGTAAAGAGCTGTAACCGTACCTCGGAGAAGACCTTCTACCAGTGGGGCTCCTCAGACAGCATCTCTCTCAGAAGAGCAGGGAAAAACAATCAGAGGAGACATGTTCCGTTCATGCAACAGCAAGCAATATTGTACCATTGGCAGGATTCATGCTCCGACAACTGCTCCCGCATCCCGGGGAGCCCAGCGCTGCCGCACGGGCTCCAACTGGGGACCTCAGCGCCACCGGAGCGACTCCGTTATCAGCCCTACGAGGCCCCGGTAATGAAGCCAGATCTTCGTTACAATCTGTTGTGGTGTTTTCCACACGCGAGCGTGCCTCCATCACCACACCTCTGGTGGCTCCCCTGCGCGCCGGCTCTTCGGAAAATGTTCTCCCACTGTCTCCCACCTCTCCCCCCACACCGCTGGATGGAAAACGGGGTGCCGCAGTGCGGATGCTGCCCCATGGGCAATAGCTGCTCCTCAGACAGAGGCCAATTAATCCTGTAAGTGGACAAAGGCTTTGGCTGAGAACTCCTTACACACCCAGAGAGTTTTTGGGGGGTCTTCTCTGCCTGCACTGATGGCACTTAATGCCTGAATAGAGCAGGAATCAAAGGAGAGCTAGGGAGAAGGCTTGCAGCTGAGAAGTGTTCCAGTGACACCAGTGCCATCATAGATAGAATCGTCTAGGTTGGAAGGGACCTTAAAGACCATCTAGTCCAACCATCAACCTATCACATAGCTCGAAACCAGGCTGCTGCATTGTTATGGTTCGAGAAAACCCCTAACAATTTATTGTCGTTTAGACAATTATTCTCTTCGCCTGATGACCCTTCCCCACCCGGGATGGGGAGTAGGGAAAAAGGAAGGAACGTGAGGGCTGAAATATAAAAAGATTTCATAGGTAAGGGCAAACAATTAATAATAATGCTAAAGAAGCAGTATTAATCCCAACACTAATATAAGATATACAGGAATTATACCCAGCCCGTTCCATCCCAGGCAGCTGTGCCCTCCCTGCGGGGACAGCCAGTGTGGGACCCTGCGAGGGCTGTGGCTTCAGAAGGGAAGGGAAGGGAATGGCTCAGGGCTCCGGCACCGGGGCAAGGGGTTCTCTGGACCATCACCATCAAGGAAAAGAGAGAGAACTCCTCAGCAGACTTTCTAATTTCTATTGAATGTGCCGTTCATGGTATGAAATAGCCCCGGTGGCAGCTTGGGTCGAGTGCCCAGGTCTCGTTCCTCCTCATCCCTGCACCTGGGGAGCTCAAAAGCACCGAGACCTTGAAACCCACACCCCGGAGCTGGCCGTAGAGGAAATATTGTCAGGAATTCAGACACTAGAGTCTTCCAAAAGTGCAGTTTTCCCCAGCATTTAAAGAGAAGTTAGTCCTGTGTTGCTCAACCCAGGACACATGGCTTTCTGTCCCACTCCTCGCCTCTCTCCGTGCCCAGGGCAGGTCCATGGCCATGCAGGCTGTGTTTCCAGCTCCGGCACTGGCCACACTGTGCCTGGCCAGGAGCAGGCTGGCACCAGGAGCATCTCTGGCTGGGTTCACAATGCTCAGGGGCTGCCCGGCACATCATGGGGATGCTGGTGCCTTGTGTCGTTCCAGTCCTCTCTGATTCCGGTAAAAGCTTGTGCATTAGTTTCTTCTTAGTGTCTCAGGTCACCTTCCTCACTAAATAGCCCTTGCTGGTTATCCTTTTCAACTAAAAATATCTGCTCCTCAGATGTCCATCCAGCGGCCAGAAGCTGGGGCTGGCATTCTGGGGATGTTATTTTAACACTTTGATTTGCTGATACACGAACAGAAAAGCCACCAATGAATAGAAGAATAAATCTATATATTCCTTGCTGTCACTTCAGCTAGAAAGCAAAGCCGGCAGCTCTTGCTCTTGGGGGAATCTGAGATTATTTGGACAAAGGTTTCCCCACGGGTAGCACACCTGCAGGAACAAAGGAGTAGGGTTCACAGTATGAACAAGTGTCCTACAGCCAGCACGATCAAAAGCAAGCCCCGAAACAGTGTGTAAACCAGGTTAGGCAGGAAAGATTTAACAGCCGTCAGGCTGCACGAGAAATGTATTCAGAGAGCGGGTTCTGAGGGAATTTAAACAAGCCCTGTCATTTCCAGCGAGGAGCAGCGCAGGCAGACACACAATAGCCGTGTTTATAAGGAGAAGCTACTACAATACGCCCGGCTGTGGCTTTGTCATCCCGCTGGATGGGGAGAGAAATCCCATTCCCAGGCAGCTGGTAACTCACCCAGCCCCACACGCGTCCCTACATCAGCCAAGGCTTGTCAGCACTTCTGGGTGTCCTCAGAAAAGCGGCCACAGTGTCACAGAATGGTTAGAGTTGGAAGGGACCTTAAAGAGCACCAAGTTCCAACCCCCCTGCCCTGGGCAGGGACACCTCCCACCAGCCCAGGTTGCTCCAAGCCCCATCCAGCCTGGCCTTGAACCCCTCCAGGGATGGGGCAGCCACAGCTTTTGGAGGCAACCTCTTCCAGTGTCTCACCACCCTCACAGCAGAGAATTTTACTAAATTCTTTACTAAAAGGTAAAGTGTCACCAAAAAACTTCTGCTCTCGTGCTTAACGCAGGGCATTTGGATGCCAGAAGTGTTCCAGGATAGATTTTTGGGGTTGAAAGCGGCAAATGGTAGAGCTATGCAAACTCCCAGCTCTGACTGGCGTGGAGCATCCCACACGGCTCTGGGAGGGACACCGTCCTCCGAGGTGGTGGCGTGGCTCTGTGGACCCCTTGTCCCATCTCCTGGATGCCAGCAGACTCCTCTCCACTGGCACCAAAGCCAGCAGAGCCGCTCCGAGCCCCGGTGGGAGCCTCATCCACACCAGGGTGATCCTCTCAGTGCTGCAGTTCTTCTTGCAAGGGGAAGAAACGCAGAACCAGGCACCGGTTTCTCCTCCCCGCAGAGCTCCCAGAGGGAAACTGCTCTGGGCTAGGAGCCACCCGTAGCTCCTCCAGCCCCGGATCTCACCGTTCTCCAAGGACCACGTTGATTTTTCCTGCTGCCTGACATTTCTGCTGCCTTGTCAAGGTCGAGCTCCCTGCGCTCAGCCTGCGGCTTCCCCAGCACTTGACCCGTGGCCACGCTCTACATTGGGAGCCACACGTTTCTTGCCGCTTTGTGCTTTCGGTCACACTTCTTTGCAGGAAACATGCGAATTCCTCAATTTTGTCTCTACGCTCTGTAACCAGGGAAGGAAAAACCCCCCCGAAGAAGTGCCGAGGTTGCATCTTTGGGAAAGAGAAATGTACAGGTGTGCACTTCCATAAATATTTCAGAAAGGCGTTTATTAGATTCTACTAACATGGCAACTGCTGCATTACAGATGCCTGAGCCTTTGGAAAGAAGCCAACCACCCGTTTCCCAAAGAATATTTTTATCGCCATTGCGCTGAGCAAGGATCCTTCTCCTCAAAGCTGGTCGGGAGGATGAGAGGGGCCACCACAGTCAAGTTGAAGCAATTCTTTCTTCTGTAGTTTAATCCTCTTCCTTCCCCTTGATACGCAGTTTATTTAATTGCGGAGACAAGATGCATTTCTTTCTTGAGGGATTGTGGGAGAATATTTGTAATCCAGGGGCTGTAATTGAACTCAGTAATAATAATTACACTTCTCTTCATTAATATGTCTTAAAGCTCATTACAAACTATTTTTGTGCCAGCATCTTTGCCAAATCCCTGCAGGGTTAGAGATAACTTCTTATTCCACTACAGCAGCAACTTTAAGGAGCGCTCCTGCAGTTGCCGGGGAGCAGCGATGGCCAAATCATTACCTTCCTGTTAGAGCTGGGGATGCTCATTCCCAAGGTGTAGGAGGAATTGCCCCAAGCCCTCCAGCTGGCCAGAGGTAGCCCGGGAAGGGGGAGACCCCAGGCTTGCTGCCCCCCACAGGTCACCCACTCCATCCCAGCTGGGGATGCTCAGAGCAGGGACCTCTTTTACCTGCCCACGGCACAGATTGAAAACGCTCTCCCAAGCTCAGCAGTGAATAATGGCTCCAAATGTCTTGCTTGACGTTACCTGTCAACAGAAGAGGGGGTCTTTCTGGAGCCGTGGAGCATTTCTGAGGCTTTCTGGCCATCTGCAGTGACTACCCAAACACAAGCCGCCGCCGGGTCCGTGCTGTGTCCCCCCCGCAGGCAGCACCCGGGCAACGGAGCTCAGGGACGTGCCTTTGTCATTGTATACCCCCAGGAACGGGTCTAAAAGCAGATGCTTTTCAGTACAAGAACGTCTATTGCGGATCACAAGCCTGCGATTAAGATGAAAAATTCAAACTCATTTTCCTTAGACAAGAACTAGGAGGGAGGCAGTGCATTAAGAGACATTCCAAACTCACAAATCCCATTAACGCTGAAGTGAGGTCCCCATGCAAATCCCAGTGCGTGGAGGGGAAACCATTCCCCAGATTTCAGATCATTTGAAGCCCCTCTCTGATGCAGGGATGCTGCTCTTTCAATATTTCAGCTCAGTCTGTGAGACGGGCGAGTTATCCAACATTCATTACCCTGTTGATGCATCTTTGCCAAGTCCCCAGCGCTGGGGAGAACCATTTTCTCGCCACCACAGCAGCACCAAGGTGTGCGATTGCAATTACAGGGGAATGTAAATTTATAGCTCTCCTGAAATCCCAGCCCATGGGCTATGTGCTAAGTTTGCCCGGGCAGCGACAGGGCCAGACAATGACAGCCTGGTGAGATGCTCCGCGACACGCCGAGTGCCGCTGAGTTTGCTTTTGGATAAAATGATGCCCCCTCTCCCCGCCCCGGCTCACAGCAGTTTCCAGAGGAAAAAAAAACCCAACATAATACGAAAAAGGAGCAGAACAGGTGACAGCAGCCACAATAGCCTTTCTTTGAAGCAATTCTTCCAGGCATATATGCGCTTGCTTCCTAAATCTGCAAAGTATTTGTCAAATGAATTCAATTAATTTTCTCAAAAGAGCGTTACTGCTTTTCATTGGGATCTCTCCCGTTGAGCTCACCCGCGGCATTTTCAGTTCCTATTCCCAGAGAGCCCCCCTAGCCAACAGGGTCCCAGGGGGGCTACTGGCCACCCAGCCCCGGGGAGGGGACACCCTGGCCACCCTTGGTCTGCAGAGCCATTCCTCCCGGCCCCTTGAGCGGAGCTGAACCATCATCCCCAGGTGGGGTTTGCAGGGACAGAAGAAAAGCAGATGAGAACGTGCTTAAGAGGGTGAAGGCAGGAGGTGCCAGAGGCAGCCCAGACGCCTGGAAAAACCTTCTCTGTGCCCTGTGTTGGAGCAGAGCAACATGTCAGTGTTGGGGGGGACCGTCCCCTCCTCTCCATCGCCAAGACCTGTGGCTGCACAGCCCGGAGCCTTAAAGAGAGCCTTGAGCCACGCAGGGCACGTCAGGGAGCCCCAGCAGCAGGTCACTGGGCTGAAGATGGTGGTCCACAGAGCAACAACTTGGAAATCTAGAAGTCTGGAGAAGAGAAGACTGAGGGGGGATCTGATCAATGCCGATAAATACTTAAAGGGTGGGTGTCAGGAGGATGGGGCCAGTCTTGTTTCAGTGGTGCCCAGGGACAGGACAAGAGGAAATGGGCACAAACTTGAATATAAGAAGTTCTACCTAAACGTGAGGAGACACTTCTTTGCTGTGAGGGTGGCAGAGCCCTGGCAGAGGCTGCCCAGGGAGGTGGTGGGGTCTCCTTCTCTGGAGACATTCAAACCCGCCTGGACACGTTCCTGTGGGACCTGCTGGGGGTGGACCTGCTTTGGCAGGGAGTTGGACTGGATGATCTCCAGAGGTCCCTTCCAACCCCATGTGATTCTGATTCTGTGAAATAATTTTTGGCTTTCTCAGAGCTGCCTCTCTGCTGGAAGCAGCTGAGCCCATGTGGGAGCCAGACATCTGGACCCAGGCAGAGTGTCACCGAGCCCGTGTTGTCACAGCTTGCTGGTGGGGATGCGGAGGAGCACACACCACACACTTCCCTTCCCGCTGGGGACACCGGCAAGTGCTCTTCCAAGGGACACTCACCCTCTGTCACCTCCCCTGTCCCCAGTCCTAATGGGAAAGGGGACAAAACCCACCTCGAAATGGCTGCGCTCACCGTGTGTGTGTCCTCATCTCTCTCTTCCAAGCCATTTCCTTAGAAGATTTCTGCCTGGCAGCTTCACAGCCCCTTCCGAACCGTCACATCTCCCTTCAGCCGCCCGCGATGTAAACCATGCAAATACAGGGAAGAAGGTAATTAGTCTCTGGAGGCTACGACTGGGATTCAAGCGATGAAACCGTGTTAGATGGGTACAGTTTCACCTGACAGAGGCAGGAAGAAATCCCTGAAGAGCAGGGGGAGGCTTGGGGTGGGGGTACAGCCCACCCTTCCCGTGCCAGAACAGCCTTGGAGTTACCCTGCCTCGAAGGCTTTGGTGCCCGGGGCAGGACAGGAGGTTGGGCTGTGGCCACAGACACACACACTGGTCCCATCCCCATCTGCTCAGCCCCATAAAACACCCAACACCTTGAAGATCTCATCTCCCCTGGCGTTGCTTCACACTCCCCGGCTGCTGATGGCGGCTCATTCTGCTCCTGGCCACGACTTGCCTTGGGCTCCTGAAAGTCATCTCCCCACCCCGGGCCAGGAGCTGCAGCTGCAATCAACCGGCTGGGCTCATATGCTCCAAATCACCCTAATGGCACTTCAGAAATGCAAATAAAAGTGAGATTATGATATTTTACGTAAATAAGCAATGTGGCAATCCCAGACTGGCTCGGCCTGCCAGGGAAATTCGCTGGAGAGATATTAACATTAAAATATGTGAGCGTGTTTGCATGGAACATTTATTGTATAACTCTGGGCTCCAATAAAGGCTTGTATAAATTATTCATTCTGGAACGGAGATGAAATGCCAAAAACCCCACCCACCAAGGGACTGCTTTTATTACTACCAAAGATCTAGTCTTAGTTAGCAGCTAAGCTGTTTAGACGGCGTGCGAGGTAATTAGGAGTGGGAAACGAGCGGCCACCTCCCTGCTGACGTGTGCCCTTGTGCTCAGGGTTGGCTGCTGGTCATCCCTACACTCAGCTGGCCATCCCCGTGCCAGGCTGGTCACCTCCACGCCAGGCTGGTCTCAGACGATGCAGAACCACGTCCCTGCTTAAGGAAGAGCAAAGCTCCTGGTCGCAGGGGAGCCTGGAAGTCAAGTGTTTGCCAGAGGAAACCCCAGCTCCTGCAAGAGCACATCGTGGGCAACAAGTGGCCCCCTGGCTGTGAGCCCACCACGGAGGGGAGCGGGCAGAGGAGCACGACGGCCGCGCCACGGCTGGGCACACACAGCCCAAGCTTTTCCCCGTACCCATGCGCCAAAAAAAAAAAAAACCACCCGGGTAGCAGTTACCATGGCAACTCCTCTTTTTAAACACTGCCGTTAAACAGTTGCATGGATCCCTCTGTGAGCATCGCCAGCCTCCTCGCAGGAGCATCATCGCGGGGGCACCGACCCGGCTGCTGCGGGGGCTAGTGCTGGTCCCTGCCGGGCTGGCCACGTCCAGGCCTCCCAACAGGTTTTTGCATTTTCTGGGACTGCACCATTAAGGATCCAGTTACCAATTTGTGCTTGAAAATTACATTTCCCACCCCCCCCCCATCTCAAATGCCTACAGCCCCGAGGTGCAGCTGTAATTAGTCTTCCATGCGCTCCCTCCCTCCTCCCACCTTACACCTCCCCCTGCTTGAGTTTCCAGGAGGAAAAACAAGGTGATGGATCGTGGACAAGATTTTGGGGGCTGCTGGTTTTCCTGATTTGGATAGGGAGGGTTGCAGGGACTCTTTTTTTGAGCCTTCCTGGGCTCCCATTGCTCCCTGCCCAGCCTCACCTCCAGCTCCTTCAGCACCTCCACAGCCCACCATGTCCCCGTTCTTCTTCTCCTTCTTCTCCTCCTCCTCCTCCTCCTCTTCTTCTTCTTCTTCTTCCTCTTCTTCCTCCTCCTCTTCTTCTTCTTATTCTTCTTTTTATTCTTCTTCCTCCTCCTCTTCTTCTTCTTATTCTTCTTTTTATTCTTCTTCCTCCTCCTCTTCTTTCTTCTTCCTTCTCTTCTCCTCTCCTCCAAATGCTGGGACAAGCAGAGCTCTAGAGCCCTTCTTCCCACCTGCAGCTCTCTTATAACCTTGCCCCTGAGGTTAATTATGCTGCTCTGGTAATTATGCTGCTCTGATACCTCCATTAACCCCCACCTGCCCGCTCTGCTGGCCCTGACTTTGCACACAGGGGGGATGCACCGGGGACACGGAGCAGTTGGGGGGCTCTCTCAGCTCCCCCCCCCGGCAATAGGGCTTTTGTGCTGCACCGACCACGTCACCAGCCCATAGCCAGAGCCCGGCGGGGGGGCAAGGAAGCCAGAAAGCCACGGGTGGCCATGCCATCCTCAGAGAGCTGGCCCTGCTGGCACAGGGCACTGGTGGAGCTGGGATGGGAACGGCGGCAGCGGGGCTTTATTTCTGCCTTCCCAGCACAGCGCCTGCACCGTCACAGCCACCCCCTACCTCCGCCCTAAGTTCTCTTTACCAACTGTAACTTTTATATTCCAGCAGCTGTCTGCCTCCAGCAGCGTTTTATGGATCATAAGAAAGGCTAAGTGGAAGTTTTCCTTTATTTTATTTTATTTTATTTTTTTGGAAGCAGATCAAACAGCCCCAGTCGAGCAGCTTCGCGTGGTCTGGAGCAGAGCTCAGTGTGGCAGGAGGTGGCCGGGGAGGGGAGAAATGCTGTGGGGTCCCTTCTCCCTCCCCGGGAAGGGACACGTGTCCCACGGCTCGTTGGAGAGCTGTGCCGTGGTCCCAGCACTGCCATCCCTGACACCGCTGCGGGGATCACTGCACCTGCAGGCGACAGGAGCCGCGGAAAGGCGATGATAACAGGATGCTCTCCTGCACCAGCCGCCTCTTGGCTCCTTCCAGCTGCAGGATGGGGAATGGTTCCTCTGCGGGGAATGCTAATGAGAGGTTTGGGTGAGAGAAAGAAATAGGGAGAGGTGAAGCCACCTATCACAATAGTGAATAACGGAATTAGGAGAGTAATAATTACCAGTGCATGAGCTTCCAGGCAGAACAATTATCATGAGTGCTGTATCACCGACTGCCGGGGGGGCTCCGCAGACGCCTCCGCTCCTTTTCACCCCCCACAGCCCCGGGCAGCTCCGATGCTCCCCTGCGGCTGCCACCGTGCCCTCCTGCATCCCGCATCCCGGGGCTGGAACGGGCAGCGAAGGGCTGGAGGAGCATTTTCTTGCCCTGCTGCTCCTGCTGGGGGAAGAAAACAATTTCTTTCCCTTATAACCCCATGTTTAGAAGCTGAAGCCAAACAAGCCTGCGTCTGCTCTCGCATCTCAGTGGTGTTAGGCTCCCCGGCTGGGTTAGAAAATAAGCCCTGCAACGCTGCCTGATTTTCCAAGACTTCTAAAGGCGAGGGGAGCGCCCGGGCGGGTGAATCTGGCTCGTTATTGCCTCTGGCTCCCGGCGGTGGGGAGAGCGGCTGGCACGGAGCAGAGCCCCGGGGCTCCCCGGGGACGCAGCCCGGGCACGAAGGCGTACAATAAAAATGCATTCTGGATAGGTCTGAAAAACGCATCTCAGGCTTCAGGGGCCAAATCGTGCCATCTCCTTGTGTAACGAGAGATGATATAATTCCAGATCGTGGCACCTTTAGTGGGGATTTTATTTCCTAGCCTGCAGCGGTGTGTCTTTGGGAGGGCTCCGTGTTTTGTTGGGGAGATGATCAAATGACTCGGAGGACCTGGAGACAGGCGGCGGCGGCAGCCTCTCCTCACCAGGTTTACATTTAAAGCCTGTGCATTGTGCTGGAACGCTAATTTGACATATTTCTGAGGGCTGCCTCTCCTTGGCATCAGCTGGCGCTTGCAGGCAAGCGCAGAAGGGGCCAGATGTTGGGGCCAGGGCTGCCCCTCGCCTCCCCGGGCACAGGGGGAGCAGGAAGAGGGATGAGGACCTGCCCCTCCTGTGGGATACGGATGAGCATCCCTCATCCCTCCACCACCACCACAGGCACAGGGGGCTGAGCTGTGTCCCCCCGGCACCCGGGGTCCATCCCTCTGGCTTCCAGGCGAGGGGGGGGCTTGGCTCATTGAGCATCACTCAACGCTACGTGGGGGAGTTCCATGCTGCTTCCCAGCTGGATCGTGGCTGGCCAGTGGGGCCTGGAGTAGCCACGTCCCCCTGGCCCCAGGTCCTGGCCGCTGGAGCAGGGTCTCATCTTTGCAGGCCCCTTCCCGCGCAGCATGGCACAGCACGCCGAGGAGATTCAGCCCTGCAGAAAGCCAAACAATGAGGGAAAAGTGTCAATAAACATATATTTTTTACAGTCCATTATCTTACCCTTGCCAGCTTTTACACTGTTATTGCACCAAGCCATTAAATCCCCTCCATGAGCGAAACATGCCATTTGTGTAATACAGCGTAATGGGACCCTTAATGCTCTCCCTCCCCCCGCCGCAGCGCCTTTCCAGGAGAGGCATTAATATCCACATGCACAGAAACAATCCCTTAGTTCCAGGTTATTTGCACTTAATGCAATGATATTGCAAAAATCCCCCCCGAAAATTAGCGCAGCTGATTTTAACAAAACCAATAAAACATATTAATTAATAATCTCTGCGATGAAGGCATGAATATAAATAGGTCGTTATATCTGTCTAGAAGCTCTTTCAGGAGCAGACGGGCTGATGGTTTCTTGAGGACGGTCATCAGAGGACATGAATAATTTGCAGCCCAGTGGCTACATCAAGCCACAGCTGACTTGCCCCGGGAACTTGGTTGCCGCCAGAGGAGCCGTGCCGGCTGTGTTCACTGGTATTTCCACTCACCGACCTTCCAGAGCCTATTTTTTTTCAAGAAAATAATTAAACGGCGTTTCCGGTTCAACAATGTTTTGCTCTATTCGCGGTAGAGTCTTCAGAATTAAAATAACGAGGTGAAACCCTGGCTGAAGCCAGAGAGCCCCATCCCCGGGCTGCAGCCCCATCTTCGGCCTCACTGTTGTCTTCCTCCAGGGCAGCTCGTGGTGATGGGGATGGTCCCTCTGGGGGCTGAGCCCATCCCTCGGTGCTGAGCGAGCCCCTGCCTGCGCCAGCCCCGGCTCCCTCTGCAGGGTCCCGCTGTTCCCCAGCCCCGAGCTGGGCTCTCAGGGCGCAGCTGAGCCTCTTCTGCTCCTTTTCTGCTCCTTTTCTGCTCCTTTTCTGCTCCTCACACGCAGCTGAGGCTGCCGGGGGGAGAGGGGGGTTGCCAGCAGAGCAGAGCGTGAGAAGCGGCGTGCTGGCATTGTGAGCATCCCCCCTGGGAAAGCGTTGTTATGGGCAGGGTGACACGGGGACAGAGATGGGGACGTGCCCTGGCGTGTACAGGGAGCGGGGAGCACCGTCCGGCACCAAAACCAACGTGGGGAAACCATGGCTGGATGATGGTTGGCTCTGGCCGGAGCTGGAGCTGCTGCGTGGAGCATCGAGCTGGAGGCAAAGCAGAATCACAGAATCTTCATGGTTGGAAGGGACCTTTGAGATCATTGAGTCCAACCACAGAAAAACAAACAAACAAAAACCCCCCCACACAAACAGATATCAACAGAAACCAACAATCTCGGGCACTAGAGCATGCCCTGAAGTGCCACCTCTACACGTTTCTTAAATCCCTCCAGGAATGGTGACTCCACCACCTCCCTGGGCAGGCTGTTCCAGTGCCTGACCACCCTCTCAGGAAAGTCATTCTTCCTAATATCTCATCTAAATCTCCCCTGTCCCAACTTCAGACCATTCCCTCTGCTCCTGTCATTATTCCCTTGGGAGAAGAGGCCAACCCCCACCTCTCTACACCCTCCTTTCAGGGAGTTGTAGAGGGCAATGAGGTCTCCCCTCAGCCTCCTCTTCTCCAAACTAAACATGCCCAGTTCCCTCAGCCTCTCCTCGTAGGACTTGTCCTCCAGACCCCTCCCCAGCTTGGTGGCTCTCCTCCAAGAGATGACCCCCACCATGTCCCCAGCACTGCTCAGGTGCAGCAGGGCCGGCCACCGGTGCCAAGGCGGGGATGCCAGCTCCAGCAGTGCCACTGCAGCCCTGACACTCGCTGGTAAATGTTTGGCTACTGCCGAGATGTACATCGACAGCAGCAATTAATCCCTCAATCTATTTGCTGACCTGCTGCAGAAGAGGGGTCACACTCAATTCAGCTCTCGAGAGCGGCTGGTATTGTTGCAGGCAGCGGCTTCGCTTCCTGCCTGATGCCGGGTTTTTACATTTTATTCTTCTAAATTCCTGGCACTAAAAAGCATAACCCCAGGCAGCGCCCGAGGCTTGTGCTTGGTGGAGACAGGAAAGACGGTGAGGAGCTCTGGAGGGGAACCTGCATCCCGGGCGGACGGGGGTAATTACACCCCGTTCCCTGCCAGCCCTCTGTGCGCCTGAGAATCCACCCTACGTGGGCTTTATCCTCCTCTTCCTCCTCCGCACATCCCCTCCTCTCACCGAAGCACCTTTGGGAAGGTGTCACCCTCCCCAGCCTGGGGTTTTAGCCTCATCCCCCTGCATTTCCCCGCCTGCACCCGCAACCTGGGGAAAAACAGGGAATTCTAACTCATGCGCCACCCCAGCCATGCTCTCACCTGTGGGTCTCGGTTTGATGGAGGCCCTGGAGAGGAGGAGAGGAGCTGGCAGCTCCTGAGCATCCTGGTTAACTCCAGCTGCCCCTCCAGTGCCCCTGGCAGCTCCTGGAGTCCAGCATGGGCTGGGGGGGGAGGATTTTGGGGGAGACTGCCCACTTCTCTGCAGGAATCACCATCCCCGTGAGAGGACTCAGACTCCTCTCAGTGACTGCCCATTACAGTTTTGCTAAAGCTTTTACGCTGCCGAGCCCCCCCGTGCCACAGGGACGCGTGGCCGGAGGGGCTGTGTGCTGGGGGGCAAGGGGGCTGCATCCCGGGGGGCTGGGGCTGGAGATGGTGCTGGCCCCACTGCCCACTTGGACGCTGCCCTCGAGGTGCCCGGCGTGTCCTGGCAGCACGAACACCCCACAAACGGCTGGTCCCAGCTCCTTTCTGGCTTTTCCTTCCAGCGCCGTCGCTGCCACGTTCTCTGTTATGAATTGATTCCTAATCTCCTCTCAGAGGAAGATCAAACAAGCCCTTATGCCTTTGTTGGCTGCTTCCTTTCCTTACTTTTAAGTCATTACCCTGGGTTTGAAGTGCGGTTAAAAGGGAAGCGAGGATCCCGAGTTGGGGGGTGGGACACGGCTGGGTGAAGCCGTTACGGGTGGGGAGCAGCAGACCCCGGAGACCCCCTGTCACCCCCTGCCCCAGGTGGGACCCCCAGCTTGCTTTGACCCACCTCCTCTGGGGAATCGCCACCCGCAGCCTCGGCTCTTTGCTCTCTGTGTTTTATTTCTTCTGAGCAGGGCTCCGTCATTAGCGTTTCTCTGCCGAGCCGGGGCTGAGAACGGGGGATTCATCACACTGTGGTCCAGCAGAACTCGGGTCTCGGTCCGTTCCCGTTCAGCCACAGCAAAGACGGGCCCTTGGTGCATCATCTGGGTGTCGCTCTCCCTGTAAAACCCCCAGCTGCTGCTCCCCGTGTCCTGCCCAGCCCCCCAGCCGTGGTTCTGTGCCCACGAGAGCATCCCCCGGCCCGTGGCCACCTCCTCAGCCAGCCCGAAGCCAGCCCAAATCTGTGCCCGCGGCCGGCGGCAGCTCCCAAACCATCCCCATCCCTGCCCCACGGCAGCAAGTGCTTTATGTTCTTTAACACCCGCCTTTTAAACCTTTATCCCTCACCGTATTGTTAAGGCCTGCTTTAAACCAGCAAAACTGAAACGGGCTGGAATTTACAGGGTTTTATGTACATGCCATCATCTTCAACCACCGACAGGAGTCTGAGGGAGACGGAGGGGCCGCTTTTCCCCGGTGGCATCCTGAGGAGGAGCCCAGAACACCAATTTTCTGCTCGCCGAAGACAATGCCCTTGATGTCAGTGAGAGCGGAGCCGCCGCCGAACAATTGGGGGCTGATTTTTATTTTGGCTTTGACTCAGCTCTCTCGGCGCAGGTGTCCGATTTGCTCCCGCCTGTGTAAATCCCCCCGTTCAAATGACTCAGCTGTTGGCACAAATCATCAACCGGGGAGATATTTCCCTGCCTGGGTTTGTACCTCGTGAAGGCAGGAGCGTCAGGCCCATAAAGCAGAGGGCTGTCAGATACTCCCCCCCCCCCACACACAGACAGCCTGAAGGAGATTTACTGGAATTAATTGCACATGAGGTTAAAACAATAGCGGGTTCCTCCTCCGAGCCTTCCTCCCGTGGATTGGGGCTGTCTGGGAGCTCCATCCCCAGCCCTGCCCAGGCTGAGGTGCGGGCAGCGGCTGATTTACGGCGGGGCTGGCAGCGGGTTAAGTGCAATAATCTGAAACAGCATTTCTGTAACCTTCCGACAAGGGTAATAAAGCTGAATGAGATGCGCCTTCTTCCCCGGAATTCATCAAACCGGGATCGTCTTTCTCTTTCAGGAAAGGTCAGGATGCGCCTTATTTTTACGGCGCACGGAAGAGCGAGGGCAGCTGCCCCGGTGTGGGAGCGAGCGGCTGCTCGGGAAACTCGGAGGTGCAAAGGTGGAGTTTGTGGGAAGTTCTCAGTGAGATGATGGAGAGCAAAGCCAGGGCCTCGGTGCCCTCCTCGGCTGCCCCCGGAGCTCTGGCTGTTGGTGGCTTTTGCAAAGAGATGTTCAACAGGTCCCACCCGAGTGCTCCCCCCCAGCTGGGCTGAGGCTCCCGGGTCCCCTCGGAGCCCCCCATTCCCGAGGTGCCATCCCCCTGTTCCCACCCTCCAAGCCCCATATGAGCCTCAGCAGCTCCAGCAGGAACCGCAGCCGCCTCCAGCCTTGGGTCCTCGTGGAGAGGCAGAGGATTTCTCATTGTTCCAGGCTGAGAAGCAAAGTCTGTGTTGTATAAAGTAATTAAATAAAGCCATCAGTCTCCCCTCTGAAGTGGCTGGTACTGGCTCTTTCATTATGGTTTTCACTCTTTGGAGTATGACCCGGGCAACGCTTGCACCGTCACAAGGTTTCACTTCAAGGGTCCGAAAAGGAAATCAATTATTTTTAGAAATATAAATATTTTATGAAGCCGCTTCTTTTTCTAATAATGGAATAAAGAGAAATACAGCCATTTCGCTCCTTAGCGATGGAAAGCAGCGCGGCAAACCCAATCTCAAAGCCGGCAGCACTTCACCTGAGTCACCTTCTCCTGGCGTCTTCGCAAGGACTCTGAAATGCAATATTCTCTCTTCAATTATGCATCCCGGAGCCGGCCCTTCCGAGCGGGGTGGTCAGGCTGGGGCTGAACCCCATGTGCCCTGGCTCTGCCGGGGGGAGAGGTGGCAGCTCCTCCCCTGCCCCGGTGTCCCCGGTACCCGGGAGGGGGATGCTGTGGTACCCCCGAGAGCGTGAAGAGGATGGGGGATGCGGGCGGCAGAGGTGGGCGAAGGACAAAGCTGGGGGGACACTTCAAAGATGCTACGTGTGGCATCCGAAAATTCCCACCCCCGGGGGACCCTGCTCCCTCCCTCCACCTGGGAACCCAGTGCGGCTGAAAAACGCCGCCATTTAGATTTTCTTTTGGGTATTATTATTGTTTCTATCAAACAATTTTTGGTTTGATTCCCGGCCGCTTTGGTTTGCTCTTACATAATTCAGGCCAATCAGCGCCCGCTTCCCCACGCAACACGCTCTTAACTTCCCTGAGCCCTAAGGCACCGAATTTATATTCTGTTCTGCTGCCGTGAAAAGGAACGGTGTGACGGTGAGGAAGGAGCTTTAAAGAGGGAGAAGAAGCCAAAGAGAAAGAAGGATAGTTGAAAGAAGCAGAAAGACAGGGAGAGGGGGAGATACAGAACAGCAAAGTGGTTTATAATGGAAGGACTGTAATTTATTTTGACACTAATCATGTATTATTCATTCGGAACAAAAATAAACCTTATTAACCAGGAAAAACAGATCTCCCATCTCCAGCCCACGTTGTGACGAGCGAGTCGGGGCGGTGAGGATCCTGACAGCCACCGGGCTGGCTCCGAGCCGCATCCCGCATCCCGGAGCAGGAGCCGTGGGATGCTCACAAGGAATCACCGCTCCGGGTCTGGGAGAAGGGGAGAGATGAGCCGGGCTGTCAGGGAGGTGGGATGATGCACTTGCATCCTGATCACCCCCAGCTGATGCCCCTCGTCTCTGAGGTCTCGACGTCCTCCCCAGGCTATAAATCGCCGGGCGGCTGAGCCAGGCGCGTCTCTGCCAGGAGGGCACAGCCGTCCCGCCGCTGGGCTAGTGCGGGTGTTTGGGGGCAGCCCCCCTGCCCGGGGGTGACCCACCGTGATGTGACCCCTGATAACCACTGTCCCTTTACCACACCTCGAGCCCAGCACGGAGAGGGCAGCTCGGCAGCTCCCGGCGTCAAACCAATCCCCGCCCCAGCTCCTGGCCAGATTTTAAAGCATTATTACTGACTTACGAGGCTTTAAATAATATGGGGCTCTGCATAACTTTCAAATCTCACTTTCTTTTAATATCCCTGATCAGGTTTTAAGGTGTAAGCCTGGAGATTTATGGGGCTGTCCCCTCAGCAATTCAGAGCCACGTGTGGCTTGTGATTTCAGCATTTTTACGTTCCTGGTTTTTGAAGCAAGTTTTGCTTCACGCTCTGGGGCTTCTGTTTTAACCTGAAAAGCAAACACACTTCCAGCAGCGCTTCCTTTTCGCAGATGGGGAGTTGTGTGCCCCAGCCATGCTTTCCCTGCGCATCCCGAGGTGTTACTGGCCCCAGAGGGACGCTGAGACGCCGCACAGAGCTGCCTCCCTGGGTCTCTTGGATGTTTAAAGACTCCAACAGGAGCGTTGCCTGTCCTTGACACGCTGAGAAGGCCACCCTTCCTTCTGCCGTGCTGTCACACGTGCCCTGCACTCACAGCATCCCAACCTAATCCCATCCCAGCTCCATCCCAGCCTCATTGTGGCTTCATCCCAGCTCCATCCCAACTCGATCCCAGCCCCAACCCAGCCCCATCCCAGCCTCATTTCAACTCCATCCCAACTCTGTCTCAGCCCTATCTCGGCTCCATCCCAGCTCAATCCCAATTCCATCCCAGCCCCATCCCATCTCAATTCCAACTCCACCCCAACTCCATCTGAGCCCTATCTCGGCTCCATCCCAGCTCAATCCCAGCCCCGTCCCAGCCTCATCCCATCTCAGTTCCAACTCCACCCCAACTCCATCCCAGCCCTATCTCAGCTCCATCCACGCTCATTCCCAGCCCCATCCCATCTCAATTCCAACTCCACCCCAGCTCAATCCCAGCCCCATCCCAGCCTCATCCCATCTCAATTCCAACTCCACCCCAGCTCAATCCCAGCCCCATCCCAGCCTCATCCCATCTCAATTCCAATTCCACCCCAACTCCATCCCAGCCCCATCCCAGCCCCCCTCCCGATGCTGCCGCAGCACAACGTGCTGCCAGGTTTTCTATTCTCCCCCTTGTCACTGCAGACTCCGGATCACCGGCTGACACGTTTATTTACTTGTTATTACACAGAACAAATTACGGAGGGGCTCCCTGGGCCCCCCGGGGCAGGAACAAGGCACACACGGTGAGTGAGCAGCGCTGCCGGAGCCGTGGTTGGAGCAGGCAGCCAGCAATAGGACAACGTGCTCCGGGAAGCAACAAATTATAAATTGAGGTATTCAATCTCTAGAAAGCTTACACATTTAATTATCTAGCCAGACCTTCAGGGAAAAGAATTAGAACAATAATTATCAATTTGTTCTTTGTATCCAAGGGCAAATTTAGCATTTAGAGGACAGAGTTGTTGCTGGCTTCTTTTTCTGTCCCCCCCCACCCCCTGCTCTTTGTAATCCTGATTAGCAAAATGTACTTGAGTCTTTGAAACGAATGATTCCTCCTCTCCGGCCAGCGGAGCTGCTTCCTTGGCAGCGCTGAGGATGGAGCTGGGTTGGGGATGGGCAGTTTTGCCCAAGGGGAAAGGCAGAGGAGGGTTTTGCTGCCTGGCCTCTGGGCAAAGGCTTCCCACATCCTGGAAGCCTTAGTGCAACAGTGGGAAGGATGCCCCCCCAGAGACCCCTTCCCACACCTGGAAAAACGGCTTTGCCTGGACCCCGGTGGGACCTAATGCTTTCCAGCAGCACATAGTGCTCTCCGTGGGTTCTTTCCGTGACTGAAGGGCAGCGGGTGCTGTTTGCCCAGGGGATCCGAGCCATCAGACCCCCCCGGGGTGCTATGGCCATGCAGGGCACACACATCCTCCTACGGTGCTCCCTGGCCCTGTGAACCCCCCGTCTGCAGCCAGGCTTCCATCACACGGCACGGTCCCTGCGCCTCCTCTCATCATTGATTCCATTCCCCGTTAATAGCCCCCTGTCATAAACCACATCGACAATAATGAGCCATTTTATGTTGATTGTTGATCTATGGGAATTTCCAGAAAGCACATTCTTTATTTATTCAGCGGCGTAATGGTAATTCAATATTGTAGCTATGCAAATTAAGGGTCTTTTTTTTTTTGGGGGGGGGGGGGGGTTCTGTTTTTTTTTTCTTCTGGGCTGGAAGCTGGGCAAGACGTGATTTTTCCAAAGCAGAATTGCTCCTGAGCAGAGAAGTGAGAGGAGTCGTGTCCATCCAAAGGGCTGTCAGACCAGCAGGGTCCCTCCCTGTTTGACTCCCTCTCCCGCTGGCAGCTCCGGCCTTACCCAGCTCCTTCTCCCAGGCGGAGGAAGGCTGCTCATCCTCCTCCTCAGGACACACAAACAGCAGTTTCCCCTCTCATCGAACTGTTATTGTTTGTTCAGGGTTTGTTTTTTAAGTGCACAAAGCATTTCAGGCTCCCCCGGGCGACACTGGAAGCATCCCTGATATTTCGCCCCGTTGCAAGAAAAGGCTGCTCCTGCCAGGGTGGTCCTGGCCCCAGCCCCTGCCCAGGGGGCTGGTGCAAAGCCAGGAGCTCAGCCTGTGGTCCCTAACGCCTTGCAGTCACCTGCTCCCGACAGGCGTTAATTTATAGGTAATGGGCATTTTTTTTGCAGCTATTATTTGAATACATCAGTTCCCACTTGACCTGTCTGAACAACTTCTTGATGGATATTCAACCTCTTTCATAAACGGAGCTTATCCTTCAGCTCGAGGGGAGAATGAAACATTAACAAGAAATATAAAATGCAATTTGGCCTCTTCACGAGCAGAATAATTCCTGGTTGGGGCTGGACTTGCGGGTCTCCCTGCAGGAGCCGCTCTGCCCGGCGAGAGGGTCCTTGGGGACACACTTCCCCCCCTCCATCACCCATCCTGTCCCCCTCCATCACCCAGCCCGTCCCCCCCGGCAAGAGCAGCGCCACGTCCGCACAACTGAGCTTTCATTGCTTATTTCTTCCTTTTAGGTCATTTTTAAAACTCTGGGAAGGATACAGATGCGGAAGCTTGACGTGGAAAGCCTCCCGGAACGAGCTACATTATTAAAAATGCTCAATTTAATTCAGATTGATAACTGCGTTCGAGTAGCGGGTTTTCCCTTCCGTAATTGAGTTACACCTACAGCATTGAAGTCAAAATGATTTTAATCACCGGCGGTGTTAGGTGATGTATGCTAAACTCCCGGTGTCAATGCCGCCGCTCAGAAACATCAATTAGGGATGCCGCTTTCTGCTCCCTCCTCTCCACGCTGTCGAGCACCAGGGGAAACCTCTGTGACCCCCTTGTCCCCCCTCCTGCCCTCAGCCGTGTCTCTGCCGCCCGTGTCTGGTGCCCGTGGTGGACACACACAACCCCGTGGCATCCCCCGGCCAGGGAAACCAGGCGGGCTCTCTTTCATTTCTGGCATCAGATAACCTTGATAAATCCTCTTATTAAATTTAATATCTTTGATCAATCACAGTAAAACTTGGGGAGATGAATTATTAAATTGAAGAATTGCTTTCTAGGGTTTATGGTTATTGTGCTACCTAAATTAAAAATGTAGGTGCTGTTATTTAAAAGAAAAAAATATTCCCGCTGTCTCCAAAGCCATGTATATCATTTTCGCTCCAGCCAGAGATCTCCGATAAGCAGAAATCACATCCTTGCACAAACTAATTAAACATCCCCCCGTATTCCTACCCCATGAATGACGGGCACGAGGGGGTGCACAGGTCATGGCTACATGGCAATGGTGGAGCAGGGTCACCTCGCCCCTGCCGGCCTGATTTCTGTGCCCGGGCATCGCTTACCTGAGACGTGGCTGGTTTCAGCCCGTGGGCTCACGCCGGGCAGGTGGCAAACAGCCATGGCTCTACGTTGCCACAGTGTGGGGCGGCTGTGCCAGGGTGGTGGCCGTCACAAGAGAACGGTGGGCAGCTCTTCTGCTGCTGTTTTATTCTCCAGGCATGTCCCGTGAGTGGGGAGCTTCAGCGGGGTCTCAGCAGGAGCAGAAATAGCTGGGACCAAACCCAGCCCTGATTTTTTACAGTAAGGAAAAGGCAAGGAGAGAGGTGGCCCACGGAAAGGGGGAGCCACCCCGAGGTGCCCAGGCTGTGTCCTTCCTGGTCACCTCACCTCTGGTCCTCACTGCTGCCCCAGAGAAGGGGCCCTGTGACCCCCCCTGCTCCCCACAGATCCCCCATGTCCCCTCCTGCCTGGCATTTTTACAAATCACTTACCACTTCCTTAGGTTTCTGACAACCCTCTCAGTTTTCTTCTTCTTCCTTGAGTTGTTTTTCTACAAACGCTTGAAGACATCATCAGTAGAAAGGGGCACTGGGGAATTGTTATTAGATGCCAGGATTTTTCAGAGCTAAGAGCCTTGGGCTTTTTTGGGACGCAATTAAGGCACAATTCTCCCGTGTTGAAAGGCAAAACCATCTCTACACCCCTGCCTGTTTCTGATGCAACACGTATTTCCTACACTGCGGATGCTAAACAGCAAAAGGCTGAAGCAGGGTGCCCGGGCTGGGGAGAATTTCCATTTTTCATCCATTTCAGAGGTGTTTTACATGGCAGCAGTGATATGGGGAGGGCGTCGGGGCTGGGAGCAGCCGGGGAGGCATCTCCATGGGGACATCAGCAGGAGGGGGTCCCAGGAAGGTCCCCATGGTGCTGGGTGATGCCAGAGCCCTGGGGCAAGCACTGGGTCCCGGTGGTTGGCACCCACCCCAGGGGACACGGAGCTTCCAGGCGCTGGTGGATGGTTTTGGCTTCGCCGGTGAGGTGACAGCAGCCGGTGAGGTGACAGCACCCCCGGGGCTCCCTGCCATCGCCGGGGCTGTCAGGATCACGACTTACGAGCTTAACATCTGAGCGTCCGCAGAAAACTTCAGGGCAGAGAGAGCAGCTCCTCCACCCAGGAGACCTCAAAATGAGGTTTAATCTTGTCCAGGCTTTTTTCAGCCCTTGGAAATCCAGGACAAAACGTTTGGTTTTTTTGTTTTGGGTTTTTTTTTTTTTTTTCCCTTGTGAAAAGACACAGAGCAACTGAGATTTTAGGGTCAGCGAGCAAGGAGATGCCCAGGGTCTGATGCGAGCTGCGTGGCTGCTGGCTTCTCCCACCCCATCCCTGCCTTCTCCAGCCACCCCAGGATCTCCATGGGGCAAACGCCAGCCCTGGGACTGGTGCTTTACCTGCAGTTGCATTGACCAAGTGCCATTGGCCACCACCGGTGATCTCCCTGGCCACATCCAGCCGGGTTCTGAGCCCACAGGGACATGGCAGGTGGCCAGAGCCATCGTCCCCCTGGCTGTGCTGACCCCCATGCAGCCACCCCCCAAGAAACACCACCTGAATTCAGGGGCTGATGGAGAAGCAGCTTCTTAGGCTTAGAAGCTGGCAGCTTGACATATTTTTTTTCCCTCCCTAAATTGCAGGGAAAAACAATTAGAAGGGATAAAAATCACATGTTTTTGAAAAGAATGCGTTATTAGGCGCAGGCAGCGCTGCCTTGTCGGGATGAGCTGCGAGGGACCAGCAGGACGCGGGGTGGATTGCGTGTTTAGAGGGATAAAGAGCAAATCCAAAGCTCTGCATGAGGGAGAACCTGCAAGGGTTTAAGTATGTGAGGGAAGAAGCCGAGGTGCAGGCGGGGAATCATAATTACCTGCTGCCGCCTTCCCCGAAACTTTGTCTGCGGCATCAGTTACGGGTTATTCTGGGAGAGAAGAGGCTGGATGTGACGGGCAGGCTCCTGCCTGGGCTGCCCTGCGGAGAGGCTCGGCAGGCACATCTCGGGGTGGGAGATCTGTTCCCAGCATCTTTTTCAGCTCAGGAAACATGGGCAATGTCATAAGAAATAACGATCAGCCCGGCTGCCAGAGCAAAGGAGCGCAGGGAGCCTCCGTATTTCAGGCTACTTAATCAAAGCGAACTTCTACATTTCTCACCCATCACGAATTTTCTCCGAAACCTTAAAAAAACAGCTTTAAACTGCCAGGCTGCAGATATTTTCCTCCCACTGCTTCCTCTCTGTTGGTTCTTTCCATCACCGCCTGTCAGCCCTCCTGCTCGCAGCTCTTCAGCCGTGATGGACGAGCCCGGCTCCCGAGGACCTGCGGCTGGAGACGGGGCTGCCGTGATGGACGGGCTCGGAGCGGGTTTTCCTGGAGCACCGGCCTGGCTGGGGCTCGGCAGGAGCTGTGTAGGGAACCAGGCTTCCCAAAGGCACGTTTTGGTGAGGGCTAGCAGGGCATCCAACTGGGCAACTCAGCTACAGAGGGCAGGGACACAGCGGTCCCCAGCAGCAGCTCCTCCCTGGAGTGGTGGCAGCTCCTTTCATCCTCCCGTGCGACCTCACAGCTTGAATTTTTGGGCTAAAATGGGAAGGTAGACATGGCCATGGCCAGCATCCCCCGTCTGGTGCACCCGGCTGGTGTTTGGGGATCCTGGGGTGGCTGGAGAAGGCAGGGATGGGGTGGGAGAGCCCAGGTCCTCACCGAGGTCTGCCAGAAATTCCTTGGGTAGATAAACCAAACCTCCCAAAGCCGGAGGTCACCTCCCAAACCTGGGGGTCACCTCCCACCTGGTGGGATGGGAAGAGCAGCCCTGCAGCCAGCCCCCAGGAAATATTACTGTTATATCGACTCCTCCGTTCCTTTGGCACCTGAAATTAATTTTGTTATTTGTTTGGACCGTGATGGGCCTTAACCTATAGCAACAGCAAGCTTTTGCCAACCCCAGGCAGTTTAATAGCTAAAGTGTTTGATTAAAAAATTTAATAGCCCCAGAATGATGGAACAGCTTCTGTCCACAATATATTAAGCTCCTGGCATCCAGATTTATACGCAGTGTAAACTTCCTTTATATGAAAACATTTGTTTCCTTTCCTGCATCCACAGCAGAGCAGACTCTTCTCTTACTTCATTTCCAGCCACTGATTTAATTGCACATTTTTCTGAAGGTGCCGCACAGGGGGAGGCAGGTTCCAGCTGCAGTTGCTTGAAGGAGCAGGAGGAGACACTCATGCCGGTGGTGACAGACAATCCCGTGAGCATTCATGAGGAGGGTGGGCTCCAGACATGGGGGAGAACAGGCTCTGTGATTTCCAAGGAACCCCAAAGCGAGCCGTTTTCCAAGGGAAAAGCTATCGAGGAGTCTGTGCCATCATTAATTTCTCATCGTGGCCAGTTCTGCTCCGGCTTCCAGGCTCATCTGAGGGATGCAACCAGTCACCTCTTTGCCATCCAGTTGAGTTACACGTCCCTTCCCCTCTCCCACAAACACTTTGCAGGAGCCGAAATAAACTCTTGCCACCAGCAGACCCCATAAATCTCCATTATCATTTGCCTCAACCAATCTGCCCAACGTCTCTCCCCAAGAGTTCCCAAAGTGGCCATAACTCTTCCACAGGTCAAGGAGTTAATCATATTTTATAGCAGATGGATACATTCGGTTTATATTTTATTTCTCAGCCTCACGTTTTTAGGCAAATGTTGTTGCTCCGTCCCAGAGGAGGAGCTCGGGCTGGCAACCAAGGCCGAGAGCTGGGGCTGGCTCAGAGGGAGAGACAAAACCTGGCCAGGGTCGGCAAAGGGCCAAGGGATGGACCGAAGAGCAAGAGGGATGGGGACAATTCAGGGCAACGACTCGGGCTTCGCATCCGAGGAAGGACATTTTCTCAGCCAAGGTCTCCCAGCATCAAGCCCTGGGCCAGGAGGGCGCCGGCAGAGTTCTCCTCCCCTCATCTTCTGGAGGAGCTGGCATTTAATTTCACATCGCGCCTAATCCTCTTACTCCCGGGGACTTCCAAAAGGGGGATTTTGAGCTGTTTCTCGCTGTATCATCACGTCAAGCAGAAACACAGAGCTTTAGGCTCCGCTGTAGCACTTAATTGAGATTTTTGTCACCCCGGCGGAGCTCGGGGGGAAGGAGAGGTGCCCCCGAAGCGCAGTGGGTCGGGAGGGATGGCTGCAGGCTGGGGGAGCGGTGGGGGCTCCGGTGGGACGAGGCTGAGGACTGGAAATAGCGAGTCCTTGTGCACACTCTCCAGTAAAACAAAATTGCCGATTATCTTCAGCGACACTTCAGCAGTGAAGAACAATTTGTTCTTCTACTCTTCTGACTGTCTGCCTTTTTTCAGATGAGAAACTCTATGAAATACGCTGTAAAATACCTAATGTGCCTTTTTGGGGTAATAATTCATAGCCTGTGTTCATAAATTCACATTTTGCTAAAAAAGGGGAGAAAAGAGAAGCGGGAGATCTCGGGTAATTTATAACACTTACTCTGCCTTATCACTCCCCAGCCGTCCGGCTGCTGCCACTCGGGGATTCGGATCCTGCTCGGAGACAGCGGGCGGTTTCCAGCCCTTCATTTCGCTTGTTCAGGCTACATTAGGTTTTTCAAAGCTGAAGAACAGTTTGGAAAACACGTAAGGCCACTCCCGAGAGCTGGAGGTAAGCGTCGCATCCCGGGAAGGGGACCGCATTTATACCCGGGTTGATTTACGGGGCCAATTAAGGATTATCAACAGAAGTGGGAAATTTGCATCAAAATGTTGTTCCCATTGTGACAAAGGGGAGTTTCCGTCCCACGCTCTACCTGGAGGACAATCTCATTCCAGTTATGTTTAGACTTTGTCACTGTGCACACGACTTAAAGCATTACTCCCTCAAAGACAAAAAATGCATCTATTTCTCCTGAGAAGATGTTGCTGCGGCTCAGTCACAGCTCTACAACTCGGGACCCACCAGGAGACCGTTCATGGGTGGCTTTTCTCCATTAATAGCTATTTCACCTAGGACTGCAAAAAACATAACTAAAGAATAGCTGGTTTTTTGGAGTCCTACACAGAAAGGCATTAAAAGAGAAGGGCTGGTGGCCAGGGCAGTGCTCGAGGAGAGCTCTGTGCCCCAAAACCAGCCTCCAGCTCCCGGCTGTCACCCAGGATTAGACAGAGCAGTGATTTAAGGTCTCGTCTCTGGGTTAAGAAGATACACTCTCAGGGCAAAGCCGGCCTCACCTCCGGGCTCTGCCTTTCCCAAGGCAAACAGCAGGATGGCTGCCTCTGTTTGCTTTCCCTCCTGCTCGCAAAATTGAATTATTATCCCCGCAATGATATTCTTAAGGTTAAGAACAAATACATATAAGGACATTGTGGGAAATTTGTCTGCTTCGGAGCCGACAGAACAGCTCAATATTTAAAGCTGTTTTAACAGTTTCTCTCTCTCAACAGAAACATTTTTCATCTCATTAGCACCAAGTGCACTCGTCAAGCCGTTATCTTAAGGCGAGTTTCTGTGTGAGAACTGAGGAATCTCCACTTAAGGCCCATGTGACACGATGGCATCACTCTGTGCTCCCCCCGAAGGACCTGGAGATGCTCCTGTTCCCGAGGTACCCCCCAGCTGGCAAAACACGTTGCAGCAAAGCCACACACTCCCCCAGCTGGCAGGGCCCCCTCCTAATAAAGCTGTAATAAACCCGAATGAGGATTTATTGCACTGGGCAGACATTCCTTCAATACCTCGAGTCAATGACCTCAGTGTTGGTTTTGAGCTATTGTTCAATTTGCACTCATCGCAACCTGAAACCCGGCTCCGTGATTAATCACCGCCCCGCAACGTCGCGCAAACGGGGATATGGAGATTAATTAGCAAAGGGCATCTGAGTGCATGGTTCAGCATCTCAAGTAATCAGAGCTGCTGCATCCCCAATGCTGCCAGCGCGTTCCTGACCTGCACGAGAAGTTCTCCCTCTCTTCCTCGAGCTGCTCTCCCAAAGTGCAGGAGGGATGGGATGCGGGTTCCTGGGGTGCAGGTCCAAGGTCCTTTGTGCCTGATAACAGCTCCAGACAACCTCTGTCCCTTGGGATTGACACCAGGGAGCCCCCATCGGAGGGGTCTTTTTATCTCCTCCTTCATTAACTGCTCTCCCCTGCTCCTGCCCCTGCCTGGGAGCATTCCAGCTGGGACTCACAGCTGTCCTTCGTTTTGCCTATTACACCTGTCTAACGAGGAGACGCCGAGCCTTCACATTAATTGCAGCTCTCCTCGTGTTGCCACTGGTCTTTGTCAGAAAGAAAAGAAACACAAGAACTGAGGAATTACTTGTGCCCCTCCGAATGAATCAGCCTGGCCATGTACCTGTCAGAGCTTTCAGGGAGCTGTTTCCTCCGAGCAATTAACTCAAACGATGAATTGAGAGACAGCGAGTCTTTAAAAACAACTGAAAAAAATGGGTATTGTAATATATTTGTCATTTAGATTTGCACTTGGAGGTTTGGAAGTTGTTCCAGATTCCTTCCGCCTGGGATCGAATCCCCCTGGCGCTGCTGGAGCCGCGTATTCCCTGCGGATGCTGCTCCCTGGCCTGAGATGGTCCTTTGAAGGGGGATGGGAGCTTCTCTGGGCAACCTGGGCCAGGCTCTCACCACTCTCACAGCAAAGAAGTTCTTCCCCACATCTCATCTCCATCTCACCTCTTTCAGTGTCAAACCCTTCCCCCTCGTCCTATGGCTCCCCTCCCTGATCGAGGGACTTTGTGCAGACAGAGTGGGGATCTTCCCAGCAGAAACCCTCATTGATGAAAATATTGATTTAAAGGTATTTGCGGATACTTTTGGACAGAGTGTGAAGCCTTTTGTCCACTTGCAGCCACTTGCAGCAGGTGGAGCATCCCGCTCTGTTGGCAGCATCCCTGCATCCTCACCCTCATCCCAGCTCCTGCCGCGGCACCCTGGTCCAGGGGTTGCCAATAACGACACAAGAGCCTGATTTTTTTCCTCCCAGTCCATACAGATCTTGACATTTTTTTTATAAAATATAAATTATAATCAAAGGTAGTGCACAGGCAAGATCAAAGCCCAGAGGTGGTGTCAGTCTTAACGGCTTTATTAAAGTTTTAATATTCTCTTCACCTCTAGCTAATCTTGCAGTCATTATGATTAGGGAGAGGAGAGAATCAGGCTGTGGGGATGATGAGGGCCGTGCCAGGAGTGGGGGCTCGTGTCTCCCCCGGCTTGGCCGGTCCCGTGACCCCCGGGTCACCTTCCCCGAGCCCCATCTATTGTTCTCCATGTTAACGATGCCCTTAAAAACAAAACTAGCGCAGCCAGAACGTATTGATGTGCTGAAAGTGTCTGCGCCTCCAGCAGCTCCTGCAAGGACGCGGTGTAAAATGGAAATGAAACCCTGAGAAAAACCTAATTTGCTTAAAATAACTGTAGAGGTTGAATTGTTTCGTGCTGGAAGAACAAATAAACAAATGGAAGAACGGGAGTTTGAGTAACGAGTACAAGCTTCATATGACGCTTTTTAATACAGAGTTAGGAAGGGAATCGTGGCAGGAGTACATCCTCCCCGTATTGTAAAACATGTCAGTTTGTTTAAACAATTGCATCACGGCCCCGAGACCCAGCAGCCTGCGCAGGGTTATTAATGAGTGCTTCGGCGTGGCTTTCTTTTTTTTGCAGAATTTCTAATAACTGCTTAATAAATATGTAAATACGCCTCCATCCCTTTTGGCAGCGGGTGCCAGCGGAGCCCAATGCCCGTGGGGGCTCTGCCCACAGCCCTCCCCGGGCACGGCCAGGGATGCTGCCACGGCTGGACCCAAGGCTCCGCAGCCCCAGCGCTTCCTTCCCTCTCCTCTGGGATGCTCTTTGCAGGGAAAACGTGGTTCCAGGTGGTGGCAGAGCCCGAGCTGCCCAGAGGATGCTCACGGGGAGCTCTGGCCTCTCCAGAGCACGGCCGGGGCCATTCGATGGGTGACACAATTACACTTTCCCTGAATTGCTTTTTCACGGCCGCAGCTCCTGGCGGTAAGAGGCCGACAATAAAAATAATTTGTCGGAGGGCTGTTGATAAAACCCTGCTTATTGCGAGCTGTAAATTCAGCGCCGGCACTTCCACCTTTATTTCTCACCCAGGGAACAATATCCCCTCACACCAAACTGGGGGGAGAGGGCAAGATATACTGCAGTCATTCTGCTCCACCAGTCCTACCCAGGAGCTCGTAAAAATTAAGGCAGGTTTTTTATTCAGGGAGATAAGGGCTCTGGGATTGCCAAAAACAGAGCACAAAATTGCTCCAGCCTGAGGAGACAATCGTAGCGTAGCGAGGTTTCCTTTTCCGTGTCCAATATACCCAATTCTTGTAAACTACAATTAAAGAAGCAGCAGCAATTCTGGATGTCTCGTTAAGCGTTGCCTTAACCCTTAATTTTGTCCAAGGAAGGATAATTTGACATGAGCAACAGCCCGGCAGCACGTGGGCTCCAGCAGTGGTTCCCACGCCTCCCTCCCAGCCGCTGGAGGGGCAGAAATGGGGAAAAAACCAGCAAGTTCAGGTGGTTTTTGGTCTCGCTCGTTCTCTCTGCAATTCCAACGCTTTGCTGAATGAGTAGCCGGGCACTAACGTGGCAGGGGCTGGAGTTACTGTCCCAGAACAGGAGTTCAAAGTGTGATTTTGGTGGGGACCCAAGCTGGAAGGTGCCTTTCCACGGACACGTGGGTGCTTGAGGGCTTGGGGGGGAGCTGAGCGGGAGGCGGCGGGGAGGAACCGTGCCCTGGCTTTGCTTCAGCTTTTCAGAGGAGTCCTGGGGCAGGTGGTGCAGAGGTTTGGGATGCAGGGGTTCCGGATGCATCAGTTTGGGATGCAGGAATTTGGGACGCAGTGGTTTGGAATGCAGTGGTTGGGGATGCAGCAGTTCAGGATGCAGGAATTTGAGACGCAGGAGTATGGGATGCAGTGATTTGGGTGCATCAGTTTGGGATGCATCAGTTTGGGATGCATCATTTTGGGATGCATCATTTTGGGATGCAGCAATTTGAGACACAGGAGTATGGGATGCAGTGAATTGGGTGCATCAGTTTGGAATCCATCAGTTTGGGATGCAGGCAGCTGCAGGAGCATCTCTGGTGTCCGTGCAGGTGCCAGCAGGACGGCAGAGATGCTCCTCCTCCCCAGCTCAGCCAGTTTGACCAGCAGGGAGATGGCATTCAGGCAGAGACCTCATTAGTCCCATTACTGTTCCTGGGGTGGAAATATCTCTTGGCAGGAGGGCTGCAGGGAGCAGAAGGAGCGCCTTCCCAAGGCAGGGAAGGCAGAGACCGTCCCCGCCAAGGCTCTGAGATGCTTCAGCTTTGCCCTGAGTGGGAGCCGACCCAAGCCCTGAACTGCTGAGACGGCCAAGAGTCTCTTCCCTGCCAAGGTTTGCGCTGCCAGGATGGACACTGGTGCCTGTGGGGTGGGTGAACTGGCCCAGAGTCCCCCGGCCAGTCAGCCCCCTCCCTGGGCCCGAGGCCGGGCTGAGCCTTTCACCCTGTGCTTTGCAGTGCTTCCAAATGACTAATCAATTATTCTTTATTAGGTTTATTTCTTCCATTAGTCATTTCTTCAAGGCTTCCAATGTTTCATTAGTCTCAAGTTACAGTGGATTTTGAGCACTGTGTGGAAGAGGATAATTCATTTTATTAGGTCATTTATTTTCTGGGTTCATTTTTAAAGGTCAATTAATCCATCTAAATGGAGGAGGAAGTATAGAATACCATAGAGTGCCTCCTTCCACCACTGCCAGAGAGAGCCCAATATTAGTTTACTCGCCCAGGTAGGGAGGGGTGACTCAATACCAGTGAGTGCCACTATCGGCGTGACATTTGAACTGGGAATTATGCTTTGCTAAGCTGCTTTCAGGGGTATATTAACTGACTCTTTCCTGGGGATGAAGAGATCCTCAGCCTGAGGGAGGGCATTGCCCTTTTTCCAGCCCGAGAACTGGTCAGCACATCCATCCTGGTCTCCCTCACGTCGGAGCATCCCCTGCCACCGGGCACCAGGGGGATCTGCGTGGATTCACAGGGAATCAGGGCGGGGCTGTCCCCACGGCGGCGTTGGAAGGGGTTTCATTCTGTCTGAGGCTCCACTGGCTTCGCCCATCAGTAACGCTGCCATCGACGAGGCTAAATATTGTCGTGCAGGGATTCAGAGCCCTCATTTTCCAAATATTTCCACCAAAGCAAGCGATTTATTCCGTTCAAGGGCCACGATCATTATGGGAATTTGGAAGCAGGCAGCTACTCATCGCGCTGGGGTGAATCAGCCCATTAATTTCCGAGCGAGCGGAGCTGGCAGGACGGCGCCGGGCGGGGGGTGAGCGATGCCGGGGGGCACGGAGGGACCTGAGCCCAAAGTGCTGCCGTGCCGGGTACCCTCAGCCCCTCACAGCTCCCCAGGAATAGCCAGGGGAACCCACAGCTCAGAGAAAGAGCCGTTTGGTCCTGATGCTGAGAGGAGAAGCCGGCCAGCCCCACTCAGAGCCTCGGTTATTATTCCTCGGGGGGAGCCGGAGACCTGCCAGTTCAGCCCAGGGAGCAAAAGCCAGAAAATCCATTGCTGCCGCTGCCTTTCCTGTTTGTATTTACATTTTTATTGATGCCTACGGTGTAAAACACCCATTATTTTAACTGGAAAAATCCATCGAGCTGTCTAATAAAGCTTCCCTTAAAAAAGGCAGCCTGTGAGAAAAAGCACAAACAGCTTGACGCCTCCGCTGAAACGTTAAAAGGTGTGTTTTACTCCAACGGGGAAATACTTGGAAATCTTTGAAAAATCAAAGCCTCTGCCTCGCAGGAGCTGGACAGGAGCCCGTGTCACATCGGGTGAAGGGGAGGCACAGGCTCCCACATCTTTCTGGGGGACAACGGTGATGCTGATCCCAGCGGGAAGGTGCCGATTTGCCAAAAAAGCCCTAATTCTGGTTCTCCCCAGTTCTCCGTCTCCCCTGGGTCTGGCTCTCCTGGCTGGGAAGAGGATGGAGAAGCCCAGAGAAAGGCCTGTTTTTGCCCAGAGCGGGGCTGCTCACATTAACTGGTCACCAAAAAAGACAGGGCAGGCATTCTTTTTGCTGTCCCGAAGCCACCCAGGGTGTGTAAATGAGCCACGGGCACCGGGGCCCCCCGTGGAGGTTCCTTTCTGCTTGTTCCATCCTCACTCAATCTCATTAAACGTGTTGAACAGCTTTGGTGAGAGCTCCTTGAAGAAACCAAAGCAAACCAACCGAGCGGTACCTGCAGCGTGCACAGCTGAGGGGGATGTTTCTGTTAACTGCAAAAAAACCCAAACCCTTCCACTGCAGGAGCGATTTAAAAAACTCTTGTGATGCAAGGCAGGTTTCAAACCACTTATTAAATAATGCAGAGCAAGAGTTAAAAATTGATGCTAAACTTTATTTCCTTTGGCCTCCTGAGAGGCCGCTCGGCGTGGTACAGCCCGGCGTCTCCGCCGTTTATCAGGTGCAGGAGGACTTGCCGCATGTTAATGCTTATCAACTCTCCCGGTAAATCTCCTTTCTGTCATCTCCTTTCCCATCCCGGAGTTTTTCAGTGCCATCCAAGGCTCTTTCCCGAGGAGCCCCGTCCTGCGGCTCAGCCCTGCCGGGTGCTGCTCCCTCCTGCCCCGGCACAACGGCCCCGGGGGCTTTTTACTGGGAATAGATGCCTGGAAATGGAAGGGAATAGGTGGTGGGAAGCAGACCTTGGCTGAGAACGGAGCTGCACCGGGGTGATTTATCCTGCCTGCGTGGAGAAGCCTCCTGGGTCCTCCTCGGGATGATCTGGAAATTCGGGTCCCCCTTTTTCCATCTCTGCCAGCCCAGAGGCGATGCCATCCTGGTTTGTATCCCCGCAGGCGGTGGGTAGATACATCCCCCGACGTGGGAGTGCAAGGAATTCATGGGAGGCAACGGAAGAGAGAGCCAGAGCCCTTGCCTGGTGTGGAGGTGGGAGGAGCAGCTGGAGGTGATGCTGAAGCCTTTGGTGAGCCAGGGACAGAGCCCAGACACCTCCCTCCAGCCCTTCTCCACAAAGGACCCCCCAAGTATCGCTCACAGCGGGATGTCTGGATGCCTGGAGGGAATTCCTCGCTGTTCATCATCCCTATTGTCACCGGTGATGGCTTGTGATGCCTGGGAAGATGCTGCGGGAAAAGAAGCCTGGGTGCAAGGGAAGCTCCTGTGCATCCCTTGGGCTTCACGGCGCAGGGTCTCTGCCAGCTGCCAGCGCGGAGGGACAATCCCCTGGGAACACCCCGTTTGGCTCTCGGAGGGTGCCCGGGTGCAGCAGCGGCTGAGCCGGGAGAGAAAATCTTTGCAGAAGTATCACAAGTCTCCTGCAACATGCTTAGGTTTTAAACAGGCTAAATAAATATTAATAAACCATAAAGAACACAGGCTCCGTTAGAAAAGTAGAGGGTAACAGATGGTCTGTAGTTAACCATAAAATTATTCTCATCTGAGGAGCCGGGCTGGTGTAAGAGACCGTGCGAGCAGCGCTCGAGCTCCTCTCAGGGCTCCTTGGACCATGAGATGCCAACGCTTTGATGAACTCGGCCCATCTGCCGCTCTCAGCTGCAGGAGGAGCCGCTGCCACTGTCACTATCGCTGCCACCACCCCCCAGGGCACCCAGGACCCTCTTCCTCCCCCCAGCAGAAGGGCCAGAACCCCGCCACAAGCAGAACCCACTTCAAAGAAGCTGTCGAAGCCAATGAGAGAAGAAAAAGCCATTAAGGTTTTTGACACTTGATGCCAGGCTGGGCAGAAAGGGCGGTGATGTAAAAAGAAGCATGGTGTAGCATCCTCTAAATGAGCAGAGGAGCCTGGGGGGAGCTTTGAGGAGGTGACTCCTGGGGCTGGCGGGGGCTTCCCTGCATCTGGGAAAGGGCTTCGCGAAGTCTGCGGCTGGTGAAAAGGTGAAAAGAGAAGGAAGGCGCTGAGGGTTTTCTGAATTTGTTTTCTGTTTTCTTTTAGCGAGGCAAACAATGCAAGAAAAGTGGTCTGGCCACCTCCAGTAACCCTCAGAGGGAGAACAGAAGGCTCCTGGGTTCATGCGAGTGTGTAGGAGACAAGGAAAGAAGAGGAAAGGATGGCATTTATAAATTGTAGCTGTTAAATCTAAACGAGGGGAACGAAGCAGGAGATAATTGAGCTAACCAGTCATTGCGAGAATAAAATTTGAATTTCAGCAGTCAGCAAGAAAGTTTTCATAAACAGAAATACCAACTGTTCAGGTGGAGAACTTAAAGATCTCCGCAGAAGTGAATGATAAAAGAATTGCTTGAACACATTCAGAGCCCATTGTTCGGGAAAAGAAAGCAGTAAAGAAAAGGAAAATAGGGCTCCTCAAAGTAATGAGTGGAGCAGATGAGGGAGAACAAAGGCCCGGCAGCTCCGTATCCAGTTAATTTGTTCCTATCTCATTGAAGAGAGCGAGAAGCGGGAGAGGCAGCAACGTGGCTGCTTGATGCTACAGAAAGGGCGCCGTTATTAAAGCTTAGATAAATAACCCACAGGCACGAGTCGGGGGGAGATCAAGCCCATCGGGCTCTAGAAGAGGAGCTCGGGTTCCGTGCGGGCACCTCCCCAAAGGGTTCAGCATCTCTGGGGTCTTTCTAAGGAAGCCGATCGCCCCGGTGCCCGGTACCCTCAGCATCCCTGGGTGCTGTGCCGGGAGGGATGTGCCAGCCCCGGTGGGGACATGCCAGCCCCAAGAGGGACACGCCAGCCCCGGTGGGGACATGCCAGCCCCAGCATCAGCACAGGGCAGCCACCGAGCCAGCGCCGCGCTGCCCCGCAGCACCACCATAACCTCTGCTGCCACCCCTGTTTATTGTTCTGGGCTGTGCTTATTTCCAATTATGATTCAGTTTATCCCAATTAAATGCCACTTACACTTCAATGTAGTTATCCAGTCCAATACTCTTAATTAGTTTGTAAAGTATTAGAAGTCAATTTTAATTATTTCCAGTGGGTTTCAGGGAAATCTCAATTAGATTTTTCTTTTGTGCTTTTACCTCTAAGGAGCGGCTCTTCCTTCACCTCCACAAGTGTCTTTTTCCTTCCTCACATTCCCCCTCGCCCATGGTGGACTCCAGCCTGAGCCAGGGGGATGGGATAGACCCCAGTTTGAGACAGGAGTATGGGATGGACCCCAGTTTGAGCCAAGGGGATGGGATGGACCCCAGTTTGAGCCAGGGGGATGGGATGGACCCCAGTTTGAGCCGTGGGGATGGGACAGACCCCAGCCTGAGCTGGGGGGATGGGATGGACCCCAGCCTGAGCCTTGAGGGTCTGGTGGCCAGCCCAGGAAGCGTGGCAGAGGGTCAGGGGGCCACCCAAAGCAAACCCACCCTAGGGGCAACTGGGCCAGCCCCTTTCCCCCCCCCAGTGGCAGGGACATCCCCCCCATCGGGTATCAGGAATCCTCTCTGCAGCCACCTGAGGAGCCCCCGCACGGATCACTATCTACAGTCATACGGCGCCTTTTTTTTTTTTTTTTGCTAATTGCTTCGTTTTGCATGGAATTTAATTACAGGAATCCACCCGGGGAAGTCGCTGCACGGTTCAATTTGCTGGGGCTGCCTTGCCTCGAGGCGAAGCAGCGGCTGGGGCAGTGGGGCTCGGGGGGTCCCTCTCCTTGGGGCAGCCCCCAATGGCTGTGACGCGCTGCCAAGAGGTGACAAGTGGTGGCCCAGAGAGCGGGTGGCACGTGGTCCAGCCCTGCTGGGCTCCTGCATCCCAGCAGCGGGGGAGAGGGAGCCTGTCCCATCATCCTCCCACAATTGGACCCCAAGCCCCTTCGGATCCACCTTTTCTTACCCATTCCCCACAAAGCTGAGGCTGATTTGATTTGCCCCCTTCCCAGTTGTTTTGCCCCAGCTCCTTCTCAACCTCAGTGGCATGAGCTAAAATTAATTTTGTAGGCAAAAATCCCTCTTTTAAACCCCGGCTGGCCAAAACAAGGTTCACCTAATGCTTAGCAGAGTGCAGCAGACCGACTGGGGTCCCCATGCCATGCCATGCTGTGCCATGCTGTGCCATGCTGTGCCATGCCGTGGGTACCCATGACCATAACATGGGAAACTCTTCACGACAGGCGCTGCAAGTCTGCAGACGCCAAAGAATCGGTTGCAAACGGCGATGAGGGGAAAATACAACTCCTTAAAACAATGAAATACAATCTCCCACGTGTCCTGCTAAGCATTTCTCGGATGCAGCCTCACCATGCACCGTCCCTGCGGATGGCCAAGGCCGTTTGGAGGAGCAGCGCGTTAGAAACCCTGTCGCCCGGGATGCTGACGAGCAGCTCCCCGGCACTGGTGCCTCTTCACGTGCAGATAAATGCTCCTCACTTGATCTTCGAGGGCTGGGAAAACTGAACAGCGGCAGAATCCCCCCTTTAGGGTAACAAAATAACAACACCAAAAAAAAAAAACAAACAGATAAAGCAATTCTCGGCTCCGACTGAAGACGAATCCTCCTTTCTGCTCATTATAAAATACCTATTATCTTCCTTTATCTCCTAGCCAACAGTGTTATTTCAATTTAACAGTGTATGAGAAATGCAAGGAAATATAATAAAAGAGCCATGGATGCACTATTTAATGTCAGGATGACAGATGCTTCAATTAGGCAGACAGGGCTATTTCTCCCCAAAATAGATAAAGATGAAATTTTTATAAGATTGCACTGTTTGTGTTTACGATACGGTACTGTTACAAGCTTTCATTACAATATAAATTAAAATAAAAGCTCCTATTTCAGCGGAAACCCGAACGGATTTGCGGGTAATTTCACAAGCCGTGGGAGCAGCCGTTCCCTCGGGGCTGCCGGGGCCGGGGGCTGGACCCTCCACGCAGGTGGCCACCAGCAGAAAGCCCTGTGGTTGCCCAGCCTGGAACCACCACGGAGCTTCCAACCACGTGTCCTCCGCCGAATTTCCCGTTCTCCCTGTAGCTCCGGTGGCTTTTGGGTGTCCCCGGCCACCTCGCCACGCCGCAGCGCTGACCTTCCCACCGCTGGCACCGGCACCAAGGGCTCGCTCCAGCCGCCCCCGGCAATTTGGCACGCCAGGACCCGCACGGCTCCCTGCGAGCCCTTGAAATTTCTGAAGGTCTCGTCTTTCCGGCGCCGCTAAATTCCAAGGCATGTTTGTACAGTAACTGGGTCAAGGAATAGTCAACAGAAAAGTTGCGTCTGTGTTTACCCTGGAATTATATATATATATATATATATAGTTTGAATTATGCATGAATTAAAAAAAGTCAACACGAGCGACACGGTAAACACGTCGGCTTCGCCAGCGGTTGGGAGAGGGGGGGATTGAGTTGGGGGGGATTGTGCTGGGAAGGTTCCTGTGGCACTGGGATGCAGGCACCATCCTGTGCCGTGCCGTGCCGTGCCATGCCGTGCCACAGGACCCAATGGATTGGTACCAGAAATAAACTGTTGAGTCTATTTACGGCCAGAGCCCGGCTTTAATTGTTTCTGTCTCGTATGTTTTAGCCATTTAAGCGTGTGTCAGATTCGTCACATCTGAGGGCTGAGGATGTTTTTGGTAACTGAGCACTATAAACATTATTTATTATTATATTTCAGCCAAAACAAGCATTACTCTAATTTATTTATTAATCACTTTTCAAATTCAAAGGAAACATCTGTGCAGATTTGCAATTAAGTGGGTTTATGGCTCGAGCGAGATTTCCCGAGAATTTCTATAAATAGATGTGTTTATTCCTCATTGTGTTAATATTTCTGAACAATAATAATCATGGCGCTGATCCTCCCAGCCTGCTGTAACCCCTTCGCAGCCCTGCGACCCGGCTGCATCCTGCTGGGAAGATGCTCGGATGCAAAAGAGCTGTTGCTCCTCTCCAGAGCATCCCTGCTGGAGCTGGTCTTGCAGCAGAGCATGAGCAGGATGGGACCTTCTCACAGAACCCCGGGTGGCTAGAAGAGCCCCAGCCCTGTGGCCACCTCTGGCCACCCCAGTGGCCCCAGGAGCATCGCTTCTGCCCCACTCCGTCCCCAGGAAAACTCTACAAATCCCCAACAAGTGCGAAAGCCCCGAGCCCCCCGCGCCATCGGCACATCAGGCATGTCCGTGTCAAACTGCTCCTGCTCCTACCTGCCCGCTAATTAAACCCCAGCGTGTCATTAATCCGTCACAGCTTGAAGCCACCTCTTCCTCACCAGAGCACGAAGCTTTGCCAACCAGTGGCCCCATTTTCCCACAGCCTTGGGGTGCCCCGAGCCCCCCACTGCTCCTCAGGACCATCCTGACAGAGCCCAGACCAGCACCCCGAAGGCAGATTATACATATCCCTTTTCGTACGGGAAATATATAATCTAACAGCATCCTCAGGGAAAAAAAAAACTATAAATGAGGTGGTACGGCTCAGCAGTTTCATCCAGTTCTCAAACTTCATAGATTTGTTAATGATAAATATATTAAATGCCATTAGCATTTCAGAGAGCGAGAGGACGATGGAGCGCAGGAGAGATCTCGGGATGTAGAGATGGCTTAATCTCAAGGCAGTGACTCCTGGTGGGTGGCAAGAGGCTGATGGCACCGTCAGGGCCAGGGAACACCTTGACCAGGAGGACGACAGTTCTTTCCACTGCTCCAGCATGTGAGGAGCATCTCTCCCTCTCCTCTCCTCTCCTCTCCTCTCCTCTCCTCTCCTCTCCTCATCCCACACCTTCTGCAGCCCCGGCTGCATCTTCCCAACCATCACGACGGGAGCTGAATGGCTTCTGAGGGAGGACATCAGGAAACAGGCTCCATATTTCAACAATTTCTTCCATTTGGCTTTCTGATCTATAAATCACCCTATTTTAGCAGGAATTTCCATATTCTGGCCATGCTCTGCTCTGCCAGTCATCCTCTCCGAGCCAGGCTCCGACCTGCTCTGCTCCCCACAGACGCAACTAACAGGTTTAACCTTTTTTTTTCCTTTTTTTTTTTTTTTTTTTTTTATGAGGCATATTTATTGCTTTCAGGGGCTGCCCTTTCCAAGCCTCCTCCAAACAGACATTTGTCTTTTCCAGGTTCCCAGCGTTTCCAGCGCAGACCCCGAGGATCGATACCCCCCACGTCGCCTCAGCGTTCCCAACCGCCGCATCCAGAGAGGATTTGAGCTGGGATCCGGCCCCCGTTTACCCTGGAAGGGTCCCGGCGGGGCAGGGGCTCCCGCAGCGTTATTGACTGTGGTGGGGAAAGTGTGATTTACCCTCGCCCATCACCGCTTCAATTTGCCCAAAGGAACCACTCCTGGGGATGGTTGTGAGTGGGACTATAAACATATTTCATACTCTTCTCCTGCAGTGGAAGAGGTAAAATAGGGAGTAGATGGCTCTATTATATCAGCTGCTGGTTATTCTCTCTAATATTTATTTCAGGAGTCCTGGGCAAAAACCACTTTGTGCGGGGAGGAGATAAACCTGCTTTTCAACTAATTGCAAATCACTTTTATTGGCAGAGGAGCCGTGCAAGGGAGGCTTCCCTGGAACAACGGGGGGTTCAGTCAGCGTGTGCGGACTGCGCTGGGATAACCCAGCAAGGAGGGAGATGGGGCTGGGCATGGACCCGGGGCTGAGCCATTCGGGGGTCCCTCCTCACCCCCAGTTTTTGCCTTTCCCCAGAGGTAGCTTGGAGCTGGTTTTAATTCCATCTTTTAGAGGCAAAGCTGAGATCATCCTGTCCGTGGGAGTTTGCCTTTCTCCTCCGGAGGCTTCGGCAGCTGCTGCCCCAGCTGTGGGTGTCTCTCCCACGGGGCGATGCGAGAGGAGCCATATGTCCAGCGTGGGGCTACCAGAGCTGATGCCAGCTTGCCCAGCTTTGCCGTCGGGATGCCTGGGGGAGAGCACTTCACCGGGACACTTGGTGCAGCCCTTTGGCTCGAAAGAACCGCTGCCAGCGCTGGAATTGTCGAAGAGCTGGCAAAGCAGAGGAGGGATGCAGAAGGCGGGCAGGGGGTCCGCAGCCGCATCCTGGCACCCTGCTCGCTGCCGGCAGCCTGGAAAACTCCCTCTGGGGTTGTCCCTGGCTTGTGTGCCACCACAGCGTGTAATCACAGCGTGCAGCTGGTGTGCAGCAGCCTCAGGAGCAGAACATCTGTCCGTGTCCAGAGCTTGAGGAACAGCCAGGACCACTCAGGTCCTGCTCCTGTAGGACATCCGTTATTGCCGCCCCAGGGGTGACAGCACCTGCAGGAGAGAATTTGGCCACGTCTGTCCAATGACACAGGGACCCCATTTCCTCAGGAGCTGGGCTGTTGGTGGCACTTATTGTCATTATTGGCTTGAGGATAACTTTGGCACGAAGTTCTGTTTCCTCCCAGGAGAGGGCAATAACACCCGACGCCGCATCCATCCCGCTGGAAAGGCTCCTGGGTGGTGGCCCCAGAGATGTCCCCGGGAGCAGAAGGGTAGAAGGGACCCTACTGCTCCCACAGCTCCTGCTGCCCATCCTGCCGGCAGCCCCGCCGCGGGCAAATGGGTTTAAAACACAAACTTTCCCTGGTCCCTGCTGAAGGTGGCTAGAAACCCCCAGAATGCGTGCGTTTCATCAAATCGGGAGGAATTAAAACAGCTTATTCTCAGGAAATCATCTGTTTCCCAGCCAGGCAGGAAGGAGGGCTGCTGGCGCCCGCCCAGCTCCCCGCTAACAAGCCTTGGGTACGCGGCAGCGAGATCCGGGGCAAATTATTTGTGCAAAGCCGGAGGATTTCATCTCAGATGAGCTGCCAGAGTGGGAAGTTTTAATAAGTGAAATCCTCTAACATAATTAACCAGCAGAGAGATTGGCCCTGGAAGGTTTAAGCACCAGGGGCTCCTTGGGGCTGCAGAGGGAGGGTTGAGGAGCTGGGACCGTGGCTGGTCCCTCCCCGGGAGGAGCCGGAGCCCTTCCTGAACAGGGATAACGGGTTGGCCCGATGCTGTTTGGAGGGAAGGGCGGCTCTCCCGCAGGCAGGGTGCCACAGACAACCTGAGTAATTGAATTATCTGCGTGAGAACACGGGCAGAAGCTTGACCCGTGGCAAAACTCATTTCCCATGGCGCAGGGCCGGCACCTCGCACCCTCCTCCTAATTTTGGGGCTGGGAAGGAGCTGCCCCTCCTGCCTTTGTTCTGCCGTTCTTCTTTCAGATCTCTTCCAAAGCCGCCCGAGTGGGGTGAGGAGCTTTGGCACGAGCCAAGGTCCTCTCCGATGCAAATTTGTCTATGATTCTATGAATTTACTCCAAATTGGAGGCGGTGGGGTCCACGCTCCCCCTGAAAATTTCAGCGGGCAGAGTGAGTGTGCAAGGGCCCTTCTGGAGCCGGGTTAACGCGGGACGCCCGGGAAGATGCTGAGCAGGAGCCCTGTAACACGCCGTGATTCGGGATGAGCCCGTGCTGGGCTGTGGGAGAGCCCGGGCAGTCCATCGCCTGTCAGCTCCACGCCAGCCCCTGGCAAGTGGAGTTTCTTAAAGACCCGCATTAAAGCAATCATGTTGTCGTCTCTCCTCTGCTCCGGTGACAGTTTCCCCCTGACACCGCCGTTATTGGAAGCTATATTCATGTCACATCAGGAGTACGGATCGGCTCTCCGGAGACTCCTTCTTTACTGGGAAGTGGCATCTCTGTCGTGTAGTCCGGAGAGAAATCAATGAGAAAACTAGTCAGGGATCAGCAGACGAGGCTGATAACTCTTTCCAGTTACACCGGCAAAGCCTCATGTGGCTTGTTTAAGGGGAGAAATGGCAGAGGAGGAACTGGGGGCTGGACCTTCCCTCTTGGAATGGATCTGCTCTTTCCCATCCCACCTTCTCCTCCCTTGCATTTCCCAAGCAGCCACTTCCCCTGGGGACCGCAGTATTTCCCGTCAGGAGGTCAGGTGAGCTTGGGGCAAATTTCTTCACGCTCAGCAAGTCTTTCTCGAAGCAAGAAGGGAAACAGAAGAAAAATGGCCAGATTTTCTCCTTCATTGAAACAGTTGAATATTAGCCCCTGATACATAAGACAAAGTGGGGATAAAGGGTCACATTTCCATTAGATCTTCTTAATTGGGCTTTTTCCTGAAAGCACAAAATCAATATTTTCATCTGCACGTACCCAATAAGCTATTTGGGTCTGCTTTAATAGTGCAAATCTGGCCTTTGTGCCTGTGGGCTGATGGGGTGGGCAGCTGCGAGCCAGGGGCTGGCAGGGTCCTGCCGAGGACCAAGCCAAGGAGATGGCCCCAGACCCCCCAGCAGCCAGAGAAGTGCCACATGCCCGGGACAAGCCACAGGGATGGGGATCGTGCCATAGGGATGGGGACCACGGCACAGGGATGGGGACTGTGCCATAGGGATGGGGACCATGCCATAGGGATGGGGACCATGGCACGGGGATGGGGACCAAGGCACAGGGATGGGGGCCATGCTGCAGGGATGGGGACCATGGCATAGGGATGAAGACCATGGCATAGGGATGGGGACTACGGCACAGGGATGGGGGCCATGGCACAGGGATGGGGGCCACACTGCAGGGATGGGGACCATGGCATAGGGATGGAGACCATGGCATAGGGATGGGGACTATGGCACAGGGATGGGGACCATGGCACAGGGATGGTGGCCGTGCCAGCTGCCAGGAGCCCAGCCAGGCACCGTGTGAGCGATCAAAGACTTTGGTGCCTGAGAAAAAAAAAAAGAAAAAAGTCAATTCTGAGCCCAGCATCCTCAGTCAATATCTGCCAATTCCTAAGAAATTGGCCACCTTGAAGTAACCGAAGTGACAAAATAGAGCCGATTAGAAAAATTAAACTCAGACCGAGCTGGGAAAAGGGCCATTCGGCTCACTGAAAACATTATCTGCTCTAATTGGAAGCTTTGTTTAATTTGGCTTTGAAATTGAATTCCTTTTCCTTCCCGGAGAACTGTTATTACCTTAATTCTCTGATTTGAATAAGACCATTTATATGGTCAAATTCGGCTCGTTTGCAGCAGAACGGACCCACCGAGCGAGGCAGCGACTGCCCTTTCCCACGTCGGCTGGCGCTGGGTGAGCTGCCTTTGCATCATTCCCATCCTTTCCATTTTGCCGTTGCTGGGTAATCATATTATTCATGAGAGTGAAAGTTCTGGCTTAACTTTGTACTCCTTCCGAGGCAGACACAGGCACCCCTCACGCTCCCTGTTTGTGTCCTGAGAAGAGAAAGGGAAGGAAACTTGGGGACGGGGGGATTTGTTCCATCACACCACGTCCTAACGCGCCCGTGGCTGCTGCTGCTCCAGGGTACAAGTGGAAAAATGTGGATTTTCCCACCTCCAAACCACCTCGTTCCATCCTTTCCAGCCAGCTCGCCCTCGTGGAGCTAATTTGCGGAACAGCAATAGCGGGAAGACAACAGCGTAATGAAGGCATTGCATCCCAATTTCCAAGTGTGGCCAACAAGATCAATCCGGCACTTTGGAAAAATGAAGAACTTTATCTCCAATCAGCCAGCTTTTATCTGCTTAGGAATAAACAAGGCTGAGGAAGCCGGTGGTAGCAACAGCTGCATCGTAAATAAGCCTGAAGCCAGACCCTTCTGCTGGAAGTAAATAATTGATCTCAGAAAAATTCTGCTTAGGCAAAGCCATTCCAATTACCTGGCAGATGACAACGAGTGCTGGGAGAGGTTAATGGCTCTAAAATATTTAAGGAGAAGATGTTTGCCCGGGCACACCGTGGTTTATCTTTCATTTACCCAATAGAGGGAGATTATTTGAGAAACCAAGCGGCAGGGAGGTGTGACGGTCCCAACCTGCTCCGGTGTGATGTGTTGGGGTGACCCACTCGCCAGGAGGGCGACGAGGGGTGCCCGGTTCAGGGGTGAAAGGCAGAGACGGCTCTCACCCGGCGGTATTCCTACTGGAGGTTTTAGGTGGTCACACCAGCCTTAAGTGGGATTTTCCAGGCTCCCGGTGCGCACCGAGGGATGCAGGTTTTTCTCGGGGATTTATCTCCGAGGCAGCAGAAGTCGGGCACTCGCTGGATCCAGGAGGTGAGACATAAAAGGGAGTTACTGTGAGCGAGGAGCCGCTGCGCAGTGTGCCCAGGGGCACCCAGAACCTGCGCTTTTGCTTTAGTGCTGTCATATTTCTGCCTCGGCAGAGAGAGCAGCCTCCCGAAACCACCCATCGTGCCGCCGGAGCTGGGGAGCAGCGGGGCCAAGCTGGGCTGCTCTCAGCATCACTAGGGGCAGAGCTTTTTTGGGGTGGGGGGGCAGGAAAATCTCATTTCCAATGAATCTGGAAAGCGATAAAGTTTATTGCAGGATATATTACAGAATCACAGAATCTTCTAGGTTGGAAGGGACCTTAAAGATCATCTTGTCCAACCGTCAACCTAATTTTGACAAAAATAGACACCCACACAACAAACAAAAAGCAACACCATCACTAAACCCTATCTCCCAGCACTACATCAACCCGTCTTTTGGACACCTCCAGGGATGGGGCCTCAATCACCTCCCTGGGCAGCCCATTCCAATGGCTGAGAACCCTTTTGGTGAAAACATTTTTCCCAATATCCAGCCTGAACCTCCCCTGGTGTAACTTGAGGCCGTTTCCTTTCGTCCTGTCGCCTGTGACTTGGGAGAAGAGACCGACCCCCACCTCTCTACACCCTCCTTTCAGGGAGTTGGAGAGAGCAAGAAGGTCTCCCCTCAGCCTCCTCTTCTCCAGGCTGAATAACCCCAGCTCCCTCAGCCTCTCCTCATAAGACTTGTGCTCCAGACCCCTCACCATCTTTGTTGCTCTTGAATATATAATATTAATATATTAATAAAGTATTAGTGAAGTAACGGCTGCTGCTGAGCACTCTACGCCTGTCTGGCCCCCAGCTGGGTTCTTGGGAGGTGAGGAGCATCCCCAGGGGACACGTGCCAGGGGGAGAGCCCGTGCCCGGCTACGTGGCACCGCTCACAGGGCACTATCAAAGCCTCGGTGTCCATCACCGCGGCGGCTCAGCCCTCGGCTTTGGTTCTGCGAGAGCTTTGATCACGGTACCTCAGCTGTGGGAAATGCGTGGTTCCCTTTGTTTCGGTTAACTTCCCTTTCTTCACTTTCATCCTCATAAATAATTTATTCTTGTTTGTTCTATTCGCTTTCATATTTTTGTTTTCCACCCCATTAAAATTCTGCTTCAGCGGCTTGTGGAGAAACTTTGAAGCTCTCCCTCCCTGGCCTCAACCTTTCTGGAGGAACAAATTCCTCCCCAGCAGGGGCGTGGGGAGGGGGATGTGTAAGTCCCTCGTTCCCGGCTCCTCTTTGCAAAGGACATTAGTCCCTGTCCCCGTGTCCCTCTGGGGTGAAGAGCATCCCTGGGCCAGCGAGCAGCCACGGGTGAGAGCAGAAACCGCCCCTCTCGAGGAGCTGACCAAGAAGATGAAACCATTTCTGGCACTCTAACATATTCTGCTTCGGGTATGCCGGGTCAATAAAAGCCTGCGCTAAGGAAGGGTTGCTTCTCTGATGTTAAAAAGATTTTAAATTTTCAAAGCCGAGCACAGATTGGGTGGACAAAACCACCCCCGTGCCCAGCTGTCGGGGAGGGCTTTCAAACCCCCACGTTGCTTGTCCCCTGTCGCAACCGCAGCCGTCCTTATCTGGCTTTGCCTTTCTGTGCAGCAGCTTCTGGAGCTGCTCTCTTTATAACACAGCTCTATTTTTTACCTTTCGTCAGTACCTTTTTCCCCATTGAAGGTTGGATTTTATTGTGTTCACCCTTAAACCAGCCCTCCAAAAATAAACAAGGTGTCTCTGCTGTTTCACCATTGTATCTGTTACAGCCATGGGGATGCTCCAAGGTTCAGAAGCTCCACCTGCCAGTGCTTTAGCACCTGGAGGGGGCTGGATTGAGGTACCCCATGAGGGCAGCAGGTTTTCCTGCTTTCGCAATCAAACCCCAGGCTTTAAAACCCCCTGGGGAGGGCAGTGGCTCTTCTCTTTGCTGTTCCCTCTCTCTGGGATGTGGGGATGGAGACAAGGTTGTGGTGTCCAGCGAGCAGAGCCAGGGTGAAGGCTGGTGTTGTCCCAGGGAGGCAATCCTTTCAGAGAGGTGGTGTTTGTGGAGCTGGGGTGGCCCACGAAGTAAAAATAGCCTGGAAGCAGGGCCAGCTGAGCTCTGCCAACATGCTTGGAGAATGGAGAACCAGCCTGTGTGCATGGGAGAAGATGGGCTGTGTCCCCTCCTGGATAAAGAGGTCATTCCCAGCCTTTTCCAGGAATCAGAAAGGTAATTACTTGGAGGGGAAGTGGAATAGCATCACGTTAGCAGGTATCATTTGTTCTGAGGTAGCAAATCATGCTGATGTGGCTGTTATTTCTCTGACAGCAGCACCCAGGGCCCCTGGGAGGCGGGAGGTGGTGCTCCCTGCCTCGGTGACCGTGGCGTCTCTTGTCTCCTCCAGTTCCCATCAATACCTACCAGTGTATTGTGGAGAGCCAGCCACGCTTTCCAGCTCATGGAGACTCAGTGTGTACACCACCTCGGGCTTCCCAGTGCAATAAAGGAGCAATTAACATTTATTATCAAACATGTCAGTGATGCGACTTACCCCAGAGGATCTGGGAGGGCTCTCGAAGCTGCTCTCCCCAATCCTGCATCCCTCAGCTGGGGAAAGGACCCAGGAAAATTGACTGAGAGTGAGCCTCACCCCTTGTGTGCTGTGAGTTCATGCCTGCAGGGCTGCCTCTGGGAAATCTTGCTCTGATTGTAGCTCCTGTCTGAAATTTCTGGGTCAGGATTATTGATTGGGATCATTAATTGGCCTGGCTTTGCTGAGGGGTGGGGACGAGGGTCTCTGTGCCACCAAGGTGCCTTCGTTGGCAGATCTCTGCTGCAGCCTGCCCAGGCTTTAGCTCTGCTTCTGTGTGTGGCTCCTGGAAGATGATGCTGCTGCATCATTGCATTTTCCCTGTCCCTCTCCTACTCCTTATAAATCCTGGGATGAGCCTCCTCTCCTTGCCCTCATGCCCGGGGCTCATCCCAGACCCTGTTTGCCATGACCAGCCCCCCAAATAATGACTGGGGTGTCAGCACCCTGTGTCCCCACGGTCCCTGGGGACCCCCAGAGGTGTAGCATGAACGTGAGATGTGGTGACTGATGTGTGTGTGTGTGTCTGTGACCCTGAATAAAGCCAGTGGGGTTTTACCTTCTCCGGCAGGAGAGAGGATGCAACCCCTACTTGTGAAAAGACATATTCATTTGTAGGGAAACTTCCTATCTGTGACTCTCACGGCAAATATATTTCAAGCTGAAGGGCTTATGGCAATAATAACCCTCGGATATGTCTCTTTTTCTTTACCGCTGTGGGATTTATAACATCCAGAAAACAGTCAAGCCCAGGATAGCACCTCAACCAACACGTATTATGTCAGTTCACACCATGTTACCCTCCCTGCATATTTCCCGTAGTAATCGGATTTGACTCCTTCCCTGCAAATTGACAGAGCTCGCAGGTTGGCACATAGGCAGGCAAGACTCTTGGAATTAAAAATAGAATTCTCCGTGTCAGGGCTCATCTGGGTGATCAGCACTGCTGGGGGCTTTGATCTCCATCCCATGGGAACTGTGATGGTGTCCCAGCTCTGCCCTGGCACAGGGGGTGGTGTGAGCACACACCGACACGAGCAGGGGTTTGTAGGTGTGTGTGGGGATGGGTGGGCTATGAAACCAGCCTGAGGGACACGCTGTGAGTCCCCGAGCCTCTGCAATCTGGCAGAAACTCCTATTGACTTGAGAGCTAGGCATCAGGGCTTGAGACCCCCAGAGTCAAGCGAGGGACCTGGCCTTCCAGATCCCATTAAAATGGGTGGGCTCACTTAAAACAAGCCATCTGGATCCTCAAGAACTGTCTGGTGGGAGCCTGAAGTGATGGGAAAGGGGTGACTGTGGTGGCAGGGCCAGGTGGCCTCTCAGCTGCCCGGGAAGAGGCTCCGTTTTGGGGAGGAACAGGGTCTTTCTCGCATCCCAACGTCCAGCCCCATCTGATTGTGAGCAGCAAAGAAAAGGCACTTTCAAGAACCAAACTCACAACTGCAAATTTTTCAGAGGCAATGGTTGGTTTGAAGGAAATTGGAATTTCTTAGCCCGGAGGAGGGAGGGAAGACAATAGATACAGTTCAGTTAAACAGTAATCACAGGTTGAGCAAAAGAGCTGAGAAATTTAAAGCTAATTAAAAGTATCTGAGGTTTTCTAAAACCACTTCTAAAGCAGACAAATGGAAATAACCCACTGGGTGATGATGAGCTTTGAATTTTGTTAGAAATCACAGAAGAATAAATTTAGCAAATCACCAGGAAAGCCTAATGCAACATTGGAGCTCGAGCACACAGCCAGTACTGGTAATTCTCCAAATTCCTGACAATTATCCATTTCAGGAGACATTTCCGCTTATCTTACCTCACCTTAAAACCTCCCTATTGAACTCTGCCTGTGATTAATCCTTGGTCGTGCTCACCTTTCTCTGTTCTCCATTATTGCTTTCCTCTGTCTCTCAGCGTGATGACATCCATCCTCACCTTCCTGTCCTTTTCCCTGCTACTGCTCCGTTTAAGGAGGATTAAGCTTTTAATTGCAAGGGGGGGTGTGTGGTTTTTTGCCTTGTATTGCTGCGGCATTGCAGAGCTGCCAGGCAGCTGGAAGCCTTTCCCAAAGTCTGTATCCCGGTGGTGTCCTTTGGTGTTCCTGGATGGGTGGGATGCTCCAGGCGGCGGATCCCTTCCAGAAGGGCAGAGCTGGGTCTGGACCCCAAGCAGACACGGGTGAGGACGGCAGCTTTTGGCTCCAGGAGCTGACAGGGGCGTGGCGATAGCTTTTCCTGAAGGAATATGGAAGCGGGAATTTTCCAGAAACTGTGTTATTTGAAGAAGGACAAACGCAAGGCGGAGAAAATGCAGCGTGAACAAGGATGCCAGCCCCGAGACATCCCAACATCCCTGGCCACGGCACAGGGGAGGTGTTGGGAGGCTGGGGAATGGGGGGGAAAACATTGTGATGGCATAGTAAGGACAGGGAGATAATAATAAAAAGGGAAATGAAATAAACACAAGGGAAAAAAAAAAAAAAAACCAAGCTGCATCTCAATAGACTCCAGGGTTCAATGAGCAGCTGGGACCAAAAAAAAAAATGCAAACACCGTTCTTCCTGAATAATAGAGAGATGGGAGCCCAGGTGATAAGGAGGCGACCGAAGGAAGGAAGGAGGAAAAAAAAAATAGAAAGGAGAAATTACTGAAGGGAGAAAGCTGCAGGTGATGTGCTGTTTTGCTATGCTAATAAAGAGATGAAAGCAAATGGAACAGGAACAGAGACTGGCAAAAGTCTTACTTTTGTTGGAAAGAATAAGAGGATAAACGCTTTTAACATTTATGAAGTAGCAAAATAAAGCAAAGAAAGGCTCAGAACATCAAGCTCGTAGATGAGGAAATTAAAGTACATAAAATATTTATTCATTTGTGCTTAGTGGCTGTCAGCCATGCGTGCATTGGAGAAATGGTATGTTTCTAGGCACAGTTTTATTCTTGCTCCCATTTTTTTCCTCTTCTCCCAGAGATGAACAGGAACAATTTGGTAAATAGTAGCTGAACGCTCAGCTCATTTTCTACTTTCCCTTAATGTTTCATTTCTTAATACCCTCAAAACAAGAATGGGAAGTTGGTATAAAACATTACTCTCCTTTCAAATCATGGTGAAAAGGAGCGTGGTTCCAGGCCAATCATCAAGATTATAAACTGGCATCTGCGTTAAAATGGGGCAGTAATGCTGAAATGTGCCAGGTTGGAAGCGGCGCTTTAATGAGGGGCGGAGAGAGAGATGTAACACAGGTTTTCTGGTGTCACCAGCTGTCACCAGCCTGGCCCGAGACGACCGTTTCTGAGGATGCTCTTGGCTGCTTGTCCTCTGTTTCACCTGCTGTCCTCACTGACACAGGCAGCAGGTTCCTCGGTTCAGGTCATTTATTGATCACTGCGCTGAAAGCAACTTCCTCGTTAGGGATTTCAAGCCTTGGTGACTTGAAATAGCAGCGGAGCACAGAGTGTTCCCGAGATCTTGTGTGATGCTTCTCACGGTGGGACCAATGCCACCAGTGCCCAGCTCTGTGCTCCCAGACCTGGGAACAGGGGCCATAAGGAAGAGCAGCTTTGGGGAATCCCCATCCCTCCCTTCCCACACTTTTCTGGGAGCCAACAATGTGCCCTGGTGGCCAGGAAGGCCAATGGCATCCTGGGGGGCATCAGGGAGAGTGTGACCAGTAGGACAAGGGAGGTCATCCTCCCACTCTGCTCTGCCCTGGGGAGGCCCCATCTGGAGCACTGGGACCAGTTCTGGGCTCCCCAGTTCAGGAAGGACAGGGAACTGCTGGAGAGGGGACAGCAGAGGCTACAAAGATGATGAGGGGCCTGGAGCATCTCTTTTAAGAGGAGAGGCTGAGGGACTTCAGTTTTTTTTATTCTGGAGAAGAGAAGGCTGAGGGGGGATCTGATCAATGCTTATAAATTCTTAAAGGGTGGGTGTCAGGAGGATGGGGCCAGTCTTTTTTCACTGGTGCCCAGAGACAGGACAAGAGGAAATGGGCACAAACTTGGCCATAAGAAGTTCTACCTAAACATGAGGAGGAACTTCTTTGCTGTGAGGGTGGCAGAGCCCTGGCAGAGGCTGCCCAGGGAGGTGGTGGGGTCTCCTTCTCTGGAGACATTCAACCCCCCCCGTACACGTTCCTGTGGGACCTGCTCTGGATGGACCTGCTCTGGCCGGGGGTTGGAGGAGATGATCTCCAGAGGTCCCTTCCAACCCCATGTGATTCTGTGAGAAATCTGGCTACGAGTATTGGGTGGGAGCAAGGCACAGGTCACTGCTCGGAGCAGGGAGGTTGTCCCGTGGCCAGAGCATGGTGCCTGGGCAGGGGACCATCGGCAGGACCCCGGGTGGGACGAGCAGTGCTGTGTGTCTGGGCAGCTCTCTGCTGCGGGAGAGTGCGTGAGGATGGTTCACTGCCTGGTTTCCTCGTCTGCCCGGCAGCGCTGGCCCCAGGCAGTGGGCACGTCAGCCTCTGGCCTGTTGCTAATTTCAATTTGTTTGATGGGGAGTCCCAGGTGCCGCAGCGACTCGCTGCCATCCCCCGCTGCCTGTCAGAGGCACTTATTCTCCAACCCCAGCATCTAAAATTCACCAGCCCTGAGCAAACTGGCTACTCCTCTCGTTCAGCAAATATTTCTTTTTGATCACCAGGCTGACGGTCCCCATTTTCCTGCCTGTTTTAGTCTTTGGGATCCTGGGGAGCTGGGGTCTGTTAATCTCTTGGGATTAATGGGGAAGCTGCTGGGTAGTCCAAGGGATTTTCTAAATCCTGCTCTTCCAGGGAAGGTGTCGTGGGCGAGCTGTGAGCGAGCCTTGGGCTGGGTGGGAAGGACTGGAGAGCCCGGCTTCTCCTTCTGCATCCTTTGCAGCCTTCTGTAAAGCACGGAGACATCAATGTTAATTTCATTATGAAGCTCAAAAAAACCCCTCTTGATCTTGGCATTATCAGAAGTTATAAATTCTTGGAGAATTTCTTAGTCTGGATACTACGGTTTCCAGTGAGATACTTGGATAATGTAAGCTAAAATCAATTCATTGACTTCAGTTGGGATCTGCCAACTTACACCAGCTGAAAAGATGGTCTTTTTTTGTCTTCTGGTGACAATTTTATCTAAGTGAAGCTGGCCCAGCCTGAAGGAAATGAGGAGAAGCTGATAACCACAACAAGCAGTTTACTGCTTGCCCAGATGATGCAACTTTCATCTCTGATGCGGGCTCAGAATTTTCTCAAAGAGAGAGAGGGGGGAAAAATAGAAGCAACGGTTTCTCAGGATCACCACTGAGAAATCACTTTAACAGCTTATAATGACACTTTATGGAAGGCACACACCAACTCCCACATGGCAGCAGTGACAGTATTTCCCAAACGCGGGCATCCTAAGGGTGCCCGATGGGAAGGGGGGCTGCCCCATACCTGGACAAGCAGTGCCCCATGGAAACATGCTGCTGGGTCCCCACCAGCTACAGGAACTGAAGAAAAACCCACCAGCGGGGATGGAGGTTACAAACGTGGGGGGGGTAAAGGAGCTGTGTAGAGATTTGACTACCCGGGGGAAAAGGGGTTGGTTTGGAAGAAGTTTTCTGTAGGTTTTCCTCCGGGTTCCCCCGTGTCTCTGACAGTGGTTGACAGCAGTGAGTTGTGTTCTGTGTGTTTGGGCTGTTTGTGAGGGTACAGCCGTACAGGACGCTGCTCTGCCTGTTGGCTACACTGATTCCTCCTGTCTCAGACCCCTCTGAGGAGCATCCTGCTCTCCTCTGTGGTGAACATCTCATCTCTGGGCTCCAAAGCCCTTCATATTTCCCCCGTGGCCTTCATCGTCGATGTTCTGCACATAGACTCCCTCACGAGCCCTTGCACTTGATTCAGTCGCCGCTTAATTTAATCCTCTAATTTAATCAATACTTCATGGACCAGGTCTGTGTTTTTAAAAAACAAACAAACAGAAAAAAACCTTCTAGTCTTCTTTTTTTTTTTTTTTTTTTTGATTGCCCTGTGCAGGTATGATTAGGTTAATGCAATCAGCGGTGATAGAGCTGCCCTGCCTTTAATGAGGGAGCAGCCTTGTTCTGTGTGCGGTGGGAGGGAGGGGGAAACCTCCCGCTGCCGGAGTTGGGCACTTGAGACGTTCCTGCTGGTGTCACCAGCTTCACAGAGGTGACCCTTTCTCTTGCAGAAACGATGGGAGGCACACCAACAAGGACCCCACCTCCTCTCCTGATGCTCTAGGAGATGCGAGTGAGAGACAGAGAGACAGGACACGCTGCAGTCTCGAGGCGAGGACGGATGGAGGAAGGTAGGAGGATGGAGAGCGCGGCGAGGAAGGAGGTGGAGGCAGGTTAAATGGTTTCCCCAAGGCACTTACGGTGGGGTGTGTGGGCTCTGGTCAGACAGCACGAAGCTGCTTGTCCTCCTTAGGGCTCCGGTTGTGCCAGGGCACTGGTCCAACCCCCCCAGTCACCGGCTCTGCCCTCCCGGTACCTCCTGGTGGCACCGATGGAGGCCTCGGGGCTGGCTCTGGGCTCAAGGAGAAGATGTGCCTGCTCTTGACAAGCACAAATCCTGCAGCTGTTGTTCCATCTTTAATCAAATTTGTAGAGCCTCAGGCCATTCATGGGGGAAAAAAAAACCAACTGTTTTCCATCTGTAATAAAGGGAAAGTTTGGCTGTCAAGGGGCGCAGATCCTGGTAATGAAGTTACCCTTTTTTTGTGGCATTTTACCACGAATTTCTGAAGACTAGTCTCAAAAAGTTGTGTTGTGTGTAGAAGATTTTTGGAGCTCTGTAAGAGGGATGGTAAAAGGCACTGGCAGCTTCCACTTCCAGGCCTTAGTGATGCATAAGGGTGTCTCTGGCTTTCCAAATCGTGCTGTGCAAAGCCAAGGGGACTCCTACTCAGACCAAACCCTGGCGTGGGTGGGGTTTAAGGGGACCGGGAATGGAGAACCTGGTGGAGGGTGAAGGGGGGAATGGTGTCACCAGCTCCTGGGAAGGAGCTGTTTGGCCATGGGGAGCTGCGGGCTCCCAGCTCCAGGGATGCTGTGCAGCTGGGGCTCGGATGCTGTAGGTCCTGATCCCAATGTGGGGCTGAGATCGGGAGCTCTGGGTAAAGCATGTGGAACAAGAGCCATTGACCTGGCTCTCCTCGCTGGGGTTCTTAAGTTGTGGATGGTCCTTGCTGTCTCTGTTTTCACCCATTTGGGAAAATTCTCCTGTTTTGCCTGCAAGTCGCCGTCGGTTGCATTGCTCTACTGAAAAAAAAAAAAAAAACCAACCCCAGTAAAGCTAGCGAGGAAATAAACCCCCAGAGAAGCTACGCTAAGCACCATGAGGGTGATAAAAAGCAACAGAAACATCTCTACCTTCTTGTTTTTTCGAGAAAGGTCAATTGACTCCCTGCCACCTTGGAGCCCATAACAAAATCAATGATACTTCATCTTTAATTTGATTTTTCCATTCAATAAGGGTGGTAAGCATTAGTGTCACTGTAATTTTACAGAGTACCGTTAGATAACGGGGGAATATCAAACGTGAAGATTATGTGCGGTATCAGCGGCAAAATATTACACCCAGAGATGATTTAGAAGAACATTAATGTCTCAGGCATGCTATAACACATGCCATGAATTGGACAATAAAACGTCTCGCTCTTCAAATAATTACTCAGGGGCTGAGAGGTGGCTGTTGGGGGGCAGACGGGAGCCCGTGGAACCGAATCCCCCCCCCCACAGGCGGTGACCCCCCGGCCCCTCTCCCAAGGCAGGCTCTGCCATCCCCATCCCGGGTGGCAGGGGGTGACACAGCCCGGGGGGTGACGGATGCTGCACCTTTTAAGCAGATCGATAAAAGCCTCGGTGTAGACCAGGGTTATTTTTTGTGTTTAATTCGCTGGATAAAACGGAACAGGTAAATCACTCGGAGGAGACGTGAGCTGATGTTAATAGGCGCATTTGCAGCCCTATCTGAAAATGAGTTCTGCAATTACTGACTCGACGCCATCGCTTCTGCTCTGTGGGATGGCGTTGCCAGGAGGTAGCCCTCAGTGCCAGCCTCCCGGTGTGCGGCCAGCCCCTGGGCTCCAGCGGCGATGCTGGGATGATGCTGGGATCCTGGCGAGGATGTGTTGTGCCCGCAGGGGCGCAGGGGATGCTCTGCTTTCCCGTGGCTGGGCAGGAATTGAGCCAAACCAGCCGAAAGCAGCAGGGCTGGGCAGCTTTTCCAGCAGGGGAGGAGATGGCCCAGCTTCCTTGCCTTCCTGGCCCGAGGGCAGGGAAGCGAGCAGTTAGCGTGGCCATGGCAGGGAGTCGTGACCCATTCCGCTGTCTCCGCTCCTCCTGCTTCCCCCGAAGGTTTGCACGGTCCCTGGCGCAGGGAGCTCGGCTAATTCGGCTCCACGGCCCGTTCACCCAGGGCTAATGGCAGGCAGCAAAAAGCACAGCGGCTGCAGCTGAGGAGGAGAGGCTCCGGGAGAAGCGTGAAATGGGATCAGCCCTTCCCCAGCCAGGGATTCCTGCAGGAAGCCACGGCGTGCCCGGCTCCTGCAGCGGCTGGGCTGGAGAGGGGGGTGATGTTTGCCTTGAACCCTCCTGGAGAAGCCTCGTTAGAGCAAGGGCCATCTGTCCGGGGATGCTGGCAGAGATGAGAGAGATGATAGAAGGATTCCAGATGCATTTTGGTGCCGTGGCCATCACCCCTGGCTGGGAGTGAGCCCCCCATCTGCGGTGCTTGCCGGCTTCTGCTGGGCTCCCTTCGCCTGGGGGCTGAGCTGGGGGGGCTGCAGGCAACTCTCCAGAGGGAGGGGGGAAACCTTCTGTGTCCCTTCTGCTGAGTTAAACCCCTCCCTTGCAGCACTCCTAGGTGCTTGGAGGAGGGGTGCCAGGGTGGGTGGCGTGGGTGCCTCATGCTGGTGGTGGGACTGGAAATGCCCCCGTTGGTAGGAGCCTGTGCTACCCCCCCCCCAACCCCACCCCACGCAGCCCGAACGTGTGTAAGGGTGCAGAGGAGCCGTACACACCCCCACTACTACGTTTCAGCGCCTGTGCCAACTCTGTGCAGCCGCCAGATCAGAGGCAGGGCTTTTCTGTGACTAATCTCCATCCTGCTGCACTTGTGGCTGCTGCCATGGAGGCGTTTCCCAGCCACAGAGGACGCGGTGCCTTTCTCCAGGGCCAATCTGGGAGCTCGATCACGGGGTGTGTTAAACCTCTCTCCCATGTCCGGGTGGGATGCGGGACCTCCTGAGCATCCTCAGACCCTGACACTTCCAGGGCTCTGTGTGAGGACCAGGCGTTGGGATGGGCACTTCCCAGAATAGCATCCTATGGGAGGTCAGATTAGTCCCAGCGGGTCCTCGATGCTGGAGGGAAGGCACAGGGGATGGGTGCTGGGAAGCATTCCCACCAGCACATGGCATTCCCACCTCTCCAGAAGGAGAAGTAAAGGGATCTGGGACCTGGATGACACAGCCCTCAACCCTTTTATAGGGCAGGAGCAGAATTAATCGCTGGGATCAGCGGAGTCATTGTGGCTTGCTGAAAACAAAACAAAGCCAATTATTATTCGAAACTTGTGGGGGGGTTGAGGGCTGTGGCTAATCTCATTACACGCAGAGCAGCAAGGCACCGGGGAAATCTCCCGGTGCTGATAAAGCGCTGGGCAGCCTCACAAAGCAATTATGGATAAACTTCTGGGATGCGCCCGGGGTCTCAGCCCCTCCTTGGGACCAGGCGGGGAGTCACGGGAGGGATGTCCCCAGCTGAGCATCCTCTCCCTGCCTCTGTGGGGATCCCTTCTTGCTCACAGGGGTTGCTCTTCCTCAAGTCCATCCTAGGGCTTTTTCCCCACGTCTGTGCCTGTCTGACGTCTGTCAGCACACAGATCTGCAAAAAACCCTGCCAGAAGCAAAGCCTGGGGGCTGCAGGACCAGCCCCTCCAGAGGTGCCCTGAGTGGGCAATGCCATCCTGTCCTCCCACGCCAGGGATGGTCATCCTGACGGCGTCGGGCACTCAACCCTCTCAGCGCTGCCAAACAAAGACGTCTTGTCCCAGAAGGTGGTAAAAGATATTTATGGGTAGCCGTGCTGGCCGTAATTGAATGGCATTAGAGTGGTGCTATTTTATTATTTTATTTTTTTTTTTATAAATCTTAAATCATGTCACAGCTCTCGCTACTGTTTGAAATTGTAACTTGGCTTTTTAAAAGTTTATCGTGCTCTAATTCATTCAGCCCCTTCATTTACATTCTGCTGACAGGGTACAAAATGGCTGCTTTTTTTTTTTTTTTTTTTTTTCCCATCCCAGAGAATTTTAACTTTGGCAATTTATGGTGCCTTTTTTGATTTAATCAGGATATTTCCTAAACTTCCATGGCAATAATAAGACATTTTTCAAGAAGCACCTGAGAGATGGCTGGGCGTTATTTATGTCCCCAGTGCACCTGGTGTTTCTGAAGGGCTTCCCAGGAGCTGCTGGTGCTTGTGCCCAGGCTGGAAGCTGCAGGTTGGGGCTGGGGTCCCTCCAGCATCACTTGACTCCGCTCCCTGGAGGACCCGGAGAGCTCCTTTTTTGGTTCTTTTTGCCACTGTCAACCATGCCATTGTCATTCTTCCCACCCTGGGAAGGGGAGAGCTGGGTGCCCCAGCCCCTTGGCAGTGCCCATCTGAGGGGCATCACTCCCGAGCCATGGATGGAGGCCCTTTGGCGCGGCTCCGCAGAGCCAGCATCACGCCGTGACGTGCCGAAACACTGTTATTTCACTCTTCCAAACACTGTCAGAGCAAGTCACAGGAGGGATTATTTTTGGCTCTGCTCAGCGTAGTTACCTAGCAATTTGCAGGATGCTCGGTGTGCCTGGGTAGTTACTCGAGCTGCGCGAGCTGCTTTGCAGCGAGCAATTCATTTGTTGCGTTTGGTTCCTTTTACTGCTCACAAATGGTCCAGACGCCAGCTTGGAGTCTTACAAATTTGTTCTCTGTTGGAAAGATTTCAGCCCCGTTGGTTGTTTGCGAAATATTTCCTCTGATCGTTGCCTTTGAGCGCTCGCCGCCTGTAATTCCCCCATCACGCTCGGTCCGCCGGTGTGACACGGGGCTTTTTCTCTGCCCTGAGAAAGGAAGGGAAAACCACAAGGGATGCTGATGGGAATACTCTGTAGGACTTTGCTTGGAAGCACCTCCCGATATTTCGCTTTCACGTTTCTTGGGTCGAAAAGGAATAATGTGCAAGTGCCTTCCTCTTCCGGCATCTCGCCGCGTGTGTTCCCGTGCACGCACAGCATCACTGCTTTAATGAGCCATAAATACTGTTTATATTTGGCTTATTATCTCCAAGGTAATTTATGCTTTTTTGCGCATCCAGGGCGTTTGCAGGCCTTCTGTTCCCTGCAGAAGTTGAAGAATTATAATGAGGAATTGTTATTATTCAGCTAACGAGCAATATTGATTGCTGAAAAGCAAACAAAGTCACCGCCTTCCATCCTCCCAGTGTCGAACTGGAGGGGGAAAGCCCCAGGGAAAATCCCAAGTGGTGTAGAACAGGGAAAATAACATCCAGGTGGCAAAGAGCCATGGCGCTATGGTGAGTTTTTGAGAACCTTAATTGGGAACAAATTAAAGATACTTCAGTTCCATGGATATCATCACTCACGTTGTTAAATTATAGCTGAAAAGAGAGAAACCTGCTCTAGACTTCTTCCTCTTACGGGCATCTCCTGGATCCATCCCTGGCACTGTGGGGGCTCCCAGGTACCGGGTCTCCAGCTTGGTGCCCCTCCTGGCAAGTGCTCACCTGCTGCCCTGGCCGCATTTTGGCCAGTCTGGAGGATGCACAGTCTTGCTGGCAAATGGCTTTTGAACAGGGCACAGCCTCGGTGGGTGCCTGTGCCTCCAGTCTGGGCATCCCACCACCTCCAGTGGGCTTTCAGATGCAAAAGTGAGGGTTTATGGACTGCTTGGTTGGAGACTTATTGCATCTCAGTGCTCACCCAGGCCTGGCACTTGTTGGGTGTTGCTGGGAGGCTGAGCCTGTCCCAGGGTGGCCATGTATTTTGGGAGCATCCCTATAGGTTGGAAGCATCGTTGGCAGGTGGATGGGAGTATCCCGGTGTTGTGGGAGCATCCTTGTAGGTTGGAAGCATCCTTGGCAGGTGGATGGGCATATCCTGGGCTGGTGGGAGCATCCCTGTCATTTGGAAGCATCATTGGCAGGTGGATGGGAGCATCCCTGTAGGTTGGAAGCATCCTTGGCAGGTGGATGGGCGTATCCTGGGCTGGTGGGAGCATCCCTGTCATTTGGAAGCATCCTTGGTGGATGGGACCATCGCTGTCGTGTGGAATTCTCCCCAGCAGATATAAGCATCCCCAGTGGGCAGGAGAACCCCATCAGGAGCACCCCCAGCTCCCGGCAGAAGCCTGGTGACACACACAAACGGATGAAGTGATGGCCTTGGCTGAAGGACACCCATTTAATCCCAGCAGGGTGCCCAGCGGGCAGCTTCTGTGCGTGATGGTGATGTCAGGTACGGCTGACGCTTCTCAGGGCAAACGTGTTCATGGAACTTTGCTCCCGTGGCACATGGATGTGTGTTAGCTCTGTGTTAGCTCTGTCGTCCCGACCATTTTGCTCTCCGAAGGGTTGCAGAGAAGGCGAAACGAGAGAGATGGTTCTCTCGGAGCTCCAGCGGGCGCTGGATGTTTGCTTTAAATAGAATTAACCATGCAAATTGAATCATGTGAGCGTAAATTAGCGCTCATTTCGCTAGTGCTCTTGGTATCGCTTAACCTACCATTTACCCCAAGACATCTGCTAAGTGCCATTCTTTCAAGTACTTAAACAGCACCTATTGCTACCAAAAAAGCCCCAGCCCCACAGAACAACAAAGCTGCCGGAAAGCCTGTAATTATCATTAAAGGACTATTGTGCTTCTGGCGCTGATAAAGCCGGCGGGTGAGGCTTTCCAGGCTGCCTCTCCCGCTTGCCAAGGGGGGATGGAGTGGGGCTGGGGCAGAAGCCTGAGCTCCCATCCCCTGCCTCTTGCTCTGGGAAGGTCCCAATACACGACTGTGCCGATTTTACCCAAACCCCGCTTGGTTTCAGGCTGGGTGAAGCTCTAGAGCCTCGGAAGGGAGTGATCAATGGGGGATGACCCAGCACAGCCCACCTGGAGGAGACCTACTGGCTGTGCTGGGGTTTGGTACTGAAAATTGGGAAACATGCTGTTGGAGGAAGGCTGAGTGACCCTCAGGAAGGAGACCACGCGTCTGTTGGGATGTTTCAGCCTCCTCCGTCCCTTGCTGGCATCCCTTCCTCTCCAACCGATAAAGAGAGAGATGGCCCAGGGCTGCAGCACGCACGGTGTCACTCCTCCAGGCCCTCTGCAGCATGATCTATTATTTACACGGTTATTTAAGCCTTTGTTGTCATAGCTGGGAGAATTAATGCATTAACCTCGCGGAGAAGATGGAGTGCCGGCAGGCTGGGAGCTCTGCCCTTCAGCGTGGGTTTGCTGCTGCACATCAGATCGCAGCTGGAAGCGTGACGGGGAGGGGAGGGAGGCAGAGGGGGGTGGCATCGCTGGTGCCTGAGGGGGCTCGGAGGGGTCCCACGGATGCTCTGTCTTCTCCTGGGATGGACCCTTCGTGGGAAACATCCCTGGGATGCTCCTCAGCTCCTCGAGCGGTTCCTGCCCCCTTCCCCCAGCGTGAGAGGATCCATTGTGGTGGGATGAATAGAGCTGGGCACAATTCCTCCGGAGCCGTTATGCAAATTCCCAGCCATAATGACACATTGTCTTGTGTGATCCTGAGAACAGATGGCCCAAAGACAGGCTCAAGATCTGAATTAGGCCTGGGCTCCCGACACGTAGCTGGAGAGCATATGTAGATTGGTGCTTTAGCCTTAATAGTGAAGTGAACTATTTCAGGCAAATAAAGGGAAAAGAAGAGGAGGAAAAAATAATATTGTGATGTTCCAGTAGTACCAGGGCTCTTTTGAGAAGCTGAAACGATCCCTCCTCTGCCTCCCAGCAGCACAGAGTTTTGCTGTGATGATCCATACGGACAGGAGCAGCTCTTCTCCGCTGCAGGAACAGAGATCACTTGGGCAGGTGCCTGTTCCTGGGCATGTCCTGGGATGGCAGATGTCACATCGACGTGGGAAGAAAGCCTCCGCTGACACCAGATGGTTAAGCTGGCTGTCAAGCTCGTGTTGCCCCAAAGCCTGGCCGTGGTGAGCCCGTCCTGCGTGGCACGCTGGCGGGAACTGGGTGACACGGGGATGTACTGGAGCTGGGCTCTCACAGACATCTTCCCTGGGTATCACAGACCACGGGCAAAGGCTGGAGGACTCCAGTTTCATCCTCACCATGGAAAGCAAACTGCCACCATCTCCAGTGCTGACATCCCCTGCAGCGTGGAGAAGCCGGGATGTGGGCAGAGGATGCAGGCAGGGATGCAGGCAGGGATGCAGGCAGCAGCGCTGCCTTTTGGCCAAGGTGGCTCCTCCGGCTCCCACCTCATCACTCCCATCAGCAAGGATCTGCGTGGACCAAGCTCAGAGTCTGTTTCAGACACGTTATTTATGCTACGGCTTCCCAGCCGGCTCCGAAAGCACCAGCAGTGGTTTATAATTCCATTTGGCACTTTGCTTTATTGCGAGGCTTTAGGAGCCGCTTTGACAGATAGCTCCTCTTCTCCTGTTTGTCACATCCGTGCCGCATGTTTCATCAGTTGCTGGTTTCCAACTTGGAGCCATCAAGACGGGCACGTCTTTTGGAAAATGGGGCATCAGACGCTCATTTCTTACGGTTTTGTAAATCCATGAAGTGCTGGGTTTCTTGTAAAGATATTTTTAAGGCAGCTCATCGATGCTGCTTGGGATTTCTCTAAGGAAGCTAATACATATGGTGGAAGTGCTGAGCAGTGATGATTAATTATGTCAGTTAAATAGTATTAAGCGACGTGTGCTGCTGTAAATGCCTCCCCTCTGACATCACAAGAACCGTACCCTTCCCCCCAGCAGACAAGCTGTCACTTCAAGTCCAAATTGTAGCATCTGGATGAAAAGGGGACTTTTTCTTTTTTGAAGCTATGCTATTTCTAATCACTTGTGGGTCTGGGCCCTAATTTTTGCCTCGAGCAAATTCTTTCAGTGATCTGAGTAAGGGGTCCCCGGGGCTCCCAACGGTGAAAGCAGGAGGGAGGGATTTTGGTGCTGCTGCCGTGCGGTCTGACGATGCTGCAGATGCTGCTGCTCCCGTGCCTTTCGCAGGGCTCCCCACTACAAAAATAATAACCAGCAGCAGATGTTCCAGCTGATTTAGGTTTTTTCCTGATGTTTTGCATTAGTGTAAACCAGCTCAGCCGGTCTGCTGGGATTTCCCCAGTACGAGGGTACTCTCACGCCGGGCGGAGGAGGAACCCAAAATTCAGTGTTTCCATGAAAATGCACAGCTCCGGCCGCGTGGGGAGGACTCTGGGGTCCCCTGTCCCTCCTGCCCACCGCTGCGACCCCCTGGGCATCACAGACCTCCGCCAGGGCCGCCAGCTTGGCAGCGCTGTCGGCATCTTCGGTTTCCATGGCGACGGCAGGATGCTGTGCCGCGGGGCTGGGTACCGGTGCATGTCACAGCAGTGCCAGCGTCTGCTGGTTCCTTGGGGAATTGGGTGACATGAGCTGCTCCGCAGCTGGAGGAGCCCGCGGGAGCCTGGGCGCAGGGCACGGAGCGCGGCTGGAACCAGCTGCCAGGGATTTATTTCATGGCAGAAAGAGAGCAGAACCTCTGTGCTGGGAAGGAACACTTGCAGCCCTGCAGAGACACACAACACACACACATATATATATATTTTTAGCAGAGCGGGAAGACAAATGAGCCCGGCTCTTGGAGCCATTCATCTCACTCCTGTGCTCTGGACCCCGATTGCCACCACAACCTTTTCCAAGTAAATTAAGTCCCACGCCTGGCACTATTTGCTCCACCGAGCTGTCGCGCTCTGAGGGCACAGCAGCCAGAGGTGGGTTTTTGGGTGCCCAGGGTGAGACCTGGCTCCCTGCAGGGCACTCGGCAGCGCCGGGGGAAGCGATGCCCAGCGTGGGGCGACGGCCGGTTCGGTTTGGTGTTATAGGCGATGTCTCTTGTGTCTGCTTGCACAGGGCAGATACGTGCTGTGATTGCTGGGAAAACGGCTTTCTCTGATGCCGTCCTTGAGTGAGAGGTTAGGATTTTATCTCCTGCCTTTCCAGGGACACTCGGCTGGATGCTCGGGATGGACCGTGGCGGCTGCCGGCAGCACCGCGACACCCAGCCCCTTGCCTGCCCGAGATGCTGGAGGTACAGCGGGCAGGGGAAGGGGCACAAACTGTTAACACCCAGCCCTGGTTCTGTTGGAAGAGCAGTCTCCCGGTGTCTGGGGCTCCCTGCTGCCTTCCAATCCCCCTTTGCTGACAGGCAGCAGCAGAACCCGAGCAGGCAGGCTGCCGGCAGCGGCTCCCGAGGTGCTCCCTGAGCCCGTGGAGGATGGTGCCACCTCCCTATCCCCCCACTGGCACCTGGCTGTGCCGATGGGCATTATTAATGCCTGGAGCCGAAGGGCAGGGAGAGGTGGGTTACACCTTTCCCACCCGTCTCAGGGAGTCTGCTGGTGACCCATGCTCATCTGTTGTCTTAATTGCTGCGTTTCTTGCACCGGGGGTGAGGGCAGTGCGACACCGAGCATCCCACGCCACGGCCGGGGCTCCTGCTCCCTTTGATAGATGCACTTCTCTCTTTCTGTAGTTTGTGTCTTTTTCCTGTATCGTACCTCGCTCCTCTTTGTGCCGCCTGTGAAAAATTCATCTACCGCGCGTCACGTTCTGTCGGCACCGCAGCCCCCGCATCACTTCCCTGCCCGTGCCCTCTGCCTGAGAGGACTTTCCTCTCTCTTCTCCTGCTGCTGGAGGTTAGATGCTCACAGAGGGTCTCCACGGTCTCCCCACCTCCCCTCTGGCCAGGCACCAGCACCTCCGCAGATTTCCCACGCACACGGTCGCTGCACCTCGTTCCCTCTTCCTCCCACAGCCAATAAAAGGGAATAAAAGGTGAAACGCCACACGAACAGCATCCCCAAAGACCCGTAAAGCGCTAAACTGCCGCTCCTTGCAACAGTCAGATGAGTTTTTTTTGTCTTTAAACAGACAAACCCTAGTTAACAAAGAAGAATATTGGAATTCTGCGCGTGGAAGGACTTGAGGTGACTCCTCGTGGGCAGCGGGATGTACCCCACGCTCGGCAGCACCCGCACCCCCAGGCAGCACCCATGGGCAGGAGCAGGATGTGGCACACACGTCCATGGCAGGAGAGACCCCCGCAGCAGCACTTTGCTGGGATTTTAAAACACTTTATAAACTTTCTATAAAGGTGAAGTGCCCGTGCTGCACCCTGGGTCCCTCCCCCCCCCTCCCCAGCCCGGTTGGTGGAAACCTGCAGGAGAGGAGCCCTGCGGTGCTGGGGAGAGAAGAGAGAAGGCACAGCAAGAGCAGAGACAGAGGGAATTTGGGACCATCCTGGCCTAAATGAAGTTGCCTGAGGGAGATGCCCGGCGCGGCGGAGAGCTCGGTCTCCCTGGCAATGGTTGCCATGCGATAGCTGCTGTGGCACCACAGCCACCTGACTTCACTCAAACGCATTTTTTCTCCCCAAGGGAAGACGCCCGTGTCGGAGTCCCCAGGGAGGCGCAGGCACCGAGGAGCCCTGCGACGCGACGCCTCGATGGGGAGAGGGGAGAAAGGGGGAGAGTTGGGGGTCTGAACCCCAGGGTGGAGCCACCCCGGTCCCGCAGTGAAGGCGAGATGAGGATGTCGTGAACAGCATCGTGCCCGTATCCTGCCCTTCCAGGGTCCTTCCCAGGTACAGAGCCCCGTCCTGACGTGGAACAGGGCCGTCCGTCACAGCCCTGCAGCAGATGAAGTTTTGCAAACCTAACGTGGCCTGGAAGATGTTTATAGCCTGGTTTTTGGTGGTTATTCGATCCTTTCAGGTCGGTGCCCAAGCTGCGGTTTGTCGCTGTAGTCTCACAACCTCTTCTGTGCTCCAAATTTGACAGATTCGCAATTTTATAGCAGCCTTTTCTGTCCCGCCCCAGCAAACAATCAGAGTTACGCTGAAAGTTAACTCTGCTATTTTTAAAAAAAACATAAATCCGCTGAAGGAATGTAAGTTTCTTATTTTAAATCCAAATATATATATATAAAAAAAATCACATTAACGCAAGCAGGTAGTAGAAAAACAGTGGGAAGAGGCAACACCCCCCTGGATGAGCAAGTGCTTTGTCTCTTCACATCCCGGGAGGGGCTGGGCTGGGAGCTGAGCATCCCTTCACGCCGGGCGGAGGGGTCCTGCCTCGGGACAGCATCTCACCACGCAGTGAAAACGATCCAGTAAACGTTTGAAATGCGTCGAGAAATAGGCAGCAGTTGTTCAGAGCTGGGCTGTAGCCACCGGCATCCGTCCCTGGGCAGAGCCCGCTCCGGTGCTGGGGCTCGTGGCTTCATCCCCGACAGCAGCAGCGACGCGAGAGTCGTCCCACCAGAAACCGCCCGGTTTGTCGTGAATTACTGGCATCTGATTTTTTTTTTTTTTGTAGCCGCTTTTCCACATGAACAATAACGTGGAGCCCGAACGTCAGTCATCAGACAGACATAATTGGATTTGGAAAGTGTTATATTGTGAATTAAGTTGACTGATGGGGAAGTGTCAGTTTTATTAACAATCTTCCTTCAGATGATAATTTTATATCTGTGCGGATGAATTACAAAAGAGTACTTGAAGGCATCAGTTCAAAACGATGAAGTCATCTTAATAAAGGCTGACTTTCTCTTTCATATACTTGTTTTTAAATATTTTATCTCCTTGTGGGAAACCATCCAATTAGAAGCCTAAACCGGTGTAAAAAAAAAAGCCACGTAATCAAGCCATGAGTTTGCGTCCGGACCCTGGGAGCTGCCGCGCAGCAGCCGAGCTGGCAAACGCTGGCCAGGGAGCAGTTGTCACGGGGCTGGGAGACCTGGCTCCGGGGGCAGTGAGACCAGAGCGTTTTTTTCCCTCTTCCCACCCCAAAAAGCCCTCGGGAGAGCTCCCCGCTGGGCACAGCTTTTCCAGGAAACCCGGCAGGGAAAAGCAGAGGCACCGGCCCCGAGCACAGCCCCAGCTCTGGGGTGATGGATTCCAGCTTCCTCCCGTGACGCTGTCGGCTCCAAAAACATTTTGCTTCGTTTTTTTCCTCTCTGAACAGTCAGTTTTTCGTGTTATTCCCATCGCCGTGGGGAAAAAGCGAATGGGCTGAATTCTCCAGGCCAGAAGAGCTGGACAACAAGTTCTGCTTCCAAAAAACTAGTCTCTTAAGAGGAATTCGCTGCGATACGGCGCTTGAATAAACCCGGGGATTATACCAGCGTGAAAAAGCTGGAGTTTCGCAGCGGAAACCTGTTTCTGTTGTGTATTATGATAAATAGGCATGTCATTCACAGATAAGAGCAAGCAGCGCTCCGAGACACAGATTTGGGCTGGAGTTAACGTCTGGACTAACCAGCGCTGACCCAGGATGGGGTAGGAGCCGTTGGCACCTCGTGGTCCCTTTGCTCCTTCAGGCGTTGGTACCGTTGCCATGGCAACCAGATGCAGGAGGGGTACCAAGGCTCTGGTACCCAGCGCATTGCCACCGCCTCGGGCAGCTGCATCCCCACCAGCCCATCCCGGCCCTGGCTGCCTTCTCTGGCCGTTATCCCAGCTTCCATCAGGCCAGAGGATGGGAAGCATCCTGGGAGGTCACAGCCAAGGAAGAGCGGGACCACCTGGTGCCCGGCTGGAGGGGACGGTCCCCAGGCACCCTGCCTGCATCGGAGCAGGCTGTCCCATCACCCCAATCTCTCCATCACATCCATGCCCGCCGATCCCTCTTCTCAGGGCTTCAGTGCAAACCTGAACATGGAAAAAAACTGACTTCCCTTACTGTATTTTTTTTTTTTCCAGAGGAAAGAAGTGGGAAATGCGGGAAGAAAAGGAATAAGACGGACAAACCCCAACACTTGGAAACATCCCCAACTCCCTTCCACTGAAGGAAGCTCGGCCTTGGCTTTGTTCCCCATCTTTCAGAAGTGTTTTTTCCCCTCGTTGTCTCCAGTCACGGTACAGCTGGAATCAAAAGGGTTTGGGGTTTACATGTCACTGCTGGCGCGGTGGCTCAGAGCCCTCTTCCAGAGATGCAAGTCACCGCTTCCTTTCCCTTTTCTACTTAAGCTTATTCTAATTAAGAGTGTCTTACTAAATATTTGATGTGCTTTTCAGTTGAAATGGAAGCTGTGGGCCATGCCTATTACAAACACTGGTCAATGCAGCCTGCGATCTGGGAGTCACCTTTGACCACTCATTTATTACCAGACAATGTCCACTTCATTACGTCTCTATTGATCAGTTAAATACTTTGTGCTTTATTTATCCCACCGACAGGAAGGAGTATTGCAGGAGCAAAGAACAATCAGGTTAGACTAAAATCTAAGGAAGAAAAATGAGCTGATAAAAGCTGTGCTACGCCCGGCTTCTCCTTTGGAGGGGACTTTGCAGGGTTTGAAGGGTTGGTTTTTTTTTTTTTAACTAATGAAAAAAATTGACTGCAAACCTGCAAATCAGTGAAAAAACCTCTTTGGCCAAAGTTTTAGTGCTCTGCACAGGTGCAAATGATTACTCACTGTCCCGGACGAAGGGGAAGGTCTGTGCTTCCCAGGGAGCAGAGGGGTTTCAGGGAGCTTTGGGCTTTTGTCCCCAGCTCCTCTGCCTCGATGGCAGGCAGTGCCCTTGGCCTGTTGTTGGGTGGCCTTGCCAAGCACGGAGGTTTTCAGAGCTTTGGGAGGTGCTGGGAGCTCCTGCCCCAGGTAGGGTGGCCTCATCTGGGTGGTAGGCAAAGCTGATTTAAGTGATGTGTGCGGGGTTAATGAAGGGATCACAGAATCAGAGAATCCCACATTGGAAGGGACCTCAAGGATCACCTGGTCCAACCTTTCTCAGGAAAAACATCTTAGATGAGGTGGCCCAGAACCCCCTCCAGCCGAATGGTAAAAGTGTCCCCCCAGTTGGGGACTCCACCGCTTCCCTGGGGAGATTATTCCAGTGGCTGATTGTTCTCAGCGTGAAAAATCTTCCTCTTGTGTCCAACCGGAATTTCCCAGGAGCAACTTGTACCCGTCACCCCTCGTCTTTTCCTTGTGACTCCTTGTAAAAAGGGAGGCTCTGTCTTCGTTGTGGTTTCCTGCGGATGGGAGGAGAAGAGCAGAACCCACCCTCCTGAACTGCTGTTGTTCTAAAGTGGGTCATCGCAAAACAACAGGCATTGAGCAAAATCCTCCCTGACGGCGTTTTTTCCCTTTGTTTCTCCTTTCCCCCTGTGCTCCTTCTCCCATGACAAAGCAGGGAGCCCTTCACATCCAGCACCCGGGGGTGGACCCATGGCCAGGGGACACCAGCAGCTCCCGGCCCCGGGTCGTGGTGGCCAGAGGCAGTGGCACCACAAGTGCCACCCTGGTGCCAGTGTCACCCCGGTGAGCCCATCCGCTGGCACAAAGCCCCACTCACAGCCCCCTCCAAGCCCATGGGTGACCCCATTTATTTATATTTTCCTTGAGAGATGAATGGAGAGAGCCAACTGTTGAGTTGGGCAATTCTGAGATGAAACCCACCTGCACGACGTCCAGAAGGAGGACCCGGGTGCTGTTATAGTTATTTATCTACCATATCTAAATTATATATATAAATATAAACCATATAAACCCCATGTTTCCAGAAACCCATCCTGACTCGCCCTCAGAGACAGAAAGCTGCTCCATCGGAGGATGCTATCAGATATGCCCACTGCTCACAAAAGGAATCCCAGATTTCAAAGCAGAATTAGAATTCCGGATGAATTCCTTGCTGAAGATCTGAACCTCTGTCTTCTGCTGGAACGGGTTTGTGCTGGAATGGTTTGAAGTCAGATGCTTTAGTGGCACAGAGAGCGTGCGGCCGGATTTGCATGTGAAATGAATCATGCCTGATGTGATTAAGAATGCCATAAAGGTTGAATTTAAGACTTTTTTTGTTACTTACTATTAAAGTTTTTCAGTAATTTTCCACCCCCTCAGATGAGCTTCGTTCAGATGAACTGGAGAGAAACTTTCTCTGCGATTCATTACCAAGGGGTCTGAGGGGAATACTTCATTTATCAGTGAAAAAGCAAAGCTAAAAATAAAAGTTTTCCCATCAGATAAGTATTTCTGTAGAAGCTGAGATGCTGCGAAACATGAGGGCAGCATTTTATCTTGTGAATTGTTTGTTGGTGGCAACTAATTAGGGCAGGGAGAGGGTGCAGGCAGGGTGATGGGCACCGGGGATGAGCTGCCACTACTCCTGATGTTCTCCAGGGTAAGAAAGTTTGGCACTGGCATCTCCATCCCACTGCATCTCCATCCCACTGCATCTCCATTTCTCCTTCATCTCCATCCCACTGCATCTCCATCCCTCCTGCATCTCCATCCCTCCTGCATCTCCATCCCTCCTGCATCTCCATCACACTGTATCTCCATCCCACTGCATCTCCATCCCTCCTGCATCTCTATCCCTCTTGCATCTCCATCACACTGTATCTCCATCCCACTGCATCTCCATCCCACTGCATCTCCATTTCTCCTCCATCTCCATCCCACTGTATCTCCATCCCACTGCATCTCCATCCCACTGCATCTCCATACCCCCTGCATCTCCATCCCACCTGTATCTCCATCCTACTGCATCTCCATCCCACCTGTATCTCCATCCCACCTGCACCTCCATCCTACTGCATCTCCAACCCACCCTCATCCCCGTGCCCACGGACACAGCAGTTAGTCCCCGAGGAAAGAGTATCTGCATGATTAAAGAAAAGGGGGCGGAACATCCCAGGCAGCAAAGCACATCCTTCACCCGCGCTCTTATGAAACAGCTGCGTGTCAGCGTATGTCTTAATGTGAGTGTCTGTACCAATGATGGCAGAATCAGTCAGGGGCTGGGAGAAGAAAGGAGATATCTCTCCATCTATGTAGATGCGGGGCTGAAAGCATATTTGTATGTAAATGTGGTTTTTCTAAATGCACGTTAACCTACCAGTTGCTACAGGAGATATTGCGCATTCATAGCAGGAGAGCTTTTTAGCAGAACAGGAGTTTTCGAAAGTACTTTGCGTGATTTTTTTTTTTTTTTTTTTTTTTCCTTTTTTCTCCAAGTGCCGGAGTTTGACTAACACACTGAAAATTAAAAAATAATTGAAACAGATCATATGCAACTCAGCAGGGGCATTATTTTCCGGTGAGTGGCAAGGGAACGGCGGAGCGGTAATGCGCGGCTTTTGTAGCCTTGTCACTTTGATGAATTCTTTAGTACCATCAGAGGCAGCGCGGGGAGACTCGGGCTTCACGCCGCTCTCCCGCCGGGGAGATGCCAGCTGGAGCCGGCCAGAGCCGGGGAGCATCGTGCCGGGGAAGAACGTCTGTGTTTTCCGCTAATCAGCAATATACCTTTTCCTTGTAAACACAAATTGGACACAGGGAAACGTCATTAGGAAGGAGGTTGGTTGGTGCCTGTGCTTTTTCCTCTTTAGCCGACGGCAGGGGAAAAGCCCAGTGGGGTCAATATGAGCAAAGATTTACAGATTTACCTCCTAATTAACCAGGGGTGCTGCTCCCTCGGGCCGTGCCTTCACCTGGAATGCAACTGATTGATGCGCTCCTGGACACCCTCAGCCAAGTTCCCCTTGGACACGACAGGACTAGAGGAAACGGCCTCAAGTTACACCAGGGGAGGTTCAGGCTGGATATTGGGAAAAATGTTTTCACCGAAAGGGTTCTCAGCCATTGGAATGGGCTGCCCAGGGAGGTGGTTGAGGCCCCATCCCTGGAGGTGTCCAAAAGACGGGTTGATGTGGTGCTGGGAGATAGGGTTTAGTGACGGTGTTGCTTTTTGTTTGTTGTGTGGGTGTCTATTTTTGTCAAAGTTAGGTTGACGGTTGGACAAGATGATCTTTAAGGTCCCTTCCAACCTAGAAGATTCTGTGATTCTGTGACACGGAATCAGGCAGTGTCAGTCGTGAAGTTTTAAACCCCATGAGGGTCTCTGTGGGGCGAGAGCATCTCTGGGGGGCACCGGCCCCTCGCAGGGTGTGAAGGGTATGAGGGTACGGGGGGGTTGGCTGAGCCTGGACGGTGCCGTGGCTCCCGGGGGGCTCCCAGCTCTGCAGGGGAGGGTCGGCTGGGGACGGCTTCCCAGGGAAAATAAAAACAAATCCAGGCTCGGAATCCTATCTGCCCGCGAACATTTCCATACCACATCTGCTGCTTTGAATTAGGACCTGAATATTCATCTCCAAAATGTATAATTTATACTTACAGCAGACAATTCATAATTTAAGTGTTATTGCTCTAAATTAAGTATAACATTTAAGCTGGCTGCGGACCAGATCACTAAAACCAAGATGCCACGAAGAAGGAAAAGCCGCTCTGCGGGAGGTTGGTGCCGGGGGGGTACCAGCTGGATGGAGATACCCAAGTGGCTGCCCAGGGCGGGGGGCAAGAGGGTGCCCCATCCCCAGCAGGACTCAGCTGCCCTCGATGCCCCGGCCAGTGCCTCTCCCTGCTCCGACGGCAGTCGATAGAGAAAGAAACATCCCCTCCCCAGCAAAGAAAAAAAAGTCAGAAATGAAAAAGGAAAATTAAACATGAAAATTTAATTAAATCACCCTTTGATCACTCTCTGTGGAATGGACTTAGTTCAGAAGATTATTTGTTGGAGAGCAATAATAGCTTCTAATTAGGATAGGATTCAATCTGAAATGAGGTTTTTATTATATTTTTTTTTTAAATCAATCCGTTTCCCCTTCCCTCCCAACTCNATCAACAAGACTGTGCACGTTACCAGCTAAATATTATTAAAGTTGTATTTTATAGCCCGGCTCCTTGCCATTGTTTATCCATTTGAAATTCCTGGTTTAAACCGTCAGCCCAGAAATACAACCCGGGGGGGCGATGGAGGAGCAGTTGGTGCTTTAATTGCAAAAAGCGGGCGCAGGGCGCAGCGTGTGGCTCCCAGGGAGCGCAGGGGGGAGGAGAGGGGCTTTTCCTGGGGGTGCTGGGGTGACTGCAGCCCCATCCCCACCGTCCCCATTCCGGTGGGGAGATGGAATTTTGGGCAGCATCGTCCTCATGGGCTTGGCTTTGGCTCCCGCCCCGTCAGTCCCCTGGAAGAGCGGCCCTGGCTGCTGCGGCTTTGTGAATGGGACCCTTAAAGATTTGCATATATCATAATAAATGTGAGTCATAACCAGCCAGCATTTAAAACGCTCACCAAAAGAAAGAACCAAATATCCCCATTAGAGCTTTTATCCCCTGCTATTTCGTATCACAATAAAATGTCAAAAGGAAAAGAGAAGCAGATTTCTGATATTATTACTTTGAACTTTTCTTGGCTGTACTCCCCTGAAGCATGACATTTACCGAGGAGAGGGGAAAAAAAAAAAGAAGAGGCTGGAATATCTCCTTAATCATCTTTATTTCAGTGCCGCGGCATCGAGTGGCTGGACCTTGTCTCCTGCCTGGGTGGGAGCGGTGAGTTGGGGTGGCATCATGTCCCTGGGACCCTGCCTTCCCCTGGCACCCCCGGGCTACTCTGCCTGGGCACAGCCGAGGAGAAGAGATGGGAAAAATAATAATAATAATAGTAATAATAATAATAATTAATAATAAATATAATAATAAATATAATAATAATAATTATTATTATTATCACCACCACCATTATCAATATCAACATTAATATTAGTATAATAACCCATGGTATAGCATAAAATATTATAGCATGGTGATATAATAACCCCAATATTTAGGTTTTTTCCAGGCAGGAGAGGTTGGGCTCCAAGAGGAGCAGCCCGAGGAGCCGGTGCCCGGGTGCTCTGGCACTGCCATCCCCTCGGGTCTGTCCCAGCAGTGCCCCCAAAGCCTGGTTTTGCCGTGGGATTTACACCGTAAAGGTGGCTCCTGGGGCTTACGAATGGATTGGTTTGTAAAAAAATTGTAAGTCGTTAAAAGTTCATAGTGAAAGGAAAGGTGTGAATAGGTGTCATAAAAAAGTTAGAAGAATAAAGTGTTTCTTCCATCAAAAGGTTTTATGAGTCCATTTAAGAAAACCATTTTAACTGTATTTTAATTTCATTTATGGACCTAATAAAGTCAAATAGTGTCAGGGAGACTCACAGAGGTGGGGCACTAATACCATTTATGGCTTACATTTAAGTAAAAAATCCACTTTTTGCCATGGAGTGAGTTACCAGGGACTTTGCCAGAGGAGAGGGTAGGGGCTGTGATGCCAATGAGGACAGGTCCCACTGTCCCTGGGAGAGAATTCAGGGATCCCTGGGCTTTTTCTGTTCCCTTAGGGAGCAGGAGGTGTTGTAAACAGGGCTTTTTTTATTCTGGGGGCTGTTTGCAGGGACGGGTCCCACATTCCCCATCCTGGGGGCTGTTTCACCTCCAGTCCCGGTGCTGCCGGGGCAATGTTGGTCCGTGGCAGTGCATCTGATTTAGCAGCTTCATCTCCTGTGTTTAATTTTCCTGCCAACGTAGCAGG
>QJSC01016009.1:2749041-2775586 GCA_003697955.1 Calidris pygmaea
GGGGTATCCCTCACGGAGCATCGCTCCCCGGCAGCGCCGACTTCGCCGAGGAACGGCAGTGGCTGATAACGAACACAATAATTAGGAATGTGCCAGAAACCAGGTATTAATAGAAGCGCTATTAGAGAATTTATGGATGATTTAAGATGCAGCCCATTCTCCTGGTGAATGCCTCGTCTGTTTAAGAGCAGTAATTGCCTATTATCTAGCAGCTTCTGATGTGCTTGGCTCGTGCTGGCGTGTCACGCCAAGATGCAGCACATATTTAAAGAGCTAATGCCAATTCGCAGGGACCTGCTTGTAATTTTAAACACAAGAAGCCAATAAGATCCAAATGGCAGCCGGGAGGTGAAAAAAAAGCCCCCGCCAGGCTCCGAATCAATCGGCAGGTGAGTGGCCCGTGGCAGGGAGGTGGGCACAGCTCGGGGTGGCTGCTGGGGCTGCAGGGTCCTGCTTATCTATAACGCAGGTAAATTTTTACCCCTCCCTCACTCTACACCACTTATTTCCTGCCCAGTAGCAAAGACAGTTCCATCGATCAAACAGGAGCCAGTTAATGGCTAAAGGAACGTGAAAAATAATGTAACGGCGAGGCAGCCTGCGAGCGTCCTGCTTGTTTATCTGCACCTACATCTTCTGAAATACACAGATTTGGGGTTGGTTTTTTTTTTTTTTTCACAATATTGCGGAACCTTTTTGCTCTTTGAAGTGCACCCATCTGCCAGAGAAGCCTTAATTTCTGGATGGTGGGGGGGGGTAAGCATCCCGCTGTTTGTGCCCCCGGCCCCGCTGCCGAGCGGGAGGAGGGCGATGGTGGCAGGGGCTGCCCCGGAGAGGGGGGTGCTGGGGGCAATTCCCACCAGCAGAAGCATCCAGCCGAGTTCTGGTCCAGCCCTGAAGCCACGTGGCTGAGCTGAGCAGCGAATGCCCATCTCATAGGATGTTTTTTTCCAAATCACAGAGTGGTTTTGTTTTTTTCCACCGAGGATGGGGTGAAGGCACCCAGGAAGGAGATCCAGAGCCACGCTCATCCCACCCCAGCCCATGGGCACGGACCTTCTTCCTCCTCACAACCGATGCCCAGCCCAACACCACCTCCACGGCGTCCAGACCGCCCCGGCAGAGCTTTTTCACATCTGCTGAAAGGAATCTTTTGGTGGCAAAAAGCTTTCTTGGCGGCGGGGGAGGCCCCGCTGTTCTTCTCACAGGGCTCCAGCTGGCTCTGCCGAGAAGAAACACCTTCTGCGAGGCAGCCCCGGCGCCTTCCACCCTCCTCGTGGAGGCTTTGGATTTATAGCGCCCGCGCTTTGACGCGTTGATCTCCGCGATTGCACAAGGAATTGAATTTGAGTCAGATTTATTTGTTCTAATTTGTGCCTCCTGTTACTTATCGCGGCGGCATCGCGGGCGGCGGATGGGCTTTGTTCAGCCGTCCCAATTACAGCCTGCCAAGTGCAAACACACACCAGAGCGGCTGGAAATACGACGGGCAAAGAGCAAACAAGCAAACAAGCCAAACCCCCACCGCGACTGCGAAGCCCGAGCCATTTTGGTGTTTCAGGGAGAGGAATCTCAGCAGGAGAACCAGCTCCGTTCATTTTCCAGGAGCTTCTCCAGCCAGGAATTGCCTTCCCCCTGCTCTGCTGCCCCTGCTACCAGCCCAACCAGCAGCCCGGTCCCATTCGATATCCAAATTATTGTATGGATCCCACCCCTGGAAAGGCTTTGGCTGGGCAGGGCGGGCAGTGGGGACCCCCCCAGGAGGGTGCAAGGAGGGGAGCTTGGCTGGGATCTGGCCCCCAGGGCTGCACCAGGAGCCATCCCTGCCCCATTGATGAGGAGACCACGCTCCCAGGAGGGGTCCCACTGCTCCCGGCCATGAAATCCTGCCAGATGTTCCTCCTGAGCTGCAGCATCCATCCTGCTGCCCTGGACACCTTCTCACTCAGGCTGTTATATCCTGCCCCCTCCCCTGCCGTGACCTCCCGCAGTGCCGGTTATTTAAAGCCTCATTTTCGGAGGGCTGAGCACCGGCAATTCCAGCTGACTTCAGTCTCCTTGTCGGCAAAAAAAAAGGGGACAATGAACGCGACCTCCTTTATAGAGCACTTGGAGATTTGCTGATCAAGAGCTGCGTCCAGGAGGTCGGGATTAGTGATAATGGTCCGGAGTAAAGATGAAAGGGCTTCACACTTTCCAGGGGCGGTCCCTTTCTGGCTACTGTGGGATTCTTTTCCCCTCCGAGCAGCACCCACAGCTCCCGGATCAGCATCTTCCCTGAGCTGCACCCCCTGGCTGAGCCCCCCCACCTCCCACGATGGGGGAGCAGAAAGGGTCTTCCTCAGGCTGGAAATACCAAGAGTCCATCATTTCTCCCTGTATCATTAATTCCCCACGGTGCCATCGGGGGAAAAAAAAAAAAAAAGGCCTTGTATTTAAATTGGAGTGTGTCTGGCTTGAATTCCCACCCTTTGGTGCTCACAATATTCCTCTGTAGTGGGGGGGGCCTGCGGTGCCGTCCCCCCAGGCAGAAGGCGGGGGGCATCCCTTGGGCTTCTTCTAATAAGCTCAATAAACCGAGCTCTGTCATTTCTTTCTGGGGGAGAGATTTTTCCAGCCCTCGACTCATTTCTGCCTGCCTTTTCTCCATGAAGAAGCCCGCCTTCCCTTTTGCGGAGCCTTCGCTCTGTTTCTGCTGCCATCAGGCGGGGTTTTCTTCCCTCCTTCTACAGAAACCCCACGTTCTCCTTGCAGGTGGCACCACAGAAATCCATAAATAAATGACAATACCGTTGCCCGGCTCTGGCTGCTCACACCATGGGACCTGGTTCTCCAGAGCTCAGAGGCGTTTGGGGCGGGCAGGCTCCGAGCATCGAGCGGAGCATCCGCAGGCTCTGCCCGTCCCGGGGAACCCGCAGCTCCCGCCCTGCCAGAGCCTCTGCCGACAATGTCATCTGCCTCCCGCGGTGCCCAGGAGTGACAATGACATGGCAATCAATGGCAATGATCTCCCAAGTAGCCCGGCTGACAAACAGGCTCTCAAGGCTGCTGCGAGCATGTCTGAGCCGCTCGCTCTGAATAAATTGGGTTTGATGTACACAAGGCGAGGTGTGTGGATACTTCTAGATTTATCCCTTGGGTTCCCGTGGCTCCTGAGCCCCTGCTGCTGGGGGGGTAGGGGGGTGGGAGCGCTGATGAGCTCCCTAACGAGCTGTTGGGACATTCCCATGCCTGGCAGCTCCTGCCACCTCAGGGATAACAGGGACCTGGGCACAGGAGCCCAGCACCCTCAGGTCACTGGGACTGATGGGGTTGTGCCTCCATTCCCCAGGGCTCAGACCAAAGGGCTGGCACCACCTGTGTGCCTGGCAAGTGTTTGCCATGGGGCCACCTCTCCCCTGGGTGGGCTGGGAGCAGCTGGGAGCAGTTATCTCATCTACCCACAATCAGCCCTCCCAGCTCACACCCTGGTCTTTCCTCCCAGTGAAAGGGCTTTGCAGAAACAGGGGTGCAGGGACCACCCCCCCAGGCTGGGGTATAAAGCAGCAGCAGTGGGAGAACCCCAGTTTTCCTCCACCAGCCAGCCTGGGCACCCCAATGAACATCTGCACCCCGGTGGTCCACAGGCTGCGGTGGCCACAGGAGGTGAGTGAGGGGCTTTGGGGACTGGGATTGGGGCTGGTTCCCAGTAGGGGATGGTTTGGGCAGGCACTGCAGCGAGGTAGCAGCACCACAAGCCTCCTTTTGGTGGAACGCTTTCTTTGTGTTTGCTTTGTTTGTAGAGTATCTATGAAAAATTAATATAAAGGTGCTAATTGTATTTGGTCCTGAACGTGAATATGCCACAAGCATAAACCCACCAGTGAATGGAGGGGAAGATCTTACTGGAAAAGAGGTTTTCACTTCAGCCAGGGGGGGTATAACTAAAGTTGGGGTCTGAAAACCTTGAGGGGCTTCATGGCAAAGCCCTCGTGCCCGGAGGAATGGGGCTGGGGGCTGCGTGTTGGGGGGCAGCAGGACCCGAGTCCCTCCAGCAGGGTCTGTGTGCGGGTCCCCGCTGTCCTCGTCCTGTGCTTGACCCCCTGCTTGCAGCCTTATGTAAAAACACAGGGTTTGCCCAGGGAAGGTGAGAAAGCCCATCTCCCTGCCACCCCTCTCCTTCCCCCGTGTCCCCCAGGTCCTTGCGTGCAGGTATCCATCATCTCCTTTGTTTGGTCGCCTTAATTGAGCTTGCTATTTATAGCTGATTATTGGAACCAGGTCGAACTCACCTCGTTTGGATTTCCACGAGGAGACAGGCAGTGAGTCACCGCCAGTCCCTGGCGTTGTCCCCGTGCTCGGGGACAGTAGAACCCTTGGGGGGGTGCCCACACACCGGGACCCCCTGCTCCTCTGCTCGGCTCCGTTACCGGTGGGCGCCCACCCCACGGGAACAGCTCTTAAACCTGGGGTTAGCCTCTGATTCTGTCCTGCAGAGAGCACGCATTAGCCTTTTGATCCCCAAAGTGGGCTTTTGAGGAGGATTTCAGCGAAGCCCTGGGGATGTGAATTACGCGCCTGGTGACATAACGCAGGGCCGCGGCCGGCAGCTCTCACCGCGTGCTTCAGCTGCTGTTTAACACAGTCATTTTCTTTTGCTGGCTATAAATATGTTTAAATTCTCTGACCTCGTGCGCCGACGTTATTCTGGGAGGCAGAATTATTTCTCGCTCCGTGGCTCGTAGGTTGGCTTTGGCCTTGGAGATGCCCGGCCCCCGAGGAGCGCGGGGAGCCCCTTTTAGGAAGCAGAGGAGAGGCAGGCGGCCGACCTTGGAGGGAAGAGGCAGGGCTGGGGAGTGAAAGCCAGCAAATTGGGTGAAAAATCAGCAAACGATGGTGCCCACGGTTGTTGGGGCTGCAGCTGAGGTGTGGGAGGTGGTGGTCCCCAGAGCTGAGGGTCCCAGCGTGTGGGACCCCTGATGGTACCTGGGTGTTTGTGTTGCCCTCCTCCTGTCTCCTGGAGGCAGGGCTGGGGAGTGAAAACAAGTGAATTGGGTGAAAATCAGCCAACGATGGTGCCCACGGTTGTTGGGGCTGCAGCTGAGGTGTGGAGGGTGGTGGTACCCGGACCCTGGAGGAGCTGAGGGTCCCAACGTGCGGGACCCCAGATGGTACCTGGGTGTTTGTGCTGCCGCCTCCTGCCTCCATCCAGTGCCGTGCTCTGCCCTCACCCGCAGCCATCCACTTGCATAAATAATTAAGACTCTGGTCTCCTATGACTTGCTCCTCATATTCCCTGCTAATCCCAGCGTTCCGCCAAAAACTTGTTTCTTATTAATCATTGCTGTTTTACAGTAGCTCTTGGCCGTAACAGCCACCCATTAGCAAACCTGTTCCTGTTCCCACGTTCTGCTGATGATGACCTTGTCCCTGAGCCCCTCTCTGCTGCTCTTCCCCCTGAAATCACCGCGCCATAACAGTGCTAGAGTGGAAGGAATTTACTGCTTAAATAATTTATCTAGATTCAGTACAGAAAGTCTTTTGAGGAGATTCATCAGCTAATAAAGAAAATTGATTCTGGGAGCCAAAGTCAATATGGGGTTAGAGAAATGCCACCGCCCGCCGTGGGCTCCCTTCCAGAAGCCTCGTGCTGCCACATCTGGCTCGTGCTGCCACATCTGGCTCATGCTGCCACATCCCCCCTGCTCCCCGAGCACCGCTGTCTGTCCCAACCTGGACCGTATCTGCCTCCCCACCTGCCAGCCCTGGGGCACCCTTTTTGTTTGAAGTCCTGTGTTTTGGGTGAAGCCTGCTGCTCGGCAAGGCTGGGCTCAGTGGGGGGGCACCAGGGGGATTCACGGGGCCAAATTCAATGCCGGGGGGCGGGGAGAGGTGAGACCTCAGCACGGAGGTGACACAGCCCCCTCTTGTCACGCTGCGCTCCTCGGGGTAGCGGCTCCATCTCTAATTTTTGGAAGATGGTCCAGCACAAACTGCATCCTCCTGAGCTCAGCGATGAGCCCCTGCTCCTGCAAAGCTGCTTCGTGGCACTGATTTTTCTCTTCTCCAGGCCACAGGTGGGGTGGTCTCCTGTCCCCCCCTGCTCCCTCCTCACCCACCGAGGCTGGAGGTGAGAGCGATGCAGGCACCGAGAGGGAGGTGGGAGTGATGCCCCTTCCCAGCACCCTGCCACGCAGGACAAGCTCTATGCCCACCCTTCTCTGGTTTTGAGGGGCTATTTTTCCTCTGTGCAATCTAGAAGACAAATACAATAAAATTTAAGACATGGAAGCATCCAGGAAACATCCCAAACTGGCCCTCAGAAAGGGAGGTGGGACGTGACGCCAGGATTTGGGAGTGTGGAGGGGACAGGGCACCTTTGGTGGCAGCCCATGGAAGATGAAAAATAGCCAAAGGAAAGAGAGAGAAAAGAAAATTTGGCAGAAGCGTTTGGCCATATGGCTGATTTGTACTTCATGTGTGTTTCTCCATATGTTGCACGTACATGTGTTTGTTTACCCCCCGTGCACTCCGCGTGCCAGCGACAGTCTCCAACCCAGCAAAATTATCTTGTAAAAAAAAAAAAAAAAAAAAAACCAAAAAGAAACGGAGGAGCTTTCGGCGTGCTCTCCTTCCCTCGGCTGGTCCTCGGAGCCATTTCTCCAAACCACCTCGATCACCTTGAAAAATTAAAGCCAATTTTTGCCCCGAGGTGGTCTTTTCCCCTGCCCGGGTACTCGTGGCGAGCCGTGAAGCCCGAGGTGTGGGGGACGGGGAGCGCTCGGTGGGCTCGGCCAGTTAATTGACTGCTGGCCAGATGCTGCCTGCTGGGAAAGGAGCCACTCTTGCTCTCTGCATCGCCGCTGCCGGAACCCGTGTACCTATCAATAATTCAGGTGCCCTTACAGCTGCCACCAGCAGGTCCCTCCCCGCCTGCTTAATGGGAAACCAAGGCTCGGAGCCTGGAGAGGGACCCGCTGTAGCCAAAGCATCGCTCCCGCAGGTCCCAGCTGGGGGGCTCGGGGGGCTGCTGCCCTCTGAAAGCAAAGGAGATGCAGCCTGAAAGTGAAGTTGAGTGTAAAAGTGGGAATGTGAAGGGTGGGGAAAAAAAAAAAATAAAAATCCGAAGTCATTGGAATCATTAGAACTGAAGGAAAGAGCTGCAGGTGCCAAGCCCGGGCTCTGAGCGTGATTTAAGCTGAAAATTCAGGACCATTTCCTGGTACAAATCATTGGAGCGGGATGAAAGGATCAATGGGAGATATAATCTGCCACTCGGCTCTGCAGCCAAAAGCATCTCATCTGTGAACACAAACTCATTAGGAGCGTGATTAATGGGGTCTGGAGGGGAGAGCTGGGGGTAGCGGAGCTGCCTGCCAGCCCAACCCGTGCCTTCGGTGCCACACCACGGCCCTGCTCCCCGATGCCAAGGCAGCCGAGCTCACTCCTGGAGCCCACGGAGGGATGGGGAGCTCTGCTTCACCTCAGTCACCTCAAAAGCCATCAATGCTCTCGTTCCCAACAGCTTTTTTCTTCCCGGAGGGAAGAAATCTTGCACTTGCTGGACCTGGGGCAAACAGCCAGAGCACTCCAACTGTGGGAAAAGTGACCCTGGGCTGTTAAAGATGGAACCAACAACCAAAGGTGTTCTCGGAGGGGCAGGACCAACTGTGGAGAGACACAAGGAGAGGAGAAATGTGATGGCCATTGCTCGGTGACAGGCACAGGGTGCTCTGCCCGGGGACAACAGCAGTTTCCCTGTGCCTGTTTCCAGCGCTGGCCAAATCTGTATTCAGGAGGGACCTGATGTGATTTCTCTTCTAAATTGCCTGCTTGATTAGATGTATCAAAAGTGCACTTTAAGGAACAAAGCTCCTCTTGCCGCTGTGACCTGACACCGGCGTAAGAAATGACCTAAAACCTCTCGGTTTCCGTGTCCAGCTCCCATCCTGGCTCAGGGGCAGCCGGGGCTGCCTCCTTTCCCCTTCCCCTGCCCTTGGCTGGCGATGCCAGTCCCCTGGCTTCCCCCTGCTCCGGCCAGCAGATGCTCCGTGTCCCTTCCAGTCTGCTGGGACATCCCTGGGACAAACCTTCCCGGGATGCAGGAGGGGAAGGCGCAGACCCTCCGGCTCCATCCCCGACCCGGGGGCTCGGTGGGACACGGCCGTGCCAAGCCCCGGGGGCAGGAGCTCCAGGGTGGGCCAAGGTGAAGCAGGCTCAGAGAAGTGAAAATGGGGGAAAGATTTTAGGAATATGGTTCAAATAACGAGGGAATTAATTCCGGAGGTGCCGTGGAAATGATGGCCCATAAAGTTAATGAGATATTGTGGAAGAAGGGGTAAACAATTAGGACTATTAGCTGCGAAGATAAAGCAAGACCTATTGCCCTCAGAAACACTGAAACTAATTAAATTGAAAATTACAACATGGGAGTATAAAAACAAAAGCAAATAAATTGAGAGAAAGAATTAACTGGCTTAATATCATGATGATAATATTATTAGCAACAGGAAGCGGGGATTGTATGATTAAAGCTGTTTATTCTCCCGCTCTTCCCGCTGAAAGCAGGCAGTGAGGGACTGGGGGCAGGCGGGGGGGCACCCGCAGCCCTGGGGGGCTCTGCTTGGGGTCCTGACCCCTTGTGGTGTCCCTTCAGGGGGGTGGTTGTGTTGTCCCAGTGCCCTCCCTGGTGCCGGTGCCATCCTATCTCACTGGGCAGCAGTTGGGGCTCATCTGCTTGTGAACCTCCCCGTGCCCTTGCCGGCTGGGGAGAGACCTCCAGAAGAGTCATTAGCGCTCCAATAATTGGTTCTATTTAAAGGGATTAGAGCCAAATTAACTTTGTGGTTTGCCACCCAGAAATAATCCTATTTTAAGTGGACAGATTCTTCTGTAGTGTCCGAGGAGACGCCGAATGGGGGATGTTCTGCTTGAGTGAGCTCTCAGGGGCGAAGGGGCTTCCTGGTCCTGCCTCAAGGGGATCTCAGGGATGGTCAGAACTTATCTAAACTCACCTAATTGGGGTTGATGAGGTGGGGGGCTGACCCATTAGCGGTGGTATCAACCAGCATCCCAGAGGGGGTGACAAATTGGGGGAGAAAACTCAGGCAGAGAACGGCAAAAGGATGCTTCGGGCAGGAATTTGGGTCTGGTTTATCACTTGGCTCCATCAAACGCTTCATTGAGCATGGGCCATCCTGGTGCAGGACCTTCAGTGTCACCTTTGGTGTCACCAGCAGCCCACGGAGTGGAGGGGAGGGCAGCCTGAGCCCCCCACCTTCCCTGCAGGGCTCGGCACCCTCGCCTGCATCGTCTGCGGTCTTTGTGACCTGGTGATGGAGAGCGGAGTCTCTTTTTACGGCCGTTTCATTACGATGCTTAATTTCTTCTGCAGAAGCAATTATGCCCTACGGGTGGGAAGCCACGTGGTGGCCGTGGGATTGTTCTTGTGATCCCACAAGGAACAGCAACCGGGACGCGAGAGGCAGCAGCTGGACCCGGCCGGGGGAGATGAGAGACTTTGCCAAGGGGCAGATTAACCCCGTTCTCTGCCCAAGTATTGACCTGGGAGGAGATGTGTGTGGCAGCCGAAGGACGGCTCCACAAGGGCTGCTCAAACACTCCCTGGCCTCCGGGAACAAACCAAATCGATAACGTGCCCCTGGGCTGGGCTCAGCTCCTTCCTTGGCTCTTTTCATCACCAAGTTCTCTAATTATTCCGGAAACGCAGCCGCAACGTGTGTGGTTCGAGCTTTGTTTGTTATTTCTTACAACATCTTCCCCTAACAAAAGGAATTAACTCCAATACATGCAATTTTCTATTTCTTATTGGCTAAAAAACAGCGTTACTTCTTCATCCAGTTAAATGAATCTGGTGGGAAATACAATTATTTTCTTTCTAGCCAGTGGCCCAATCTGCGCAGTTATTGAGAGGGGCTAATTACAAAACATCTGAACCAATTAGAGGCACCTTACGGCCGTCAGACAGTAGTTTGCTGTGAAGGTTAGACCACTTAATGGTGTTTCCCCCATAATTAAGAGCAGTGTACGAGGGGTTACGGGGCTGGGGAAGCCGGTGCGTCGCCGCGGCTCATCGGTGTCATGACATTGGCAAAGCCAAACACCGGTGTGAGCTGTGGCCCTATACGTATGGTGTGATATATGGTGGCCATCAGGAGGCAGCCGGGGCTGAGGGGCACAGGAGGCTCAGCTTGCCATCCTCCTGTCTGCTTTTAATGGATATAAATGGTTCCCTTTAGCGCTGAAAAAGCTGAATAGGTACAAATATTACCACGGCCGTAAGGGTGCACTGGGCCTCATTATCCTTGGGTAATCGAGGTTATGTGGAGCTCTTCTCCTGTATCTGTCACTGTCTCTCTGCGCAATGTGCTGAAGCAGAAAAACCTCCAGGATGGATTGTCTGGGAATCTGGAGAAGGGCTGGGACCCCCAAACCTCCCCGGGGCGGAGGGAACCCCGGGATGGAGGGATCCCACTGCAGCCCCTGCCTAACGGCTTTCAATCAAATCTCTGCAAGGAGTTACTTTATTCGGCATATTTTGCTTCTCTCAGCCTTTGGCAGGCAAAAAGCCAGGGACGTTCTCGAATGGACCCACGATTATTTCTGACTTTCTCTGGGAAACGCTGCCGTTGGCGCTGCGTCGGTGTGGCACGGGAAGAGATGCTTTTCCTTCCCCAGGTAAACATCTACCTGCTGCCTGCAGTGCTCTTCTGGAGAGCTCCGGACACATCCCTTTAGCAAACACACCCTGTGCCACCGGGACTGCCCCCGGCAGGGATATTTGGGGGGTTTATGGATTCCCCAGACCCCCCACAGCCCTTTGGGGTGAGAGTTTCTCGCAGGGTGAGTTGTGTCTTCTCCAGCTGCGTCCTTAACGTGGAGCTTGGAAGCACCAAAGACACCAGCATTCGAGTCTGCTTTCTGCAGGTATTCTTACTAACGGAGCTGAGGCTGTAAAACATTCCTGGAAAGTGCTTACAAAAGGCTTTCGGATACGTCAAACGATGTTTTTCATCTTATCTCAAATTTGCTTTCCATTTCTGAGGAAAGCTCAGGCTTTCAACTACCCCCCTCTTCTCCCCCCCTGCTTGCAGTGCCCGGGTTGGGGTTGTAAGGTGTACAGTGATGTGCTGTACACACAATTACACAGCCCCAGACCCTCTCACCAAAATCTCTCTGAAAATACTGGGCTGCATTTTTGCACGGAAACATTCAAACAGACTCATAGACCTCCAACTCTGTTCATTAACGGGGAGGGTGAAGCAGAGTCTCAAATGGTTCTCCTTCTATCGTGTCCTGGGCATCAGGGTAGATAAATTTGGGGCCAAAAGAGACCAAAGGCGGGTCCCAGAGCAGTGGGTGACGGCTCCCAGGCTGAGCCCCCCCAGCAGCGTGTGCCCAGCATCGCGGCTGCCTCTCCACCAGTCGCTTCCAATTTGTTGCAATGTTCATCAAAAACCCGCTTTCCCGCAGAAAAGCGATGCCACCGCGCAGTCTGCCCGAGCCCAGGCCCTCCTCTGGCTTTTATACTGGAGGCAGGAAATCCATTAATATGATGAAAATGACCTCAAATTGCAATTGCTGGATTATTTAATCTGGCCAGGCTTCTTTCGTCTCTCAGCCACCATAAAAGAAGACAAATTGCCTGTCTGGTGTTTAAAGGTTTTGGAATACAGGAGGGCATTGATTTTGTGTATCTGGAAAGGTGACGCTCCCCGCGCTTGCCAGAAAGTGGGGGTTTTGATGACAAAGCATCCTTCGATGCTGATCCTGCCCCTGATACCTCACATCTCCCTTCTGCTCCGAGCCAGGGGCTGGCAGGCTCACGGATAACCCAGGGATGGGAAGGAAAGTGTCACCTTCCCGGGTTCTCTGCTGTCGCCCACCCCCTCTGCTCTCACCCAGGCTGCCTGGGACCCCTCCGTGCCCGTGGCTCCTCCGGGCGGCCGGCAGCAGCCCCTCCATCCCCTTCCCGAGGAGCGGAGCAGATGGAGCGCTTTGCCTCTCCCCGGGAAGCATTATTTCCAGTCCTTGGGCTCCAAGGGGATAAACGCTTTCCCAATTTCAGGTGTTTAGGGAGGCCGGAGGGCAGCCTGGTCCCCGCCGAGCTGGGCTCCCACCGGGGCTGCTCCTGCCCCCCTCCCCCCAGCCCCATGGCACTTCTCACCCCCATCCTACTGCCACCCAAAGGGGTGGGAAAGTCTCCATCACCCCCTCTTCTCCCCCCTCCCGGCAAGCTGCTGGGCTACCAGCCCGGGGGAGAGCTGAATTTGCCCTCTGGGACCACTTCCAAGAGCCCCCAGATGGGGGGATGTGGGGCTGCCCCCCTCCTGCCCCACAGCGAGCCAGTGGCTGTGCCCAGCCCAGTGTTGTGCCTCCAAACCGGGGCAATTCCACCCCTGATGGAGTTTACACCCGAAATAAAACTAATTCCTTGCTCATGTTTCCTTCCCCAAATTCCCAGGAATATCCCAGGAAGGGGAAGCTGCGAAGGAAAAAGTGATTAATTCTTGGTGGCACATTTAAACACGGTTTTTATTACAATTCATCTTTTTCACGCACTTTGCCCTTTTCTGATTCATTCTTGCTCTTTTGAGGTGGAACAAGGCTGATGTTTTGCAGCTCCCCTTTCTCCAGGGGAGTTTTTAACCCTTGGTTTGCTGTTGTAGCTGCGTCGGGAAAGGGGAGCCCACAGGAACGGGGATGCTCCAGGGATGCTCCCGGTCCAGCCTGGCCCTGGTGGGGTGCAGCGGGGCTCAGTGGGGTGCTATGGGGTGCAGCCAGGCTGGGGCTGTCCCTAGATGAGCTTCCAGCCCCCCCTGCTCCTCCTCGCCGTGGTGATGCTGCAGTGTTTTACAATGTACCGCAACAAAACCTGAAATGTACTGGAAATAATTCTACTATCAAACGCATTCAGCTCTGTTTGTTTGCTTTTAAATTAACATTGGGGATGAAATAATTCACTGAACTACAAAGAGATGCCTCGACTTGACAAGAATCGCGGTGCAGGATTTCTTCCACTTCCAGTTATCACAGGAAAAAACATTTCAACATCTTGTCTGCTCGGTGCTAGAAAAATAGTTCTGTTCTCCGTGCCTGGGCAACAAGGAGCTTATCAAAAAATCTCAGGCATCAGAGGGACGGGATGGCAGAGGCGCCGAGGAGGTACCTCTTCTCTCTGCTGTGTGTAACTGGGGGCTGCTGCGGGGAAGGACGGGTCTCCGGAGGGGCACAGGGCGCTGTGATTAACTGCTGGTGGCCCTGGTGAAGGGGAAATGTCCTGCCAGAGCAGAATCATAGAATCGTCTAGGTTGGAAGGGACCTTAAAGATCATCTAGTCCAACCATCAACCTAACTCTGACCAAAAAAAGAAATAAGAAAAAACCAAACCACTAAACCATATTCCTGAGGACCATGTCAACCCATCTTTTGAACACCTCCAGGGATGGTGCCTCAACCACTTCCCTGGGCAAAAGGAGCAGTGGGTGCAGCCCTGCCTGGACCTGAAGAAATTGGGGGAAAGGGAATGTTTCTCATTGATTTTCCTGCAGAGAAAAGTGGGGGGGGAAAGGCCTGGAGAGCCATGGAGAGGAGCGGGCAGCAGGTCTACACCCCCATCACCCCATGGGTGCGGGTCCCTCAGGGGGTGCTCGACCCTCCTGGTCCCACAGCATCCTCTCAGCCCGCTGGAGGGGCAAGAAAAGCTTCTCCCCCTCCCCTGCCTCCCACCCGGATTAACCTCCCGTCTGCAGCAGGGCTGTCCCAGGTGCCTGCTTTATCCGGACACGAGGAACACAACGTAGAGGGACAGCGGTGACGATTAGGAGCTGCTTTAGGTAACGACCAGGAGCCGCAGCGAAGCGAGCGCGGGTGGATAAGCCGGACTAGTCACAGAGCTCATAAGCCTCGAGTCATAATTAGACGTGGGGAGAGGAGCCGTGACCTTGAAAATATTAGAGGGGAGGCCTCCTAATTAGGAGGCAAAGGGGCTTAAGCGCTGTTTAACCTGTTTCAAAAAGTCATTAAACTGCCCCAGATGACTTTATTGCCAAGAAGATTTGGGGTTCGAGCTGACAAGCGTTACTAAAGCTGACCAAGCGAGAGGAGAGGGTGGGACGGAGGACACGGTCCCCCCCCCCCAAACTACCCCCAACCCTGGGGCTGCCCCTGCCTCTGGCCGGGCAGGAGGGGACGGATGGGGCATTGGAAACAGCTCCTGAGGACTCACCAGCATCTGCCGAGGAGCGGGAGCCTCCCACAGCTCCGTCTGCAGGACCGGCTCCTGCGCAGCACGCGTTTCTAGGTGGATTAGGGCTGGAAAAGGCATTTAACTCAGGGAAGAGACTGGTGAGGTTTTGCTTCAAGGAAAACCAGGCAGAGACAGAAAGATGGATGTCAAGGAGCAGCTCCCGGAGAGCATCAGGCCACGAGTCATAAATTTCCGCACCGTTTTAGTCCACAAATCCCTTTAATTTTGGCGCCTTGGGAGCAAACACAAAGTAAAGCTGGGAGAATTAAATAAGCCAAAGGAACTAAAAATTTCTCTCATTCTCTTGGTTGGTTGCCCCTCAGGTAAGAAGCTCCAGCTGCTGGTTCTGCAGCCGAGCAGAGGGCTCTCAGGAGTGCCCCGTCTCCCGATGGCATCTCTCGCACGACACCGACATGTCCTCTTGTGGGTGGGATGCTGGTGCTTGGAGACTCATCAACACGGGTGGGAAGCCAGGGGATGGGGAAGTTTAAGCTTTAGGTTGGTTTTTATTTCTTTTTAATTGAGCTGGTTTGCTCGTTTCGGTTTGAAAGCTCCTGACTCTTCCGGAGTCAACAAGGTTACTTGACAATCAAGCTCTCTGCTTCCATCAGGTCTCTTCCACCCACTTAATGAAAACAAATGCCACCTGGGACAAGGGCCATCCTTCTTCCTTGTCTTCTCAGGCCACGAGAATGGGCTTGCTTTAGATTTCTTTTCATATATGTTATTTTAACAAATGAACCAAATTATATCCTGGCTGCTCCCAGGTACATCTAATTCCCAAACCGTGATGGAGCTGCTTCTGGTCTCCGGTCATTAATCCCATTAGTCTCAGCCTTTACATATGGTCCTGGACCCGTGAAGTCCCAATTACTCTGAGGGGGTGCAAAGTCAAAGTTCTGGGAAGTGGATTCCCTCACTGGGGCTCCGAAGGGCTCAGTGGCCAATTAATGGTAGCTAATTACCTCTGGCCAGCCCTCTGCCCCCCGAAGAAGGGAGCTGAGGCTGTTGGCACGGCAGCGGTGGAGCTGCTAGAGGGGAGGGTTAGTCCCCTTTTATGAAGTTTGTGATCCCAGCTTTGTAATAAAATCCGGCATTTCAGCCAGAGAGATGCAATTGCCTCCTAAAAGCCGAGAATTAAAGCTTCCTGGACAGCTTGTGGCAGCCCCCGAGCGGGAGGGGAGGCCAGACGGCGGGAGGGGAGATTTGTGCAATAAGCCGGTCCTGAGACTTCGCAGGCGAGCAAATAGGAGCTGATGAGAATCAAGGGGTTTGCGGCAGGACCTCGACTGCAGCAGCTCGTATTTCCAGCAGCACCAAACTCCATTCACTCTTAAGGGTCTCCTAAGTTTCACACCGTTGGTTTTTTTTCCCCTCAGTATTCAAGTGCTGGCACAGTCTCTGGCTTGCCAGCCCCACAGGCACCGGGGGGGATGAACGAGCGCATCATGAAACAAATTGGAAATAACAGCTTACTTTTATTGTCAGATTAAAAAAAAAAAAAAAAAGAAAACCAGAAAGAAGACAGGGGGAGAGCGGAGAAGTGCTTAAATAAAACTCTGCAGCTGGGGCTGGATGTGACAGAAAGCAGCAGAGGCATCTCTGCTCCCCTCCTGCGCAAATCCTGCGTCTGTCTGTCCGTCTGTCTGCAGCCTCGTGCAAGGTGTGCGCACGCGTTCCACGCCGTGTGAATTCATCCTGTCACGGTTCCTCGCAAAGCCAACGCCCCCATCCTCGGGGACCAGCCTGCTCCAAGCTGCCACCGCTGACCCCGGGTGCCACCAAGCATCCCTTTGGGGACAACCACAGGGGATACCCCCCCTTAGACCTGCCCTGTCCTTTCCTGCTCCTCGCCTGGAAAACAGCAGCAGCTGTGGCAGGAAAAATGTATTTACTGCTTTGTTTGGGGCAGAAAGCAAATATTTAGGTGTTTCTCCCAAACCTGTTACATTTGGCATTCTCCTGAGAGTGTTTCCTTCCTCCCCGGGCTGAAAGCAGCGAGATATATCAAGCAGCAGCAGGGAGAGGAGCAGCATATATTAAGAGGGCAGCAGGAGAACATGAAGATGTTTTTCCTGGCTGCTCTGGAGACGGGGAGCCGGGCTCCCAGGAGACCCGCCGGGGACAGGATGGTGGCTGTCACCTCCTCACCTGCGGTACCCAGCTGGATGCCGGTGGGGAAAGGGGAGCTTGGCAGGGCTGCCCGAGACCTCGCTGTGCTCAGGACAGAGTGGCTGGTGGCTGGGGACAAAGCCACACACATCCCTTTGGCCGGAGGACGGTGCCAGGGAGGGTGGGCAAAGCCTTCCCTGGCACACGGAGCTGCTCCGGGGGCTGCTGGCGAGAGGGGTTTACCCTTGAGCACTTGTTTTGCTTTTGTTCTCTGGAGCAAGACACCTGCTTCTCCCACAAACAAAGCCATAAATTGTCGGGCAAGCAGGTTTCAAGGGGAAGAAAAAGCGGTGGAGCTGGGATGACAGCGACGGGGAGCTGTGTGAGGAGGTGAATTACTTGAAATATTGCTGAAAACTTGCACGCCATAAATATATTTCTGATCACAGCTAATAAATCATCGTAATTATTCTATAAATAAGGGAAAGGCTGGCTCTATGGTACCTGACTTTTTTCTACAGGCCTCTGGAGCAAATTTGTTAGCATCTTAAAATAAACTATTTGATCCAGATAGTTTGTTTGTACTCTCCAGGCTGAATTGTCTTCTCATTCATTTTTCATCGCCTTTGGTTTGGTCGTTGGGAATCTTTTTGTGCTTTTTTCCCTGTCTGGCTCTGACAAAGAGATACTGGGGGGGAGGGAAGGAGCACGTTTAGAAAACAACCAGAAAGCGCTTGCTTTTCTTCTGAGCCGTGAGGGGCCCTGACAGCAGAGATCAAAGTTGCCTTCTCCATCCCCTCGGGCTGGTCTGTGTTTACCTCTCGGATGGGGAAGGGATAAGCTGGAGAAGGGAACAACGTCCTGGATCAGGGTTATCCTGCAGTGCAGAGCCGTGCATCCCTGCCCTCCTGCCCTCATCCTGGAGACCTGCCTGTCCCCCGTCCCCTCGGGGTGATGGAGACCACGAGACAGGAGACACAAACCCAGAAGGATGAAGCACAGAGGGTAATTCTGCTTTCCCCTGGGAAATCGTGGGAGATCGTGTCTGGCTGCTGGGTAAGAAGGGACCCCGCTGGGGGAGGTGAAACCCACGCAGAGGTTTTTTCCCTCTAGGTGGAAATGCCAGATTTCACCACCGGTTTGCCTCGATCTCTTCTCCGCAGCCAGATGCTCTTCCTGGGGGAAGGAGCCTCCCGGGAGGCCGGCGGTGCCAAGGAGCTCGTGATGCTGACACCCAGCCCTGAGCAGGTCCTGAGCCACCCGTCAAATGGGCAGGAAAATGCCAAAGGAAGGTTTCCATTCCCCATTTGCTCCATTACTGGTGGGGACCGGTGCTCCTGGCCGGTGGGAGCCGTGGCAGGGACCCCGGTGCCCCGCGGTGATGGAGAACAGCAGGGGAGCATCCCCCCCCTCAGGTGTCAGACCCTATTTCCTTCATCTTGGGTTCCTTCAGTGGGAAAATTATCAATCAAGTCCACTTAGATTTAAAGTGGCTGTTGCTGGGAAAGCTTGTACACGTGCAGAAATTCATGCCTGGAGACACACGCACCACCACCACCCCCCAGGTTGCAGGGAAGGGGCCGTGGGGTTTATGAGTTTAATTAGAGGACGGGAGTCCTGCCCGAGAACTGACTTCTGTGGGAGGGTTTTCTGAGCGTTAAAGGCAACATCGGGCCGGGATGAGGCAAATTTTTTGCAGGTTTTATCCCAGCAGAGGGGAAGGTTTATGAAGCAGGTTTTATCCCAGCAGAGGGGAAGGATGATGAATCCCTCGCAGCTGGGAATGAGCCCGGTTCCCTGCAGATACACCCCACCCAGGCCAGTTTCCAGCCCGGAGTTCAGCCCCCCCCAGAGCTCTGTGCTAAGGAGGCCTCTCTTTAATGTCTTTTCCACAGGGCTATAAACTCGCAACACGCCATTTTTTTCCCTTTTATAGATCAGCATTACTAATTTATTGGAAGTTTACTATTTGGAAATGTTCTCATATAAATTAATGGGAAGGTGATATTAAACCTCAGTCCCCCGGGGGAGGAGAAAGCCAAACAAAAACCCACATTCCCGCTGCTCAAGGAGAGAAAGGCAACCCCTTAAATCATCCCCTTGGCTCCGCAGAGGCTCTCGCTCCAAGGGCAGGGTTGGATGGAGGAGCCCCGGAGCTTTGGCTCGGGCGATGCTGGGGTTCCTGGGGGTGCCATCCTGAGGAGCCCACCTGCCAAAGGTTGGCATTTATTGCTCTCTATAGGATTTGCTCCTCTCCAGCTCCCAGCTCTGCACAATCTTCTTCCTCTAGAACTCCAGGGGAGGGGGGGGGGGAAATACCACCCTGGCTCCACTTCTTGCAGCGCTTTCCAGGCGCTGAGACATCACCAGACGCTTCACCCAGCGCTTAATTACTCATGGGAGGAAGAAGCCCCAATTTAGGCAGCTTCAGCCGCTGCTGCCAACTGTCAGTGTCCTGCCGGCCTGGGCGAGCAGCGCGAATACGTGCAATTTGTGTCAATTAAATGATATAATGGGTCTGCGCGTCCCTCCGCTAAGCGCAGGCACATCGGTAGTGAGGAGAGGGGATGAGGAGCCGCTACGTGTGTGAGAAGCAGGAGGAGGGGTTTTTCAGAGGCACTAGAGAGGGTTCCCTCATCTCATGCACTTCAGGAGCAAAAATGGAAGTCCTCTGCCCCAAAACGGGCGCCTCCCAGCATCTCCCACTGGGCATGGGGTTTCCCAGTGCTGGGGATGCAGCCCCGTGGGCAGGATCGGACCTGGAGGAGGGAGAACCACCCCGTGGCCAGGCTGGGGGTCCCTCGGCACCCCCGTAGCCGGGCAGGGCTGGGGGTGATGGAGCTGATGGGGAGCGCGGTGTTAATTTACACGCGCCTCCTTTCGTGTTTTTATAAAACTATTGCCATTTACGAGCAAAGCTTATTGAGTTAAATCACTCCTCCTGCAGTAATATAAAAATGCCGCGGCTCAGGAATACTGACATGCATGAGAGTTGGACTCACTTTTCTTGCTGAGCAGATGAGGAACAGGAATCATTATTTTGTATCACTTTACAAAAGAGACCTTACTGTAATATACCTGCTGTGCATTGATAAATAGCACCAGCAGATAATAAGGGCCTTAGGCAAGGAGCAAGGAAGAAAAAAGGCTTTCCAGCATGTGAACACAAATGCTTTAAATGTGAACTAAATTGGCCTGATCATTCCTCAGATTTGCAAAATTAAACTGTGCCCAATTGTCAACATCACTGAGATTTATGAGACAAATACAGCCAAAGCACGGGGAATCTGTGACAGCCCTGCTAGAGACACTACTGGAGTTTAAGCAGCACAAACCCTTTGCCAAAGCGAGTGCTGTAATTTTCGCTCCCCTCCCTCCCACCTCCCGGCGATGGAGAGCTGGAGAAGTTCATCAGCACCTCGTTTGCCCACAGCTCAGGCTCCCGTCGTAGCTCAAACCCCAACTCCCGCAGAGATTCGGGGACAACACCGGTCTCACTGCATTCCTCTTGTATTTATTTACCTTCTCCTCTTCAGCCAGACAGGGCTGGATTAGCTCTTCTTTCCCCGTGAGGAGCCACGCGAAGCCTTGCACCCCACGGTGGTACCTCTCCTGGGCAGGACAGGGACACCTCTGCTTTAACTCCACATCTTGCAGGCTGTGAGTGTCTCCCAGCCACCGGCCACCCGTTGGGAAGGAGCCACCTTGCCTCACCTTGCAGCAGCTCCCTGGAAAACCATGGGGAAACCATGGCAATGCCGGAGTCAGTGTCACCTTTCTAATGATGCCGAGGATTTCTCAGCAGCCTTAACAAAAGGCAGGTCACCTCTCCCGGCTGTGAAAAGTGCAGTTCCCCCGTCTCCCGCCAGCATTGTTTCTTCGACGTTTTACTTTTGACCCCAGCAGTTGCCCCCAGGCTCTCTGGCCCCCACCAGCACAGTACCAAGCAGAGATGAAGCCAGCCAAGAGCTGAGAGACTCCATCAAAAGAAAAAGGAGCTGAACACCAGGCTGGAGGGGGGGCAGGGGGGGTCTGATGCCTTTGCTGAAGGCAGTTAAGCTGCTCAGATACTGATCTGTCCTCGGGGTCCTGCTTTGGAGCCAGGGCTCGTAGCCCGGCCAGGATGCTGGGGGGGGGGGATGCAGGCTGGGAAGGCAGTTAGAGAAGGATGATTGATCTGAGCTGGTTCCTACCAGCCGTGCTGGAATAAAGGCATAAAGGCAGAGCTGGAGAAGCTCTAAACGGCGCTGCCGCTGCTCTCAGGGTGCCCGTTCCTGGGGGTATTTGCACCAGCAGCTTGTCCCCATCCTGTCCCCTTCAGAGGCAACCTGAGGATGGTGACATCCCACCCTGCCCTAAGTTCTACCGTAAATTTCATAAGTAAGCACTTGAAATAATAATTCTAAGGGTACCTCGGGGCTGTCGCTAAATATCAAGAAGAGAAAACACCAAGCTTCCTGCTCAGTTCTGAGATGAAAACGCCCCCCAGCCCTGTCCCCTCTCCTGCCCTCGGCCAAACGGCTGGTGGTGGTGGCCTTGGGGTGGCTCAGGAGAGCCCCGCAGGCAATAACGACAAGCACCTGGGCCTGGGGAAATATCTGCCAGGGCTTTGGTGTGCTCGGGGGCTGCATTGAGGGGCTGGAGAAGGTAGGCATTTTCCCTTCTTTCATTAATCTCTGAGGCTTTGGCTTAATTATGCTACTGGGCTGCTAAGTCAGGCCTTCATGCTTTCTAATTTTTCCTTTTGTCTTGCATACACATGTGAGACAGATTTTGCTTCCACAAGGGATATTTATAGGACATATGTTAGAGCTTGAAGAAGCTGATTAGCAATGTTTAGATCAAAAAAAAGAAGGAGCTGCGTGAGAGCAGCCTCGCCACGACGAGCACCGCTCAGGATGGCAGCTTCTGGGCAGCGGCTCCCTGCCCTCTCGGCCAGTGCTCGGCCCTGGGCAAGTCCCCCTGTGGGGCACAGAGCCAGGCATGCGGGGCAAGCTCTGCAGCAGGGCCAAGGGAAGGCAGGGTGCTCTGCCTCCTCTCCCCCGGGGAAGGGCTTTGGGGACAGAAGTGGCCAAACAGCATCCCTGGCAAAGCGAGCTGTGGCTGGGAAGCTGGGGAGCATCCCTGGGAGAGCAGCCCAGGCTGCGGGGAGGTTCTGCATGGCTGGGGAGGGGTGGCAATCACTCTTCCAGGCCACGGGCAGAAGGAAGAGGTGTCCCAATAAATACTTTCTACCTTTTTCACATCTTCCCAGCCCTCCCCTCCAGCTCCCCTGCCTCTTGGCTCTTCCCTTCCAGGGGTCCCGTGTGCTGGAGCTGGTGCTGTGCCTCGCTGTGTGGTCCCACCAAGACCACGAGAGGAGTTTGAGACCTTGGGGGACACTTTCTTAAGTGAATACAAGTCCCCAAAGAGCTGCTGAGGGTATAAAACCTGCTAGGTGTTTTCCAGAATCCTGCTCCCTGTCAGCACCGGTCTGAAAAACCAAAGTACCATGTTACAAGGAGGTAGAAATTGCATTATACTCCTTCTCCCCTTCACAAGCTCTCAGAAACTCTTCTGCTTTTTCCATATGAAAGGAAAATGGGTAATGACAACCTATTGCTATTGAAGAGACAATTTTCACTCCTCCTTGGCAAGTGTAGCCAGGGCAGCATCTTTCTTTCCACTCAGAGGCAAATTAGCAGATTTTTGCCTCAAGAAGGCGATGGGTGAAGAACGGGGGAAGCTGGAGACACCCCCCCCGTGGGGTGCCCACACCTATTACAGCTCTGGGTGGGTGATAATGGTGCTGCCATGGCAAACCTGGGGAGAGAAGTTGGGAGCACAGGGAAAAACCCCTCTTTTTTTTTTTTTTGGGGAATATGGGTCTGTGAGAGCATCTGTGACCCGCAGCCAGCTCCCGTCAGCCCTTCCAGCTCTGCGCCAGCGTCAGGGACTTTTACACTCTCGGAGAGATGACTCCGAGAAGAACAAGTTCGACAAATGAATTCGCTAATGACTTCCTTCCCTCCTACTTAAATGGTGGGATAATTCACAGTTCCTGCTCCCGCAGCGGGCTCCTCCATCGCGCTGGGCGGCCCCGGCAGCGCTGCTGAGTCAACGAGCCAGGCAAAGGGGGCCCAGGTTGCCGGGTGGCAACCATCTGCCCTTCCAAACGCCGCGGAAAAGGGGGTGCTGGCTATTTTAAGACGGGGCAGAGGGGGGTGCCTGACGTGTCACCCGGCGCAGCCACGGGCAGGCAGGGCTCTCCGGGGAAGACGTGGCTCAGATGCCCAAACTTTGGCCAAGCATCTCCCTCCCCACAGGGTTTGTGGTCCCAGCACCTCAGAGCAGCCCGGAACCCAAATAAAAACCTATAAATACAAGCTGTGTGCACACACATGTTTTGGTACTGCTGGAAGCCTCAGCTATTCTTTGATACCTCTTTTTTTTTTTTTTTTTTTTTTCTTTTCTGGCTCAAAAATATTCTGGGAGCTTTGGCTGGCGACCTTTCAACGCAGGGCAGAGCCAGAAGCTCTAGAAGAGGCTCAGGGCCAGGAGAAAGCTGGTAGCCATGGCACGGGGCCTCTCAATACCAGGGTTCACTTGCCTTGCTAGTGTAAATAACGGTAAAACAGCTGCTTGTAGCCAGATAAATGCAGGCACAGACTCTTACTGACTTCCAGTCCCTTTCTCAAGCTCAAGCTGTGCTGCCGGGCCCCGGAGCTCCCCAAACACAGTCCCGTTCCCCCCCCATCCCAAAACGGGTCCCCCAGCCCACAACCCCCCCGCCGGCTCCACACGTTTGGCACAAATGGGGAAATGATATTTTTTTAAGTGGGGATGAGTTACGAGGATTTGTTTCAGATACAAGATAGCTCTCATTAATGTTTGCTCATTTGGGTTTATTTAAGCCTTAATTGATTGTCTTCTACTTAACTGCGTTCCAGTATCTCTCAGGCTCCAGAACAGACTCTTACAAGGCTGACAATTGCACGCTCTTCCCTTCTTCTCTCTACAGATCTTTCATGTTCGTTAGCGGGGCTTAATGGATGATAAAGTGGCTGGGCTCGCAGCGGAGCCGAGCTTTCTCTTTCAAGTCACTGCACACACAGCCCCCGGCAGGGCTGTGCCCAGGTGAGCGCTGCGCCTTCAGACCTGCTTTTGCCGAAGCTCCTGCCACTCCTATCTACCACCACCCTGCCTAAAATCACGGGTTTGCATCCCTGGGTCTGGTGGCTCCCTCCCTGCAGGCTGCAGAGGGGATGAGAGCCCTGACTGGGCAGAGCCGTGGTCCAGTTTGTAACCGGCCTCGTTACGGGGAGGTGGAGAGAGGACCTTACGAGGAGAGGCTGAGGGACTTGGGTCTGTTTAGTTTGGAGAAGAGAATCACAGCATCTTCTAGGTTGGAAGGGACCTTAAAGATCACCTTGTCCAACCGTCAACCTCATTTTGACAAAAATAAGCACCCACACAACAAACAAAAAGCAACACCGTCACTAAACCCTATCTCCCAGCACCACATCAACCCGTCTTTTGAAGACCTCCAGGGATGGCTGAGGGGGATCTGATCAACGCCTATAAATACTTAAAGGGAGGGTATATATACTACATATATAGTATATATATAAAAGTATATAAATATATTTTATATAAATACTAAAAGGAGGATGGGGCCGGTCTTTTTTCAGTGGTGCCCGGGGACAGGACAGGAGGAAATGGGCACAAACTTGAATAGAAGAAGTTCCACCTAAACATGAGGAGGAACTTCTTCCCGGTGAGGGTGGCAGAGCCCTGGCAGAGGCTGCCCAGGGAGGTGGTGGAGTCTCCTTCTCTGGAGACATTCAAACCCCCCCTGGAAGCGTTCCTGGGGGACCTGCTCTGGGTGGACCTGCTCTGGCAGGGGGTTGGAGGAGATGATCGTCAGAGGTCGTAGCATTCTGTGATTCTGTCACCGACCCTGCAGTGTCACCAAACACACGCTGTCAGGCTGTAGGTCGGGATTTCATCGGTGGCTCCGAGTGAGCCGTGCCCAAACTGCCCCAGCAGGTTGGCAGCTTAGGGGGAAAAAAACCACCAAAACTCAGCCTGGCCGTTATTTAGGACACTTTGGTAGCCCTGGTTCTGCTTGGGCTGGGACAGGAGAGGTCTGTCTCCCCGGCGGCTGAAATCTCACAGGATGAGCTGTTCTTCAGGCAGCCCCCGAGATTTCAGCCTTCCCAAAATAGGCTCCTTCCGAGCAGGAATCCAACTCCGAGTAACGGGGTGGGGGTGTGGGGTGGGATTCGGATGCTGAACTACAGCACTTCTAGTGGCAGCGGGAGCTGATCCACCGGGAGCACACGGGAGGAGCAGGGACTTGGGAGGCTTCCCAGGGACAACGCTGACCTTTCTCCGGGCTGCCTCGCTCGGAGGAGGCTCCTTCTCTTCTCAGAATAAGTTTATCCAGAGGCAGAAAAGAAAGCCAGTGACTCAGAAAGGCAGACAAGGGAGAGACTCGCTGCTGCTTAAATCTTGCTTTCTGGTGTGAGGGTTTGGGAACAAAGCGAGCGGTGGTGGCTGAGATGCCCCTTCCTCGCCGGCCCTGTGCGGAGTGGGGGCTCGTTGCTGCGGGGGGGGGGACACGTGGGGGGACCGCCCAGGCAGTTCTGGCTCCGCAAACCCCAGTCCCCCTCCTCGCTCGTAGCCGGGAGCCGCTTCAGAGAGTCTGTCCCCAAATTCACACAAAAAACTCCTTTTATTGCGGCAACTGAAGAGAAACCATCCAAAGAAGCTCGCCTTTTCAAGAGAGACACTTTCCTTTCAATACACTAGCTGTAGGAATTATTTAGCTTCTTGCTGGCAGCACCCCTGGAAAGAGGGAAAACGTATCAGGCTCTGATGAAACACCTCTTAAAATAACCGAAGCCTTCCCCACCGCCTTCACTTCCCCGCTTTGTGCTCCATTGTCTTTAAAGGAGCGCAGGGGGGAAAAAGGCACGAACTTTCAGCTGAAGGAAATTCGGTGGCGGCGGCGGCTGCAGCGGATCTCGGGTTGGGGAGCCCGGGAGGAGGCTTCTGCCGGGGGGGAGGCCGACGGGAGACCCCCACCCTCGCTCGCTCCGCAGTTTTCCCGCAGAACAGATGTGCGGGAGCAGGAGGGGAAACTCTTTTTTTAATTTTTTAATTTTTTTTTGGGGGTGGGGGTGGGTATTTTTTCGGTGGGGAGCGGGATGCCGGCGGGTACCGCTCTCCCAGCCCCCCCCCGCACCCCTCCGCGGGGCTTTCAAAGCGCGGATTAAAAAACAAAAGCCTCCCCGCTGTAAGAAACCCGCCTCCGGCGCGGGGCCGTGCGGGACCGGAGGCACCGGCTCCTCGGGGGACGGGGAACCGGCGCGGTGACACCCCGCTCCCGCCTCGCCGAGCGGCTACAGGCGCGCAGAACTGCGCGGGTGCGTGCGGAGAGAGGGGTTCCCGTCCTCCTCCCCCCCGCGGATCCGCGACCGAGGGGTAAATCCTGAGATTCGGGGAGAAAGGAGCGTTCCGCCGCTTCCCCCCGCACCGACCCGGCCCGCTCCGCCCCCTCCGCGGCCGCGGAGGGACCGCGCTCCGCCCTCTCCTCCTCCCCGCGCAACTTCTCCGCGCCCCCCACCCCACCTCTTCCCGCCCCCGCCCCGCGGGTGCGCGCACAGACGCGGGCGCGCCCAGCCCAGCCGCGCCGAGCCCCGCCGCACCGCACCGCGCCCGCAGGGGCCCCCGCCGCGCATGGGGCGCGCAACCTCCGCGGGCGCGCAGCAGCCCCGCCGGTGCTGAAAGGAGGGGTGCGGGGGGGGGGGTGGGGGGTGTGTGGGGTGCGGGGTGGCCGGAGCGCCGACCGCCGCCGGTCCCCGGGCATGCCCGCCCCGCCGCTGAGCGCGGGCGCGGAGGTTGCGCGCCCGCATGGAGAGCTGAGGCGGTGAGCCCCGCCGGGCCGGGACGGACGGGCGGGCCGGGAGACGTGACGATGTGGATGCGACGGCTCCCGGGAAGCAGGTAGGGACCGGGAGCGCGGAGAGCCGCGGAGAGCCGCGGAGGGAGCGCCTCTCGCTCGGGCTGCGCTGGGGGAGCGGTTGGCGGAGTTAAATAATGAACTTACGGGGGTGCGGGGTGCGTGGGGTGGGGGGAAGGCGAGGCGGTATCGCCCGGCGGTTCGGTCCCCCCTTTCTTCCCGGCGGCTCGGTCCCCCCC
>QJSC01016009.1:2776039-2809838 GCA_003697955.1 Calidris pygmaea
CCCCCTCTGCGCAGCAGGAGAGCCGTGGTGTGTCCCCCCCCAACTGCACGGAGGGTCTCGGGGCTTGTAGAGAGGGGTCCCCGAGGCGTGGGGTCCCCAGGGGGTGGCCCCGCACCCCCAACTCACACGGGGCCCCGTGGCTGCTCCTCGGGGAGCGGGACTTGGCCCCCGCACGGCTGTGGGGTGAGCGGTCGGATGCTGGAGACCCCCCCAGCCCCCTCCCCGCACCCCTGTGCCCCGGCAGGACGTGGCTGCTGCTTGGGGAGCACAGGAGGGGTAGCGGGCAGGGCTCCCCGGTGCTGCGGGGGGGATGCGGGCGATGCGAGAGGCCTTTGCCCATCGCTCCGGAGTCACTGGAGGTTTTTGTCCCTCTGCCCGAGCCTGGGATGGAGTCCTGGAGGTGAAACTTGAAGGGATGTTGTGTCTGTGCTGGGAGAGGCCCTCGGGTTTTGTTTTACACCCGCGTGTGCCACGCGCCGTATTCCGGAGGGCACGTGGCGAGCGAGCACCCGATGCCCCCCGGCCTCATCCCCTGGCCCCTGGGCACGGGGGCACCTTCACGCTGCCGCCAGAGCCGTCCGTCCGTCTGTCTGTCCCTCTGCCGAGGATGCGCTGCCGTGTGGTGGGAAGGACAGAGTCTCTGGGGAGTCTGCAGCGACGTAGTGACCTTAGGAATTCCTCCTGGGGAGAGCGCAGCACCCCAGATGTTTTCCAGGGTGCCTCCCGTTCGGATCTGTTCTGCGGCCGATGAGCAGCCCGGTGGAGCTGGAGGGCTGTTTCCCGAGGCTGGAGCCAGCAGAAGCCTGTAATCTTGGAACCAGAGGACGCCCTCTGCTTTTTTATTTTTGTGAAGAGTTTAGCAATGAAAACAGGAGCCTTCCGGTCGCTTCTCGCCTCGATTCGCCTTGCGAATTTCTTTGCTGTGTCTCCCGGATCCTCAGCGCCAGCCTGTCCTCTCTGCCGCCTCATCAGCTCCCGGGCCCTCCGCCTTTTATTTTTAATAAGAGATAACTTTACGGCTAACCTTGCCGGCTGCTCTCGCTTCTCTCCAACTCTAATTGCTTCTGGCTTTATTTCTGACATTTCCCATGTCGTTTCCCCTCATTTTCTTGAAGGCGGCTAGAAAAATAGCTGCCAGAGAAGCGGTAGACCTTTCCAGCAGCCGGTTCACCCCGCGCAGGCTCTGCCCGGGGCTGTGGCTGCCGCGGGGATTTGGTACCTTCTTGCTCCTTTCAAGTCGGATGCTTTTTGCCCCCGGGCAGCAGCAGCTCCCTGACCTTGCAGGCAAGCTCTGCTCTGAAGAGAGGAGGGCGAGACCTGCCAACCTGCATCCCTCCGAGTTACCCTGCCCTTGGCTTTGGCCGAGGGGAGCTCGTTGCTCCCCCCATTCCTGGCACCGGGGCTGGGTGGGCATCCTCAGCCCCCGAAGCCCCCGCGGGGTCCTGAGGATGCTCGGGGTGCTGAGGATGCTCGGGCTCCGCTCAGCCCTTGGCGGCGGGTGCTGCAGGGTGAAGGGCTGTAATTTTTGGTGGGGGGGACGGGGGGGACTCTGTGGTGTCCTGAGTGTGCACCAACATATGTGTGCGTGCAAACGTCTGCGTCAGTGCCTGCGCCTGCCTGGAAGGGCACGACAGCTTTCTGCAGCCTGCCGTCTGCCTGCCTCCCCGCGCCGGCTGAGGACGTCCCTTCCCTAGCTACAAATACAACATTTTAAACAATATGCCACGATATTTTTATTTTTTTTAGTTTTTTTTTTTTTTTTTTTTTTACAGCATTTAGCTCCGGCGTGATTTGCGGTATGAGTTAAAAAAAAAACAAACAACAAAACAACAAAAAACCCTTCGCAATTTCTTCCCGATTGTGTAAAACAACTCATTAAAAGCAGACGTCCCTGCGCATTGGCAGCGGGGAAACTTTATGGGCCTCGCGGTTAACTGCCAAAGCAAACATTTTTCCATGGATTTCACTCATCGAGTTCACGCCGTCAGATGTAGATTCAGCCGCTCGTCAAAGATGCAAGCCTTGCAGTCTGGGAAGTAATGAGAGCAGCGAGCGGTGGGAGTTAATGGCCTCCGCTGAGGAGCCCTTACTCATCCCGCATCCCGCGCAGGGGCTGAGCTGGCTGCTCCTGGGCGAATTGATTGCCCCGGGAATCCGTCTGGTGTCACCGGCTATGATACTTAACGGCCACAATAATGCTTGAATAAACTGCACTTTTATGCAGCGGTTCGTACCTCCCAACTGGCAGCAATTTGGCAGACGAGGCGGAGGGAGCGGCGCTGGTCTCCAGCAGCCTCTTCCCCCGGAGCATGAATAATTGTTGTAATAACGCTAATAACGCCGGCGCTGCCTCCGCCGTGTCGCCGGTGGGGTGATGGGTGGGGGGCTGCCCCACATCCCGCACCACCCTGGGTGGTGGGATGGGATGTGGGACCTGCTGGCATGTCCCCTCCAGGCATGGGATCGTCACAGCTTGGGTTGGCTTCACCTGGTGGGAAGGAGGAGTCGCTAATTATCGCTAATTAAGGGGAACCCCAGCGAGGTGGAGCCCAGGTGGCCCCCATCACCTCATTCCTCCCTTTCCTCACCCAAATCTGATCCCAACACGGGGCGGCGGTGAGCACCCGGAGCGGCTTCGCACAACCCTTCCGTGGGGTGTGAATAATCCATATGACTTCCGACAGGTCTGAGGCTCATTATGGAAATGTATGCATGCTTAAGCCTTTAAATATAGCTAATGGGAGAGGGACTGGGAGGAAGGATTACGGGAATCAATATGCTGAGCCCGGAGGAGCAGGAGCTGCGCCGCTCCGGGTTGCAGCACCCGTTCTCCTCGTTAAGGGCTGGTGATGACGAAGTGGGTTACGGCAATTCAAGGCCAACGCAGGTTGGGTTGGAGACCAAAACTCTTCCAACGGAGCAGCTGCTGGAAGCCAAGTGTGTTGGGCGGGATCAAGGGGGAGGATGGAGTTGCCTGGTTGGCGCTTTCACCCCCTCATTTAAAATAAGGGGGTTTTCTTTCCCTCCCTCCCTCCCTCCCACGCTGGTTACCGCAGGGAGGGGGTGACCTGGTGGCCACTGTGGGTTTTGGGGGGGATGCTCCCCAAGCTGCCTCTTGGGCCCTTCTTCGCCTTGGGTACATGGATTTCATCAGGGTGAATTTTTTCTGCTGGAATAGCGTAAGACTCTGGACCTGAACTGCCTCCTTAAAAACGGAATTCGAGTTGATATGAATATTTCCTGTGGCTCTTCTTACCAGGACCTGTACCTACAGACTTTGATAGCTTACATAATTTCCTGTGATGGAGATGTACTTCATCTAATTTCACTTTGAAATGCATTGATTAAATCAGAACTGCTGGGAGATTTAAACTGAGTCTCTGTGGCCTGAACTTAACTGTGGGAGGTTTACCTGCCTTCATCCTTCAACATTAATTTGGTTTTATGAGGATTCCTCGCGAAATGAGGTTTTGTCTGCCACTGAATTGCTGCCGTTTTCGGGGTTTATCAGTTCCTTTCTCCGGCCTTGGCGGCTCTGCGAGGAGAAGCGGCGATAAAGCCTCCTCCTGCACGGCAGGGGATGCGTGGGGGGACACAGCGGGGACCCCGGGGGGGTTCTGGCGAGGCATCATCTCTCTCTCCAGTGCTCCGTGGGCAGATCCCTGAGCTGGAGGCGGCAGGGCCAGGCGATGCTGCGCTGAAGCTCTTGACCCCGGGGCTGCGGGGTGTGATGCTCATGGACCGGGACAGAGACCTGCAGCGGGAAAGCAAATGCAGGAGGATGTGTCCTCTCCTCGCCGCCCAGTGATTCAGCCTTTCTGGTACCAAGCAACGGGGATAAAAGGACAAGAAACCCATCTTGGCTGGAGACGGATGAGCAGTGGCATGGAAAGCAGCAGGGATGGAGCCGGCGAGCGGAGGGGGCAGGAGGCTGGAGGACCCTCCGGGGACTGGCCAGAGGTCCATCCTGGCCGAGTGGTGGTGGCACATCCCCGGTGAAACCTCGGAGCCTGGCTCTGGTTTTCTGTCTGAGACCACTGACCGCCTTTGACAGCAGCAAAATTCAGCGGCGGAGGCTTCCCCGGCCCTCCAGCTTTGCTGGAGAAATCAAATGGACTTCAACCATACATAGATATAAAAAAAAAGAAAAATGAAGCTCATCATTCATAAGGTGTTCGTTTTCAACTCTGATCTGCGGAATGTCTCGCTGTGCCTGGGAAATGATGTGTAGGCAGGAGAGCTACTTTAACATGCCACGGTTTTTGTTGAAATTTGCTCCGAAGGTCTTGCTCAGCAGCTCTGCTCCTCTGGGAGCCTCGTGGCCCCCCCGGCGCCGCGGTGACCCTTCTGCCGGTGGCTGCTGGTACGTCCCCGTGGGTGATGCTGCCGGTGAAGTCCAGCAGCATCCTCCTTGCCCCATCCCACACGGTGCTGTGGGGAGAAAACCCATTCCCTGGTGCTGCACTTCATGGGAAGCCCTGGCCAGGGCTGGTAACGGAGGCAACTCACTGGTTCCTGATGAAGATGATGGCTAGCAATGAGCCTGGGCTGTGGATCTGCTGGTGGCCCTGGGCAAAGCCATCCTTGGGACGAGTCTTGGGAGCAGGGAAGCTTTCTCCTGCCTGGCTGTGCTGTGAATAACACGTTTTCTGGAAGCAGTGATGTGCTTCCTGCAAGAGAAATACAAGTCTGGACCCTTGAGGTGGAAAAACTGGAGATGTTGGAGCGTGTGTGCCCCAGTGTGGGAGAAGGGAGGGGAGAGGGACGTGCTGGCACAGGGGGCCGTGGCGAGGGGGGGGGTTCATGTGCCTGGGGACACCGGGGAGCAGCACACACAGTCCAAGGACTGGTCTGTTCCGAGGGGGAACGCCGTTTTGTGGCGTTTTATCTGCGACCCGGCAGGGATCGGTCCCTCCCATCCGTCGGGGACTTTGGCCCCACCGCCCTCTCTGCAGCATCCCGGGGATGCTGAGCAGAATCTCCTGGTGACACCCGCCCCAGCCGTGGTTTATGGCCTTAGAAATAGGAAACGTGGCTGGCTGGGAGGCTGTGGGGAGCTCCGGTGGCTCGGCGCGGGAGGGCTGGGGGCTCAGCAGAAGCAGTAGAGGCTCCCTTCAGAGCCGGCGGCGTTAATTGATGCTGCCACTTGAGCACGTGTCACTCAGCTTAAAGACGTGGCGAAGTCGGGGGGAGCCCAGGTTTTCCCCCCGCCACACACCCCGGGATTTGCCGTCCCCGCCGCACACGTGGCTTCCTCGGGGACACGTCCCTCTAATTGCCGGAGCCCCGCGCCTGACCCCAGCCCCGCTGCCTGCGATAGCGTCTCCGTCAGCAGGACCGGCGTAATGAAGCGTCAGTTAATTGACATGGATTAGGACATCCACTTAAGTACCCACCGAAACGTGGGTGATTAATGCCGGGAGCCACGTGGCTGCCGTTCCCTGCGGCTGGGCGTCGCGCGGAGAGAGCCGGGCCATTTCGGATGCAGGCAAGCCGTCTCTTAAAAAGAGCTCCCGGGAAGAATAAACTCATTTCCTACAAATAGTTGCCTTTCATGGGCTTTCTTATTAAGTTTTCTTTGGGAAGGATGAGGACGAGTCACTCATCTTCTTGTGTTTTGGCTTTGTAAGAGGCTCTCTGCTCCTTTAGCATCCTCCAAAGTGAAATACTCTGGGGTTCCCATCACAGTGACATGTTCTCTGGCGAAATCGATTCTGCTAGTTTTTAACGGATGAGGGTGGAAACGTTTCTCAGGGGCGAGTTCTTGGGGATGTTCTGCTCAGGCGTCCAGTGGGAAGGGACGTTATTCCACGTTTTTCCCTTTTCATCCTTTCCCGAGGCCCGGACCTGCGCGGCGCGAGGCTGGCGGCACATGGACCCGGCGTTTTGGGGGTGTCTGCAGGAAACCCAGATACATCGTGGGAGGTGCAATGAATGGCAGAGATTTGCAAAAAGCAGCGGGAGGTCTCCTGTCGCTGCCAATCTGCCCGGCAGAGACCTCCTCCCTTTGGAGATAACGCTCTGAAAAGTTTAATCGCTCCCACAAAGGGGGGTTTTATTTCTTCTTTTTTTTTTCTTTTTTCTTTTTGTGATGGGACGCAAAGCGCGGTGGTGTCTGACTCACTGGCAGTTGGGCTGGGGAGGGTGTGTGCCCCACAGTGTTTCTCCGAGTGACTTGCCTTCACCTCGATCCGGCAGGATTTGGCTCCTGTGGTCACCGGAGGAGGAGAACCCACGAGCTGCCGGGATGCTGGGGTGGCCGTGGTGGGGAGAAGGGCTCTTCTCCACGGAAAAGAAACTGTTTGGTGCTAAAAGGGGATTTAAACCTCCCTATGAAGGGATCAAGAGTCTTTGCTCCGGATTTCATTCCCCCTGCTTCCGCTTTCTATTTTGGTTGGGCTTTTTCTCCATCCTGTTGGGCCGTTCTCTTCCCCAGGGAGAGTTTTCACACCATGAGCCCTCCCCAGCCGCGGGGGGGTCCCCGGAGCCCCGGCCGGGCGATGCGATGCCCTGCGCCGGGCTCCCCTCCCTGGCACCCAGCTCTCCCTCCTTTCCTTTCTCCAGGTTTTCCTATTGATGTTTCACACCTTCAAAGACTGCTCCGCTGCTGCTTTTTTTTTTTAATTTTATATTTTTTTTATTGCATTTCTTGCTCCATAAAAGCCATCTGTCTATCTGTCTGCTTTCGCAGGCTTTATTTCTCTCCTCTTCTCCATGTCTGTAAGAGATACTGGGTCTTTTGAAATTCTTTACACTTTCTCTGTGTTCATTCCCGTGTGTGGCCACAGAGGTTTGGGGGTCCCTGGGCTGCTGGGAACTTCCCAGGAGAAATCCGGGTTTGAATTTCGGATACCCCATTGGAATTAAGACCCGAAACAGTCAGATTTCCCATCCAGGGATGCAGACGTCCGTCCCTCGCCGCGGGAAGGGGATGGCTTGGCCTATGCCCATCATCCGGGCGTTTCCAGCCGGGTCGATGCTCATCTTCAGTTTTGGGAAAAGGGAGCTCTTTGGGAAACCGTCATTAAAATCCCATTGGGAGATGTTTTCTCCCCGGGTGTTTTCCGCAGTGGCAGCGCTGTAGTATTTCCCATTGATGCGGATGTCTCGGCGGGCGCAGCGGTGGACTCCAGCGAAGCCCTATTGTCTTACAACAATGCAACTGAACCCATTTTAATTATTTTTGGTTTCAAAGCTCATTAAGCTGCTGCTTTATACGTACTGAGCTCACTTATCTTATTTTTTTAGATCAAAGCGGTTCCTGCGTCCGTTGTAATGACACGCTCGAGCACGTTAATTTAGGAAATAAGATAAGCGCTCGGGTTATTTCCCGGTGAAGCGCTGGGGTTAAGAGGTGGTGTCGGCAGCAGCTCGTACCGTGGTCTTCCTCTCTGTGGGTGCCCTCGGAGCCGGAGGGCTGGGCTGAAATAGCCGCTATCTCTTCAAATCACTGCGCCTTTGTGGATATGGGCTTCAGAGGAGGAAAAACCCTTGTAAGGCTCCTGCTCCAGCCTGAGATCAGGCAGATTATCGCCATTCTGGTGTCTGCTCCTGCTCCTCCCGTCCCATCCCATCCCGTCCCGCAGCCCTCAGCCTTCACATCCCGCTCATATCCCCCCGGTGTGGCCGCTTGGCCAGAGAAGGAGCCCTGTTTGTCCTGCAGAAACCCAGCTTTGTCCACAAATTGGTTACACAGAGGGTGGCAAAGGAAGAAAATTCACGAGCGAAGCAGGGGAAGGAGCGACTCCTTTATTTGTGGCCACGGGGGGAAGCTTGCCTTCCTCCCTGAGCCCCCAGCCCCGTCGGGAGCTGCTAAACCCAACCGCCGTCCTTATTTATTCCCTGCAGCATTAGGGATGATCTCCAAGATCCTGGATTTAGCGCTGTTATGCATATGTCACGGTCCCTTCCCTGCAGCAGCACGGGCTTTTGCATGGATTTGATAGGAGGGGGAAGGTGTTCCCTGTTCTCATGGTGGGGATGGGAGAGGGCAGCCTGGTCCTGCACGCCTGGGTGGGTGTCAGCGAGGGAGCGATTTTTGTGGTGGTGGAATACACGAGGAGGTTTTGATAGAAGCTAAAATAAGGAGGGGAAAAAAACCACCCTAATTTCCTTAGGTTCATGGGATTTTTTTTTAATATCACCAAGAGCGGAGACAATATCACCAAGGCTGCGACTCTTCCACCAGATTTTTGGTGGATTCGGGAACCTGAAAGAAAATTCCCAGCAAGTTGTGCCTGAAGGGAAGCTGGCGCAGAATTCGGGGGGGGGAGGGAGGGAGGACACGACGAGGAATGGGCTGAGCCGGCGGCAGGTGCCGGTTTGGGCTGGGAAGCCAGGGCTCACAAAACCCCCCTTTATCCGGCGGGACAAAAAGCCGAGTGTTCTTCCCCGAGGGGCTGATGAAGTGCCCCACTGTCCGGCCCTGCCAGGCTAAATGCGGGCAGTGTTTGACAGGGGGGGGGGGATGTTTGCTGAGTGGTACCCAACGGAGGGGATGCTCAAAGTGGTACCCGGGTGGTGGGGGCTGAGCTGTGTCCCCCGGCAAGCGCTCGGGGCGGTTGGTTGCCCGGCCAGGGCAGGAGGCAGCGTGGCCACCATCTCCTGCCCACAGGACAGGCAGCTCGCCCAGGTCCTGCCTCGCCAGGGCTGGCAGATGAAGCCACATCCCGCTGGGTCTTCCTGGGGGAGCCAGACCGAGCCGGGAGCTCCTTCTGCCGCAGCGGCAGCCGGTGAATCACCAGGCGCTGGTTTTTGGACAGAAATTTGCCGAAGATGTTTTTTCTCTCTCTGTGAATGGCGCCTCCCGGCTGCTGGGTTTCCCGCCCCCGTCGCTTTTCAAATCCCATTTGAAATAGTCCGGCAAAACCGGGGAAAACGCTCAACAGCAGAAAATTGCACTGAATTTCGCTGCATTTTTAGAGTTGGAAGGGACCATAGAGATCATCTGGTCCAACCCCCCTGCTGAAGCAGGATTGCCCAGAGCATGTCAGAGCGTGTTACTCAGGAGCATCCAGGTGGGGCTTGAAGATCTCCAGAGGAGGGGACTCCACACCCTCCCTGGGCAGCCTCTGCCAGGGCTCTGCCACCCTCACCCCAAAGAAGTTCTTCCTCAGATTGGAGTGGAACTCCCCGTGTTCCAGCTTGTGCCCGTTGCCCCTCGTCCTGTCACTGGGAGCCACTGAAAAGAGTCCGGCTCCATCCTCCTTCAACTCACCCTTTAGATCCTTGTCAGCGTTAATAAGGTCTCCCCTCAGCCTTCTCTTCTCCAGACTAACGAGCCCCAGCTCTCTCAGCCTTTCTTCATCAGGGAGATGCTCCAATCCTTGAATCATCTTTGTTGCCCTTCGCTGGACTCTTTCCAGTAGTTCCCTGTCCCTCTTGAACTGGGGAGCCCAGAACTGGATGCAGGATTCCAGTTGTGGCCTCCCCAGTGCAGAGCAGAGGGGGAGAATGACTTCCCTTGACCTACTGGCCACACTCTTCCCTGTGCATCCCTTTTAGAGCAAGTTGAACTGGGCTGGGTGGGGGACCTTGGAGGACGTTTGCCTGCTCACTGAGCTCTCACACTCATCCTCAGGCCGGCTGCGGGTGCTGAGCACCCCTTAGTCCTGTCGGCATCCTTTTAAGTGTTCAAAAAATGTGAAATGACCTCAAAAGCCAAGGTTGACGTTTGGCAGCCACCAGGCACTTGGCCACCTTGGAGCAAAAACCTGCCTTTCCGTTGCAGCAATGCCCCGCGTGCCCGTTTTCTCCATTTTTCTCCTTTCCCCTCGCAGCGTGGGGTGCACCGGGGGGGCGAGGGGTGTCTCTCACCGGGGGGGGGGGGATCCATCCCCAGCCCTTGGGGTTTTGCCCTTTCTGTGCCCGCAGGGGCGAGTCGGGGCTCTGCTGCGCCAGATCCGCCTCCGACAGCCTTGGCAGGGTCTGCGCCTCCCGCATCAGCATATTGGCGATACCGCTGGGTATTAATTATGCCTTCCGCACTCGCGGCTATTCAAATGGTAAAATTGTTTATTTGCAGCTGGGTGAGCTCAAGACAGAGGCAGGAAAGCGAGCGGCTCCCCTCCGCCGCCCTCCTGCCCCCCCCCCCCCCCCACTTTCTGCTCCGCGGGACGCAGCTCCCCGAGAGCCGGCGGGGATGGATCCATCTCGGCGTTTCTGTCCCCGCTGCCCTCCCCACCCCCAGCAGACCTTTTTCTGCCCCGTTTTCCCCGGAAAATGGGTGCCGCCTGCCCGGCCGTGGAAGCGTGGCGTGAGGATTCAGCCTGTTTTCACCCTTTGCTGGTTTTCCTCCCTGACCAATCCCATCCCCTGTGCCGCGGGAAGCGGTGGCGGTTTAATTACTTGTGGGGAGAAAGGGGAGAGCAGAGGAACTTAGGACTTGTTTTAAATATCACTTTTATTAGTAGGTAATCCTGAAGCTCAGTTCTGTAATATAGATAGGTGGTGATGTGGCACATTTAATTTACCTCGGTGCTACTGTGTGTCAGTTTTTGTGCCTTAATTCCCAGTCCCGGCTTTAAAGAGCTTGGCAGCCATATTTTCTCAAATTTATAATTATCCAGGAAGAAGTCATGGCTGCAGTCGGTGCAGGGAATGGTAAGTTCCCAGTTCCTGCTGGGTCTGGCTTCAGAGTGGCTCGTCCCGGGATAAAACATCTCTTAGGAGAGAGGTGCTGGGCTCGGGGCAGGATGCGGGGGGCATCCTGCCGGGGTGGTCCATGGGGTCTCCCGCTGATCCCATGCACCACGTGCCTTTTGTCACCCGTCTGTGCCACCCTGGCACGGGAATTCCTTCGGATTCCTTCCTCCCAGCCCTCGGTGGGGGTCTGGGTGATGCTCTATTTCCATGGCGATGGCTGGTGGTGTCACAACAAAGGGCAGTCGCTGCGGGGATCGTGGCACACGGGAAGGGCTGCGGCAGGCACCAGGGCTGCCGTCCCCTCCTCAGCCAGGACACTCAGTGGCAGGCCAAGTATCTGTCACCGGCCCTGAAACCTTCCCCTCCACCTCTCACTCTGGCATGGAAGTCACCCGCCGGGATGCAGTGGCCTCCTCTTTTCTCTGTATGAAGCTGGAGAGTTCCTCCTGCACGTTCTCCCATAACGTCTCGGGCTGGGAATGCTTTTGGTGGGACACGCGGCCGTGCCACCAAGGATGCTTTTCCGAGAGCCTGGCACCCGCTTTCCCACCACGTCTCTCCTGGGACCCCCAGCATCACCCCCCCGTCCCTCCGGCCACGGCTCCCGCTCCGGGCGGTCACTGGAATATTTTTGTCTCTGGCTTGGCGTTGGGAGATACGAAAACGCTCAGAGTCCGTAAATCATCCCAACAAGGACATAACCTTGATTCCCCGTGCAATACCAATAGATTACCTAACAGGAGGCACGGAATGGAAGAATGGCTCCGTTTGTATAATTCTGCATTAAAAATCAGCCTATTCTGCATTTAGTGCTGCCTGTGAAGTGCCTCCACGCTCGGGGGAGAAAGGGGCCGGTGCTGGAGAGCAAACAAGTACCTTGTGAAAAGGGACGCAAATAGGCACCTCTGCCCGGGGATTCACACTCCAGTGAGCCCTTTGAGGCTGCGGGGACACGGGTGACGTGCAAACAGCTTGCAGGCTGCTGAGGGCCCATGTTCTGCAGTTTGTCGGAGCCGCCGGGTGGCCGTGATCCCAGTTAATTGCTGGGAGGGAGAGATTACCCGACTTGGGGGGGAGGAGGGGAGGATTTCTGGGCTCGCAGCGATCGCCTGCTTATACAGCCGCTGGATTAACCCGCCTCCTGCCCGCAGCATCGGGGCTCGCCGGCGGTGCCACCATCCTCTGAGGGTCCCCAGCGCCAGAGCAGAGGGGTTCTCCTCCCCGCCAGCCGCGCTGGATGTTCTGTTTCCCTTCCCTGTGTGTCCGTGAGTGCCAGCGGCCGATTCCCAGGGCAGCATCCCGAAGCGGCGCTGGGCTTCCCAGCCTTTGGAGGCTCCCTGGATTAAAAACGGCATCAATGTGGTTGATGCAAAGGGCATCGGGGACCGTGGTGGCATTGCAAGAGCCGTGGTGGCATTGCAGGAGCCGTGGTGGCGTTGCAAGTGCCATGGTGGCATTGCAAGAGCCGTAGCATTGTAGCCAGGCAGCAGCTTCTCTGGAAGCTCTCGCTGGGGAACGGCTGGGTGGGCAGGAGAAGTAGCCTGGCACGAGGGTGAGGTGGCACCAAGCCAGGGACCGGGCACTGGGATGCCACCAACATTGGGCTTGGAGGGGTCTCGCTGCCATCGCGCTGCTGGAACCGTCTCTGTCCTTGGGGGTGCTCATGCCGGCTGCCTCTGTGGGTGGAAATGCAAAATCACGTGCGTGGAGGGTGGCAGAAGACAGGTTTTTCCTCCATTTGCCCCGACTGCTCTCATCGTTTGCCTGCCCATCGCTTTTCCCGTGGGTTTCTGTCCCACTGCCACGCTGTGATGCTCTGCCAGCGCACAGCTCCCTCGTCCCCAAAGCGCTGAGCAGCCCTCGGGGCTCCTCCTTGGGCTGGGCACAAGGTGTGGTTGATGCAAAGGGCATCGGTGCCGTGGTGGCCTTTCAGGAGCCATGGTGGCATTGCAAGAGCCATGGTGGCGTTGCAGGAGCCGTGGTGGCATTGCAAGAGCCATGGTGGCCTTTCAGGAGCCGTGGTGGCACTGCAGGAGCCGTGGTGGCCTTTCAGGAGCCATGGTGGCATTGCAGGAGCCGTGGTGGCGTTGCAAGAGCCATGGTCGCATTGCAAGAGCCGTGGTGGCACTGCAGGAGCCATGGTGGCACTGCAGGAGCCGTGGTGGCCTTTCAGGAGCCGTGGTGGCATTGCAGGAGCCGTGGTGGCGTTGCAAGAGCCTTGGTGGCATTGCAGGAGCCGTGGTGGCATTGCAGGAGCTGTGGTGGCCTTTCAGGAGCCGTGGTGGCCTTTCAGGAGCTGTGGTGGCCTTTCAGGAGTCGTGGTGGCATTGCAGGAGCCGTGGTGGCGTTGCAAGAGCCTTGGTGGCGTTGCAGGAGCCGTGGTGGCATTGCAGGAGCCGTGGTGCCGTTGCAGGAACCGTGGCTCGGAGCAGCAGCCCTGGGGCGATGGGCTCCGGTGATGCCCCCTGGGGGCGGCGGGTCTGGGTTCACGGGGGGGACACACAGATCGAGGGGACCCGGGGTTGCATTTCCCAGGCTGCTGCTTTCACGTGTTTATAAGGTAATCCCAGGACAGAGGTAATCTTGCTTTTCCAGCTCTGCCGCAATCGAGATCGCTAATTACCAAAGCATTTCTCTTGCTCGTGTGGGCTCCTCAAAACGCTCCGGGCCTCCTGGCTGGGCACGAAGCTTCATCGAGGTGGGAGGGATCCAGTCGTCCCAGCTTTCCTGGTGGGAAGAGCCACCTTGCTGCTGCCCCGGGGGGCGGTGAGGCCGAAGGAGCCGGGCAGCATCACCCCATCCCGGGCATGGGAGCCCCCCGGCACCATCCTCCCGACCAGCAAAGGGCACGGTGAGCTCGCGTCTTCCAGCCTCCTCCAAATTAATCTCTCTCTTACGTGTCAAATTCCCTCCTCTTCAAAGCAACGGGCTGCGTCCGGAAGGGTTTGAGAAAAGGTTTGTTTTTTTTCTATGGGGAGGATTCTGAAACGCGTCGGATCCCTGACTCCATCGCCTCTGAGACAGAGATGGGCCGGGTTGGGCTCAGCAGAGCAGCCCCCGAGCGCTCAGCACACACCGTCCCTCTCGTTACCCGGGTGCCTTCCTTGAAATCTGTTTTTTTACTTCTCCCAAAGCGCAGGTAAATATTTGTGGGAGTTCCCCGGACCCTGCGGGAGCGCGGCCGCCGCTCCAGCCATTAAGCCCTGGGATGGGATTTGTGGTTCACGGGAGCAAAGGCTTTGGATGAGGAGGGTGAAGAAGGGATTTTCATCTTCTCACATACCTCCACTGCTGGCTGCTTTTTTTTTTTTTAACCCAACTTCATAGATCGGCTGAATTTTTCCTTGAGTTAAGAAATTATTCTGGGGTAACGCTCCCATTCAGCCCCAAGGTGGGAAAAGGAATAAGATGGAAATTGCCCGCGCTCGCCCCATCTCTCTTCGTGATGGGAAAAAAAAGTGGGGTGTGTGAGGAGGGGGGGAGTCCCGAATGATCAAAATCCTGATTTCCAGAGGGTTCAGCGAGTGGCACATCCTGCCAGGGCCATCTCCGGGCCCCTGCACCGAGGCAGACGGGTGCTACGGGCACGGAGGGCCGATTTGTCCCCTTCCCTCCACCAGAACCCCCCCCCCCGCTGTGAGTGCTGTGGGTGAGTTGTCCCGTGCCCTGAGAGCTGTGCAGGTTCCTCTTGGCTCGTCTCTCCGGCCGGTGGGACGCAGCTGGAGGAGGGTTCGTGCCGTTTGATGTCTCAGCAAAGCTCAAACGTCCTCCCGGCAGCGCGGTGACTTTCTCCTCCCGCCTCCCAAGAGGCGACCAGATGCTCTGCTGCCTGTTTCGGCGTTTGGGAGGGGTGGAGGCGTGGAGACCCCCCCGGGACAGCGTGCCCTTCAGGGGTTTGTTTGGGGCAAGCAGAGGGAGGCAGGACCTCCAGGTTGGCCGTGTCCCCGCTCCCTGGGCTGCCCTTGGGATGTGTGTCCCTGGATGCCCGCTTTGTCGGGGTGCTGGGGGGTGGGAAAAGGGGGGGAGGGGGGGGGTCCTGCGGTGGATGCGGGGCCCCTGGGTACCACCGGCCCCGCCACGCGCTGCCGCATCCCCGCCGCCGCGCCCAGCGCATCGCCCCGCGTTGCCTTGGCAACGGCAACTCCTACACGCTGCTATTTATTCTGAAGGACACTTGCTCTTATCTGTTGTTGCAAAGCCCTCCAAAGATTGCATGCCAGGCAAAATTCCCCCCCCCGAGGTAACCGGACCCGCCGCTTCCCCCCCCTCAACATCCCCCCCCCCCCCCCCCCCCCCCCCCCCCCCCCCCCCCCCCCCCCCATCTTACAGCCGCCTCCTGGGGACGTGCCAGCCGGCGGGGTGGCCGGGAGGACGCTCCCTGGGTGACAGCCCCTTGGCTGGCATCGCTGGAAGGGGAGGCAGGCAGGAGGAGGGTGACCCACGCCGTCCTTGGGGCAGGGATGGGGAGCTCTGCCTGCCTCGGGGTGCCCCGAAGGAGCCGTGGGTGTCCCCCCAACCCTGTCCCTCCCCGTCCCCAGAGGCTCCCGCCTGGGGAGCGATGCCGGGAGCCAGGGACACCCCTGTCTCTGGATGTCACCCGGGCACAGCGTTCCTGCCTGAAGCCAGGGGGCTGGGTGTTGTGTGTTTGTCTTTCGCCCCCCCCGTGTCCCCTCGATGCCACAGGGATGCTCGGACAGGTCCTGCTGGGGAGCAAAACCCCCCCATGAGCTGGGGGTGCCCAAGCTGGGGGTGCCCAAGCTGGAGCGTGTCACGAGCATGCAGGAGGAAATGAGAAGAGGGGGGGGGGGAAATATCTGTTTTATTCCTGCAAGCTGCCAACCCCGAGCAGCGAGGATGGGCATTTTTGTCTCTTTCGGCAGCTTCCACCCAGCAGCTGGGATTTAGGGAGCACCCGGGCTGGTCTGGGCACATCTTCCATCACCCCCTTCGCCACGGGCACCCCTTGCTCGCCCGGGGCTGGGAGGGGGTCTGGGTGCCCGAGGTGGCCCCTGGGGCGAGCCTAGTGCCATCGAGGTGCCGGGCACCTCTCCTGCCTTGTAGGGAGACCTTTGGGATGGCGTTAGGGAGCCGGTTGTTCCGCCGGAGCCAAGATGAGCGTTGGGAAGGTGGGTTCGTGTTTAAGGCTCTTGCTGGGCACCCGGGCTCCTCTCGGGGGGGGGACGGGGTGTTTTTGGCTCCGCCGATGCTCAGCACACCCGGGGGATGCTCTCCCTGCTGCCCCCGCGGCACTGCCACCGCTCTGCCAGCCTCTAAAAAAAACCCCCCCCCCCCCCCACCGACAACATGTTTTGGGTGGTTCGGGTTTTTTTTGAAGCTTTTGAATTCTTTCCTCCCCCAGCCTGAACTATTTTGGTTTATGTTGTCTGTTTCTGGCTCTTCCCTTTCTCCTTCTGCCCGTTTTCCCTGCGTCGCCTTGTTCCTCCCCAAAATAAATGCTGCTACGCTTTGAAAAAATACCCAATTAGAAAAAAAAAAAGAGAGAAAAAAAAAAAAAAAGAGATCTTCTGAGCAGAAAAAGGCTGTGCCTGAGAGTATCCAGGTCAGCTCCTTTAGCTTCGTTTGCTCACGCACGGAGGGAGTGTACAAATGCTTCTGTCAACCAGATGCACATTTTGTAGTGCTCCCAAGGACTTTACGGGGCGCAGCGCTGCGGAGGATTAGTCTATTTAGCCATATAAATCTCTCATTAACTCCTGCTGAGTTCGACAAAAGTCTTTCTTGTGTAAAAGCTGAGTAAAATGGTGTAAAGATTTTTGGGCTTTGGCCTAATGATTTTTTTTTTTGTTTCCTGAAAAAAAAAAACAAAAAAACCCAACAAAAGCAAAAAACAAGAAAAATTTGTATATCAGGCATTTTCTTACCGTGAAGCACCGAGCGTCATGGGGGGGGGGGGTTGCATCACAGGGGAGGATGTGAGTGGAGCAGGGACCTGGCGAGGTGCGGTGCCGCGGAGGAGGGGAAGGGAGAGGCTTTGACGTGCCCTGACCTGATGGAGACACGTTACATCCAAGCAAAATTGTGAATCCTGAGCCTGCTGACGGTGCAGCGCCACTTCCAGCCCTTCTGTGACCGAGAAAAGGGCTGTGAACGGGGCTGCTCGTCCGTCCCCGCTGGGGTAGGAAACACCCGGCGGGTGCCCGGCGAGTCCCGGTGCCGCGGGGTCGTGTCGGGCACCGGGGATGCTCCTGCTGTGGCGTGGGCCACCTCCTCAAGAGGAGACGGGTCCCACCTGCGAGAGCAGGAGCCCACGGACTCTTCTGCCTTGGCTCATTGAGGGATTCATACCACTGCCCTCCGTGGGCTCACTCCTTGGCTTGGAAAGCTGGGTTCCCCAATGCCCTGGTGATGTAGAGGCTCCAGTTCAGCTCCTGCCATCTGCTTTGGATAATTCATCTAAAAGGGCTGAGTTTGGGCAGCGCAGACATTGGCATTTCACAGTGAAACCCATCCTGGGGTCATTCATGGCATTCGCGTGTCAACTGAGAAGGAGCAAAGTCGTGGGTTTGGGTGGGGGTCCTTGGTCTGCCCCATTGATGGTGGCAGGTCGGTGGTGGGGAGGGATCTGGGGAACCCCACAATGCCATTTTGGGGGGCTCTGATGGGAACAGGGTGGGGGGACGATGGCACCGCTTTCCCGCGCTGCCAGGGGGTGTTGGGGGTGTCCGGGCTTGGGGACCCCCTGGGTCACCCCTCCGCCTTTCTAACACGGTGGCTGTCTGTCCGCAGGTCAGGTTGCCCGCTCGGAAGCCATGCTTGGATTTTAATAGCCATGTTCCACCTAGCCATGGACCTCGCCAGCTGCCAGCCCCCTACCAGCGGGGCCGGGGGGAGGCTGTCGCCGCGGCCGGCGCTCCGGCACAGACTGTCCCGCGGCGCGCTGTGGGGCGCGGGGAGCGGGGAAGAGCTGCGACGCCCCGGACCCCCCTGGACCTGCGCCCCCGCGCCCCCCCAGCAGAGACCCCGCTCCCGCCGGCCACCCCCAGCCGCTCCCCCGTTGCCCGCCGACCGTTCCCCGCGTCGACCCCGTTCCCGGAGGGGCCGGCGGCACCTTCGCGGCCGCGGCTTCGCCCCCCGGGACGGGCGTCCCACGGCGCTCCCCGAGGTCATCGTTTGGGGCCCCACGGGCGAGGAGGACTCCCTGGAGAGCAGCACGCTGCCCGGCGCCTTCGCCACCACCACCGCCACCGCCGCCACCACCACCACCACCACCACCGCCACCACCACCACGGCCGCCGCCACGCCGCCCCGCGCCCCCCCCAGCACCCCGGCTCCCGCACCCGCCGGCGACGTGCCCCGCAGCAGCCCCGGCCGCAGCAGCACCGCCGAGCCGGCCGCCGGCCACAGCAGCAGCGGTGGCAAGGATGCTCGCCCACCCCGCGGACTGGGAGACAGCACAGGTAGGCTGGTGCCCCAGGGATGGGGGAGGGCGAATTGAGGGGGTTTCGGGACGGGGGGGGGTGGGTTTGGGGCAGAGCGGTGACGGCAGCACGAGTTTCCCCGGTGGCAGCGCTGGCCGGGGGAGAAAAGAAAAAATAAAAAAGCGTGTGGTGTTAAACGGGAGCGGTCGGGAGGCAGCGCTGATTCATTGCTTTTATCGGAGGCGTTTTTCCAGGAGCTGGCTGTGTTTTTCCCATTAGCGATCCCTCCCCAGCCCATCTCCCTTAACGGCGCTGAGCGCGGCGCTCGGGCACGGGGACGCCTTCCCCCGGCGCTGTCTGCTGCCTGGACATGGATGGGAAAGCTGCTTCCCATTTATTTCAAATTATATTTGTTATTGCCGGTATTAAACTGTGGGATACCGTTGTATAGTTTACAGAATTTATTCACTGTGCATCGACTGCTTTCCAGCCCACAGTGATTTTTTTTTCGAGTCGAATCGAAAAAGAATTTTATGGCCTAATCTTAATCCCAATTAGTTTACCCAGCCTGCCCGGCTTGGCAGGAAAAGAGGCAAGCCAACCAGAATGTTGTTCCTGACTTAAGGGAGTTATTTATAGCGGGGAGAAAAAAAAACCCTCCCAACCTACACACCTTTTAAAAAAAAAATCGAAAAAAAATCACACCATGCTGGAATTGGCTGGGTAAATGAGCGAGGGAGGGTGGATAACGACTGCCGGCGTGAGCGGCGTGACGTGTGATGAGATCTTCAGCCTTGTCTTCCCTGAACGGTCACGGTTTGGTGCCTTGGGCCTCGGTGCCATCGCGGGATCTGGAGGCATCGTGGGCTCCGTCGGGCGCTGGCCGCGGCAGCCCGTCCGTGCTCCGTTCGCAGCACGTGGGAGGGTGGCCCCGGGCACGTGCTGGGGATTATCGGTGTTGGATGCCTCGTTTGGGCGAGGATGAGCTCCTGGTCCTGCCCTGCCCACGGTCCTGCCCCCATTCCCATGTTCCTGCCCCTGTTCCCACGGGTGCTGCCCCCATTCCCACATTCCTGCCCCCATTCCCACATTCCTGCCCCCATTCCCACCCATGCTCTGCCACCAGTGCCCTCCGTGGCCACCAGACCAGCAGAGCCACAGCCACCAACATCCCCAGCAGCCTCCCGAGGGGCCACTGCTTTAATCTGCTGGCTCTTAAGCCTTCATTAGGGGCTTTCTCCAGGATGGGACTTTTCGCTAATTAACTTCTTTTCGCCGAGTGGTGGGTACAATAAACTCCTTCCCGGGGCTAAAGGACATTTTGAGCTCAGCCCGTCCACCCTAAATTGAAATTGAAAAGCACCTGAGCTCCAGATCTGCTTTTCCTTCCTCTGTGGGTGCTGGGTGCCCAGGAGAGCCCCCGGGAAGCCCCCGATGAGGGGCTACCAACCCCTGGGGATGCTCTTGGCCCTCTGGAAGCACCGGCCGTGGCAGTGCCGGTGCCGCTGGCGACGTGCCCGTGCCAGGCTGGGCATTTCTCGAGCCCTGCTCCGCTCTGTTGTATAAGCTGTAGCGGCTGGAAGCGTTTGTTCTCCGCTGGGAAAAAACATATGGCTACAAATTAGGATGAGGTGAGGCGTCTGTGCTTCTCCTTTCCCTCGGCCAACATCGCCAGTCCCCGTCCCGCACGGCGCCGGGGTGATGGGAGGGTGGGCAGGGAGGATGCTGCTCTCCCAACTCACGGTCCTTTAGCTCATGCTGGCAGCAGCCCGGGGGTCAGGGTGGTCCCCAAGGGAGCTGGGGCCACCCTGGGAGCTGGCAGAGCCACCCCAGGGGTCGGGGGCTCCCAGCACGACAGCGGCACCCCAGTTCCCACAGGATTGGGTGCTGCTGGCAGGATAACGGTGCAGCGTTCCCCACCGTGCCCTCACCTCCCGACAGGAGTTGCTGGAAGGGGACACGCTTCTGGGAGCCTGCTCTTGCTCCTGGGCACCCAGTGATGCTGGGGGTCCCCAAGGCACACGTGGGGCGGGGGGCACCTTGGTGGAGGCAGGGGCGCTGGCTCGGGTGGGCAGTGCAGGCAATCCTGCTCGGTGAGATCTTCCTCTCGCCCCGCTCCTCCGCCCTGAAAAATGAGGGGAGGGGAAAAAAAAGCCAGAAACAATGTCTGCGTGACTCAGGAGCAGCAAAAAGAAGCCTTAAAAAAAAAAATAGCACATTCTCTGCTGGTAGGATGGAGAGAAGGCAGACGGGGGATTACTTGCGATGCCCAGAAAGACAGCTTTTTTTCTTTTTTTTTTTTTTTTTTACCTCCCATTTTTCTGCTGGTAGGTGCCGCTCTGGTTTGGTGGGTGCCACTGGCAGAGGGAGGGGGGGATGTTGTGGGTAACCCCCAGCTCAGGTGTGTTTATCCCGGTGCCACCTCTGCCTGCTCGGCGCCTGGCAGAGTGCTGATGGCAGTCAGATGGGGACGCAATATGTTCACCCAGGCGTAGTTTATGCTTATGCTTTTCAAAAATGTGCTTCCCTTTTTCGGGGGCTGTCATAATCATTTTTACGGTGGAGCACGGGAAGAGAGAAATAATTAAAACTCCGGCGTGCTGCAAGAGGCAGGGGCTGAAGGAGCTTCCAGCGGGGCGATGCTCTCCATGCTCCTCCGCCGAGGCAGAGCATCCTCCAAAAAAGAGGAGAAAAGAGGAGAATGAATCAGAGAGCGCCAGGGCGAAGGCATGAATCGCGCTCCCTGGGTTGTCTGAGGCTCTCCTTTCAGTATTATTAGAATAAAGCCGTCTTTAATTAAATCTTTAAGTGCTTTATATATACAGAAGACTTCATGTGTCGTCTGCAGCTCTTAATGGGGTGGTTCGATCGCCGGTACACGGCGAGTTTGGCATCGTGCTTTGAGGCAGTGGGTGCTGTGGGGAACCCCCTCCCCGGGGCTGGGGGTGGGCATCGCCATCCGGGGGGGGGTTCTGGGAGGAGGCGAGGGGCTGTGTGGGTGCTGGTGTGGGCACCCATCGTGCCAAAGCTCCATCCCACCCTCCCCTCCCTCCCCGCCGCCGGCCAGGAACGTATCGGGAATAAATAATAACCAAGAGACATTCTCTTCCCCGCTGGGGGGTGACCCTGCCTTCAAAAAGGGGGGTGCAGGAGAGGGGGCGGGGGGGGAGCTGGATGCGAGGAGATAGCGGCTGCAAAAGGCTTCAAAGGAATTAATTAAAGATAAAATGTGTTTAAAAGAAGACCCTGGGCGGTCGGGATGGAGCCGCCGCTTTGATCCACTGTGCAAGGGCGTGGGGGGAGCCGCCGCGGGGGGCTGCAGGGGAGGGAGAGGAGGGGGCTGGATGGCATCTGAGGGGTCAGCACCCCACCGTGGCCTGTCCCGGGGGGTCCCGGAGGATCCGTGCATCCTTAGGGATGGGGGCTGATGGCTGAGGCACGGGATGAGCGTGGCCGGGAGCCGGGGGGAGCAGGGGCTGGTTTCTCCCCGGGATTAGCAGACGCTTTTCCCCACGTGTGCCCCAACGAGCCAGGAAGGCTCCTCTGCTGCTCTCAGAGGTATTTACTGCTCGGTGATATTTGCTGTAACACCTGAGAAGATAAGTCTCAGTGTCTTTAGCATAAGCCTCTAGGATCTTCGTTCTTGGCAAGAATATTTCGCGGCAGCAGCAGCAGGATATTCTTCGCCTTTCATCAGCCCAACACAAAATACCAGGAGGTTTCCAGGAACCTTGGTGGTGGTGGTTTTTTTTTTTTTTTTTTTTTTTTTTTTTTTTTTTTGCTGAAGAGCTGCGTTTTCACTTCAGGATGAGTAATGCTCGCCGGGCTGGGGTTGGGAGCTGATTGCCCTGATTTACCAGGTGGAAAATCAAGGGGCTTTGCCTGCCCAAGCTCAGCTTCGGAGGCTGGAGGGGGGGGGCTCAGAGGAGCAGCCCCCCGGAGATTTCCCAGCCGATGAGCTGGCTTTGCACCGGAGCAAGGTTTTCCAAGACAGCTCCTGCCATACCTCCTCCCCAGCGTCTAACCCTTGTGTTCTTTGTGAGTTATTTTTCTTACAAGCCATTAAGCAGCAGTAGGGTTCGTGTTAGGGCAAAGTCTGGCTGATCCACCCCCCCTCCCCCCCCCGGGAGAGGCTGGTGGTGGCCGGGGTTGCAGCAGAACGGCCACACAAAGCTCCTGATTGAATTTTTCTGTCCTCAAACAGCTTTATCGACCGGATGAGGCTTCCAGGGATTGGATGTGTTTCCCGACGGCTGGGGAAGTTGTAACACCTCCCGAATCCAGCTGGGTTTCCCCAGGTTCTCCACGATGCTCTGGTGGAGGTGTCCCAGTGCCCGGGATGAGCAGGAACGGGGGAAGGAGCCCCGTGGCAGGGATGGGGATGGGGTTCTGAGCCCCATGTGGCAGGGGGGGTCTCCCCAGAGTGGAGCAGAGGGGCAGAATTCCCCCCCCTCGACCTCCTGGCCACACTGCTGAGGATGCAGCCCATGGTGCAGGGGGTTTCTGGGCTGCCAGCACACGTTGCTGGGGCGTGTGGAGCTTCTCATCCACCAACACCCCCAAGTCCTTCTCCTCAGGGCTGCTCCCAGCCCTTTCTCCACCTGGATTTGTGCCTGCGATTGCCCTGACCGAGGCGCAGGACCTTGCACTTGGCCCTTTTGAACTTCATGAGGTTTACATGGGCCCACCTCAAGCCTGTCCAGCTCCCTCTGGATGGGCATCCCATCCCTCCAGCGTGTCACCGTGCCACGCAGCTTGGTGTCATTGGCAAAGTGGCTGAGGGTGCCCTCAATCCCACTGTCCATGACACCAACAAGGATGTTAAATAGCACCGGTCCCAGTACTGACCCCTGAGGATCACCACTCGGCGCTGGTCACCACTTGGACATTGAGCCATTGACCGTGACTCTTTGAGTGTGACCATGGCCACGAACAATGGCCACGGTGCCAATTCCATCTGTGTTTTCATCATAACCCTCTCTCTAAGCTCTTTGGCTGCTCCCAGAAGCTGGTTTCTTTTCAGTGCTCCTTACTGGAAGCCCATTTGGGATGGACTCTCCCCGTCCAGGGGCGATGCTTTGATTGAGGAGCGAGAAGGAGAGGTGTCAGGGACTGACCCTGCGCGTGTCAGTCCTGCTGCCCTGCCTTCTTCAGCAGATTTGTCCTCTTTTGGCCTTTGGACTCCAACTGGGAGTTGGGGGAAGGCAGAGGGGAAAGGAGCAGGGCAGGCATCCGCGTGGGCAGGGGTTTGGGTGCTCCATCGCAGCCCTCCTGGCACCTCTTGGGTTCCTACCACTAACAGCAACTCAAGATTATATTATTATACTCTGCGAAATGAAATGGAGCTGTTTTTCCCTTTTTTAATTTTATGCAGCTTGGAGGCCTTGACGAGGGTCTTCAAAGAGTTGCGGCTCGTAGCTGTTTTTATTGGGAAAATGAAAAATACGGTCTCCCTAACCAAAGCTGTTGAAATAAAGGCCTTGGGGGATAGAGGTTCTCTTTGTTTTTAATTAAGAGCTTATATCTCCTGTTCGCTGCCATTGCGCACTTCTGCAGTAGCAAGACATTAGTCTGGAATGGATTTTCTCATGGAATTAATTCTGTTGATGCAAAGCTGTCCGGGAGCCGTTTCAAAAGGTGGCCAGAAAGGCCAAAACTCAGCGCTTTCATCTCGGTGGCAAATATATGGTCTTTAAAATAACATATAAAAAGAAAAAAAAAAATCCCTGGCACGCGCTTGCTTTGGGAAGATGGAGTTTTTCTCTGGACTCGGGGGAGTTGGGAGTCGCGTTTTGCGGGTGGATGCCCGGCTGCTGCCCGCGGGGATGCTGGGGCTGGGTCCCACCGCCGGAGGGGATGGCGCTGGGACGGGGCGAGAGTGGAAAAATCCCCGCAATATTTCAGCATTTCCCAGGGTTCAAAGAGCGCTTTTGAAGAGCTTTCCCTCCTGGCAGGCGACACATTAAATTCTGCTGCACTAGCAGAAGCGCAGGGGCTTGGACACACTTTCAATTCCATTAAATACTTCTCCTGTAATTACCCTCCAGTTAAATGGTCACTGCGTCAAATTGCCTGGTAAAAGCCTCGTAAGAGGGAGCCTCCCGCAGCCCCTCGTGGGGAGGAGGCATTTCCAGCTGCCGGGGCCGGGGCAGACGATCCTTCCCCATCCCATAAACCAGCCCCTGCCCTTCCCGCGGCTTGTTTCTTCGCTGGTTATTAACATGTAATTAAGTGACCGCCGGGGCTCTGGAACTTGCTGGGATCGGAGCTTTGCCGTTGGAAGTGTTGGCCGCGGAGATGAGCAAATAAATCCAAGGCGCTGTAATTCCTGCTTCCAGGTCCTTCCCTGCAGCCTGCCCCACATCTTGGGGGGGGCACAGGCTTTCCCTGTGAGTTGCCTGCTCGGCAGAAGGCTTCCTGCGCCCGAGGAGGAGGGTAATTTTTGCTTTATGAGCTATTGATTTTATCCTCCAGGTCCCTTCCCTCCAGACAGATTGGGCTCCTTGGGCCGTGGTTAAAATAATGCTTTGCTCTTCCCAGCCATCTCTCTTTCATCTCGCCTCCCCCTACCCTCCCTGGTGCTGTGTGTCCCTCGCGGGATGTTCCCCTCTCCTGGGATGCCCCATCCATCAACACCCCCCCCTCGCAGATGGGATATTTCTGTTCAGTGTTGCTCTGCACGGCTCTATATATTTCTTTGGAGGCCTCGAGGAAAGGATCTGGTGTATTTGCAAGGTAAGAATGAAGACCTGTGAGTCTCTCTTGCATTGCTGCAGGGCTTCCCGGGGAGTCATCCCAGTTGCCATCCCGTCCCTTTCCCTCTCTCCATCTCTGCCGTGGTTAACGTGGTTGGGAAAAAACATCTCCTGTCCCCTTGAACCTCCCCCACCCCGGGCTCCAGTGCAGAATTAAAGTGCGATGCAAAGGAACTTGCTTCTGCGCCGGTACATATGGCAACTTATGTATGTGACGGAGTCTAAAATTATCCAGCCCTTCTTAAAATCCATGTGTCCTGCTCCCGAGAGCTGCCTTCCTTCCCAGCGCTCAGCCACCTGCAATCTGTTCTGCCTGCGCCTTCCCCATTATGTAAGTGCAAGGATTAATTGCATCGTTAGGTCCTCCCCCCGGTCCCTGCCGCGGCTCCCCCCTTTGCAGAAGGTCTCGTTTCCGACACCGCTTCTGTTTTCAAAGGAATCGGGCACTGGGCTGGGTTTTTATTTTATTTTTAGAGTCTTTTCCTTTTATCTTTTTCGGCCGTGTCCCACTGGGAGCTGCTCCAAGATTGTTGGGAAGGAGGCGGCCGGGGTGGGCATCACTGAGGACCCGGCACCCACCGGAGCTGCCAGCTCCGCTCCTCGGGTCTGCCAGGACACGGTGCCCATCACGACTGTCCTACCGGGACCCCAAGTGTGGGGCCAGAAGCCTTTTTCCGTGGTGGGGCTGGGAGGTGGGGAGCCCTGTGGCATTTTCCCCATGAATTCCCTTGGGAAATGAAAGCCGGCGGTGGAGCAGCCGTAATTTGGCTCTGGCTCCCCAGTCCCTTGCGGGTGCTGGGTGTCAGTTTGGAGCCCCCCAAAGACTCCAGAGCCATGAACGGGTTCTAGGAAGCCCTGCTGGGACTCCTGCTCAGGGCCACGAAGCCCATGGGCTGTTCCCTGGCGTCGGACCCCCTCCGGAGCTGGAGCTGGGTGCCCGGACCCCCCCATCCTCTGCCACCGCCGTCCCCAGCCCTCCCTTTCACTTGGCAGCTGCTGGTGCCAGCCGCTCTCCGAGGAGCCTTGTCACAGCCTGTTTGAACCAATTGAAGTGTAATTGGGAGTAAATGAAGGAAATGGGTCATTTGCAAAATAGGTGCTTGAGTCGAGGGAGAAAAATAACCCTGACGCATCCCGTCCCGCTGCGCTCGGCATCGCCAGGGCCCGGGGGAAGGAGAGCAGCCGTCCATCTGTCCGTCCCTCTGTCCGTCCCAGGGCTCCCCGGGGAGGGGGTGTGCATTGGGGAGCAGAGGAAGAGCACTAAAGTACGTGGGATTTGCCTCATTCTGTGCCTCCCTGCGTTCCAGTGGGCTCTTCCCTTCTGCCAGCTCGGCACCGGGAGCGTGCCGGGATCCAAGGTCAGCATTCCAGAAGTCATCTCTCCTCGGTCCTGCCTCGAGAAAACCCCTTCACTGGTGATGTCCGTGGCGTGGCTGACATCTGCCACCGCCTCCTGCTCCCGTGTCCTCTCCTTAGAGTTGGGATCCCTGCGTTTTTTCTCCAACTCTTCCCCCACATCTCCCCCATGGGGTATCTGTTGGCAAAGTGGGCTCAGAGCGTATCCCTCCCGGCAGCCCGGTGCCAGCCCCGGGGCTGGGAGTGAAGCCTTCCCTGCCATCCATGGCACCAGGGGTGTTTTTGGGGAATCAGACTCGCCGAAGGTGACCTTGCCTTTATTATATTAAACCGGCAAGACTCACCATCACCAACCAATTTGATTTACGCCCGGGATGCATCCTGGCAGCAAAGTCCGCGGCGCTTCCTGAAAAGGTGTCACTGCTGGCTGGCCTCACTGCTCAAAATTTGGGATTTTATGACATAGTCTCTGCATCCCAAGCAGGGATCTGCACCTCCTTCCTGGGGTGGCCTTGGGTCCTGCAGCCCGGGCAGCACAGGAACGCCAGCGAGGGTGAGGTGGTGGCCGATCTTGAGCAAGGATGCTCGGGTGGCGAGATGTGGTGCTTGAGGCAAGCGTGTCTGCTGGCAGGGCTAACGAAAGCCAGGGTAGCCCTCGAGGCATGGCGTGTGCTCCTAAAAGCTGGGAAGGCTGCTTTGGAGGTGGCCATCTAAAGGTGACTTAGGTCTTCATCTGTGCCTGCACTGAGCAGCTTCCACCTCCCCTCGGGTGTCACCGTGGACCTTGGTCGGCAGCCTCACGTGGCTTTTCTCCTGCTCTTCCCCGGCCAGAAGCATTTTCCGTCGTGTCTCTGGGGGTTTGGATTTGGAGGCGCGTGGGCTGGGGAGACGTGGACCGGGAGCCAGGCTGCGCTCGAGCAGCGATTCCCCCCTGGCTGAGCTTTGTCGGCAGCGTGGGCAGGGACCCGAGCCCCCCGGGGAGCCGGGGTGAGCAGGGGGAGGCGAGATAACAGATTTCAAGGGAGTAGGAACTTTTGTCCTTCGAGAGAAGGCAGCAGAGCAGCCAGCGTGATCCGCGCTTTAAAATACCACCCTTAAATCTCATCTGGCCTAATTACCCAGCCTGGGGCTGGGGCTTGGAGTCTCCCACAAGCCTTGAGGATGTGGGTGGCTGCTGTGGCCAGTTCACTGCCCACACCCGTGGCCATCAGCCACCTCCTCCCTGGGCCAGCAGCTGGAGCTGCTCCAATGGCATCCCTGGTCCCAATGGCATCCCNGCTTTAAAATACCACCCTTAAATCTCATCTGGCCTAATTACCCAGCCTGGGGCTGGGGCTTGGAGTCTCCCACAAGCCTTGAGGATGTGGGTGGCTGCTGTGGCCAGTTCACTGCCCACACCCGTGGCCATCAGCCACCTCCTCCCTGGGCCAGCAGCTGGAGCTGCTCCAATGGCATCCCTGGTCCCAATGGCATCCCCGGCCCCATGAGCATCCCAGCTCCACCAGCATCCCCGGCTCCATCAGCATCCCTGGCTCCACCAGCATCCCAGCCCCACCAGCATCCCAGCTCCACCAGCATCCCCGGCCCCATGAGCATCCCAGCTCCACCAGCATCCCCGGCTCCATCAGCATCCCCAGCTCCACCAGCATCCCCGGCCCCACCAGCATCCCCGGCCCCATGAGCATCCCAGCCCCACCAGCATCCCCAGCTCCACCAGCATCCCCAGCCCCACCAGCATCCCCAGCTCCAGCCACTCTTGGGTGGGAAAAAGCAGCAATTTCCTTGCCACACGCTCCCACACAAGCTGGGAGCTCTACGCACGCATTGCACAGATGCACATATAGATAGAGAGATATATATATATAAAACTGCTTGTTTTCGTGTCGTGCTAACACTTATTTATTTATTAAAAATACCATCCATCAGGAGCTGCAACATCTGCTTGTGAAAAATAGCACATCCTTGGGCCGCAGCCAGGAAAATCATTTCATTACGAAATTGCAACTGTAAAGCGGCACCAAATCGCAAACATACTGTACATCGAGATGCTTTTGTTTCCAAACTGCTCATTAGGAATGATACGCGGAGCCAAAATTATACCCTGTGTAAGGTGAATTACGAGAAAATGAGCCCACCCGACCCCTTCTAAGTGAGCAGCAGTTAGAGCGGTAATTATTATCTGTGGTTAATCCCGCACCCACTGCAAGGCTGCGCTCAAGTTTCCCTTTCCGTCCCGGAGGGGATGCGTCTCCACATCTCTTCCGTTCTTCGTGCCTAATTCGGGCTGACAAGGAACATACTTGAGAGGGTAGGAAATGAGAGGCCTGGCTTAAGGATTATTTTATGTAAGGCAGGGGAGAGGATTGCGTCCCCGCTGCGGGGTGGGGAGGGGGGGAGGCGATGGGGAGGGTCTGTGCGTGGTCGGGGGGGTCTGTCTGTGGTCGGGGGGGCTTCACTCGCCGCTGCTCCGTGTCCCCCGTGGCTCCCGTCCCCACTCTCTCTCATTTCTTCTCTCCTGCAGGTCTGGCGGTCCATCAGATAATCACTATTACCGTGTCCCTCATCATGGTCATCGCCGCGCTGATAACAACTCTTGTCTTAAAAAATTGGTAAGGTCCCTCCTGGGGCTGGCTGGCTTTGGGGGGGGTGGCACGGGGAGGGGGACAGGATGGGGACGGTGGTGTCTTTCCAGCACTAAAGCCCGTGGCATCTGCCGGGATGGCTTCGGAAAGGTGTTGCAGGAGAAAATGGGGTGGTTTGTAATGCTGAAGCCTCCAAGGGAGGTGGAAGCACCTGGGCTCTTCTGGCTTCCCATCACGTGGTGAGTGGCTTTGGGGACCAGCACGTGGCCAGGGTCGGGTGGCCACATCCCATGTGCTCCAGGGTCACCGTGCTGCAACGTGGTGCCACCTGATGAGGCCAGAGTCCTGCCTTTGGCCATGGCTGGTGTCCCCATGTGGGTAGGGGACCACCCTGCGCTGGGTGGCATCTCCTCTGCCCCTACATTAACCAGCTTTATGCTGCTCCTCAAGCCACCCCGGGGCCGGGCAGGCAATGGGGACGTTTTGTGACCTTCCCCACCCCTCTAGGGACCCAAGGGCATCTCCTTACCCCCCGGGTGCTGCTGGTTTGAAGCGGGCAGGTCCCTCAGAGCTCTCGTGCGCTGCTCTAGCTTCGTTTGCTCCCGTGTGTTCTCTCGGCGTGGCTGGGCGTGCGGCAAAATAGGTTAAAGCTTCGCTTCAGGCACTCGTGATTTTACCTATTTTCCCAGGGAAACTGGCCTACTTTGAGGTCAACCTCACCAGAGCAGCCATCGGGCTGATGCTCTGGGCATTCTCCCCTCTGCCCCCCCAACCAAGCATCCCCGGGGGCTGCAGCAAATCCAATCAAATCCGTTCCAGGAGGATGATGATTAGGTGATGAAGAAGCCCTGGGATTAGAGGAAGAACTGTTTGCAGGGCTACCAAGTCTCGGCAGAGGGGTAGTGAGACATTCAGCTGGCCAAAAGCACTGAGTTACTTGCCCCCCCTCCCCAAAACGAGTTTGCTTTGCCGGGAGCCTGCGGGGAGGCATCGGTGATGCTGGGTTTTGTATCTCAGACAGGATTTACTTTACTAAACTTCCTCAGCCCCAGCAGTATTTAAATGAAAGAGTGGAAAACACTGTCTAAAACACTCCTGGGATTTTTCTCTAATAGTAGTAGTATCATCGATCCGCTGACCACGGCACAGCGCGAGGAGCCTCGTGCTGGAGCCAAAAAGGAGAAAAGAAAAATAAATGCAGAGCTCAGTGTAGAATAGAGCACAGACAGATCTGGGAGCGCTGTGGAGCCACCAGATCCCATTGGAACCTCCAGAGCCGGTGGGGTCCCCCAGAGCAGGGCTGTCCCCGCAACCATCCCTCAGCTGAGGGGGGGTCTGCCTGGCAGAGCACTTTCTGAGCTCTTTACCCCAATACTTAATCATTTCGATGCCTCCCAAATGGAAAGGGTTTAAACTTCATTGTTCTCACCTGTGTCTTTTCCCTTAAAAAAAAGGGCTTTCATTTCCTGCAGGTGGAAAAGTGTGACTTGGTAATTCCTCTGGTGGTAAAAAGCTTGTGTCTAAAATTTAAATTTGATCCTTAAAGAAAAGAAAGGCAAGCCCAGTGACTGCCTGGTGGTGGCTGATCTTTCCAAAGTGCCTCAACAGCTTCTTTTGATGCGGCCCAGGATGTCAAAGGAGGCCCCGGAGATGCTGGGAGGGCTAGAGCCCCTCTGCTGGGAGGACAGGCTGAGATAAAGAGTTGGGGGGGTTCAGCCTGGAGAAGAGAAGGCTCCGGGGAGACCTTGGAGCCCCTTCCAGTCCCTCAAGGGGCTCCAGGAGAGATGGGGAGGGACTCTGGATGAGGGAGGGGAGCCCTAGGAGGAGGGGGAAGGGTTTGATACTGAAAGAGGGGAGATGGAGATGAGATCTGGGGAAGAACTTGTTTGGTGTGAGGGTGGTGAGAGCCTGGCCCAGGTTGCCCAGAGAAGCTGTGGCTGCCCCATCCCTGGAGGGGTTCAAGGGCAGGTTGGAGGGGGCTTGGAGCAACCTGGGCTGGTGGGAGGTGTCCCTGCCCAGGGCAAGGGGTTGGAACGAGGTGGTCTTTAAGGTCCCTTCCCACCCGAACCATTCAGTGATTCTATGAATTCTAATCTAATACTGAGCGATGTATAATTACCGGTCAGTAATACCAGTTCCCCTGTGGACACGCGGGGTGTCGTGTCCCTTCTCCTCCCCAGCTGCGCGCAGAGCGGGCGCCCCCGGCGCAACAGCCACCAGCGCAAGCTGGACCAGCAGGAGGAGAGCTGCCAGAACCTGACCGACTTCGCCCCCGCCCGCGTGCCCAGCGCCCTCGACATCTTCACCGCCTACAACGAGACGCTGCAGTGCTCCCACGAGTGCGTCCGGACCCCCGTCCCCGTCTACGCCGAGGAGGCGTTGCATTCGCCCGGGGATTATAAAACAACCTTCAACGGAAACAGGTGAGGAGGAGGCGCCGGGTCCCTGCGGGTTGGGGGTCCGTTGCCAGCAACGTGCCCTTGTGGCCAAGAGGGCCAGTGGGATCCTGGGTTGCAGAGGGAAGAGTGGGGCCAGTAGGTGGAGGGGGGTCGCTCTCCCCCTCTGCTCTGCACTGGGGAGGCCACTGCGTCCAGTTCTGGGTTCCCCAGTTCAAGAGAGACAGGGAACTACTGGAAAGAGTCCAGCGAAGGGCAACGAAGATGATGGAGGGATTGGAGCATCTCCCTGCTGAGGAAAGGCTGAGAGAGCTGGGGCTCTTCAGCCTGGAGAAGAGAAGGCTGAGGGGAGACCTTATTAATGCTGACAAGTGTCTAAAGGGTGGGTTGAAGGAGGATGGAGCCGGACTCTTTCCAGTGGTTCCCAGTAACAGGACGAGGGGCAACAGGCACAAGCTGGAACATGGGAATTTCCACTCCAATCTGAGGAAGAACTTCTTTGGGGTGAGGGTGGCAGAGCCCTGGAACAGGCTGCCCAGGGAGGGTGTGGAGTCCCCTTCTCTGGAAGATCTTCAAGCCCCACCTGGATGCCGTCCTGAGTGATGTGCTCTGGGCAGCCCTGCTTTGGCAGGGAAGTTGGACCAGATGATCTCTAGAAGGTCCCTTCCAACTAACAATTCCATGATTCCGCTCCGGGGGTCTGCTACCCCCTCTCTTCCCTGGGAAAATGCCCCGGGAGCTGCCTTCCCCCGGCTCTCCAAGCCGCCAAGGTGCTCGCCCACCCCATAGCTCTGTGTGGACATGGCCCCTGGACCACTCATCCCACTGAGGTGGCTCGCGAGCCCCATCAGCCTTTGGCACCGCACGTTTTTTTCAGTCCCCGGCTGCTGGATCCATCTCCCAGCGTTCGTGCTGTCTCCGAAGCGGCGCGGAAAGAGCTGCTGGGCTGCGAACGAGCCGGGTGATTAATGGAGGAGCGTGAAGTAATGATGCATTAACGAGGGGGGGCTTCGTGGCAGCTGGTGGCACGGTGGGAGAGATGCCAGCCCCGGCTCTGCCTGCCCCTGCCTGCGCCGGGAAGGGGGCGGACGGGAGGGTGGGAGGGTGACCACCCCACAAAAGCCAGAGGAAGGACCAGGAGGAGGGTTTTGAGGGAGAAGAGGAGCAGCTCGTGCCCCAGGCAGCCCGTGGCGTGTGTGCCACCCCAGCTGGTGGCACTAAGGACAGAACCCTGGGAGCCAACAGCTTTAATAGATGTCTTTTAAATCATCACCTGCATGCGCATCGATATGGGGGGGGGTGTTGCTGGGTCACGTTTTTCAGGGTTTCCCCAGGTTTTGGAAGGCAGAGAAGCTGGGGGGGGTTTCAGACCATTCCCTTGAACATCCTCTGTGCACGTTGATTTTGGTGTGATTTAAGGTCCCTTCCAACCCAACCCATTCTGTGATTCTATGGATCCTGCCCCCCCAGGGTGCCCTCCTTTGGGCTGGAAGGGCTTCCTTGCTGCTGTGCCATGGGGTGATGCTCTCTGGGACCCTGCCGGCCTCAGTGTGTTCCCAGTCCAGCCTGGCAAAGCTGGCGATGGGCACGGCAGCCCCACAGGGGACCCACGGCAGGGGGATGGAGGGACAGGGGGGTGGCATCATGCCCTGGTGCCCTGTGGGGTCGGGCATCCCCAGGACGATGGGCTGTGTTAGAAGGGGAAAAAAACATCCAATATTGCACTCCATCATTTTCTCCCCCTTTCTCTGCTTTGCACCACCTGGTTTCCAGGGCCAATAAGCTCATTCAAAGCACTACTTCAGAGATATTATTTTTTTTTCCTCTAAAAAAGCTGATTTTTGCAGCAGGCCTCCTCGGTTTGCTCCTTGTGTGTTTTGTACCAGCACCTGCAAGCCCCCTTTTTCTGCTCGCTGCAGACCCTCGTCTTCTGACCGGCATCTTATTCCCGTGGCCTTTGTGTCTGAGAAATGGTTTGAAATCTCCTGCTGACTGGCCGAAGCCTGTTTGACTTCTGGGGGCAGGGCAGACGCCGTCGGGCTGTTTCCTGGTACGTACCGCGCTCCCCCCACCCCATCCCCATCTCCATCACCCCGTCCCCACCATCCCCTGCTCCCCGGCAGCCCCTCTCCTCCCTGCCTGGTGCCATCCTACCACTCCTTTTGGGACATCAGACCAGAGCGTTGCCTTAAAGGGTAAAGGAATTTGGCAGAAGGTACCCCCCCACGCCGCATTCCAGCTTGTCCTCAGATTTCAGAGGGGCTGGGGGCTTCTGAGTGGTCCCCAACGCCGGGGTGGCTGGAGACATCTCCCGCCGTGGAGGGGAGGTGGGCACCACCATGGCTTTTCCGTGGAGGTGAATTCCAGGCGGGCCCCAGCTGAAAAGCAGGGACTGGGATGTGGATGTGGACTTTGAGGGCAAAGAGTCCCTGAGGCTGCCTTGAACTTCAGCCTGATCTGGTGGCCCCAGCTCACCTCCACACCTCGGCGGGCGACGGCAGTTTCCGTGCGGTGAAACGGCCTGATCTGTAGTTAACCTCGTCTTGCGTGATGGACAGACAGCCCGTCTCCTTCGGGAGCCAGGCATCCCACACGCACGCTCCATCCCTACCCAAAAGCTCTGTTGGTGATGTTTGCCGTCATTAACCCCTCCGTGTTCCCGCTGCGAGGGTGCTGGGGTCATCCTC
>QJSC01016009.1:2819866-2845471 GCA_003697955.1 Calidris pygmaea
GGGGAAAGGGGCAGCCCGGTGGGGCAGGGACCGTCAGGGGGACGTGCCCCCCAAGTCCCTCGCCCCCCCGTGTCCCTCGGGAGGTCGGAGCAGCAGCAAAGCCAGGGCGGGAGAGCGTGCGGGGGCGGCTCTCGGGTACCTCTTCTCCATTGGCAGCTCGTTGCGAAGGAAGGTAGTCCAGCTCAAACGGTAGTTAAATAGTAGATATTCTACACATATTATATATTTTGTAAAAAAAAAAATTAAAAAAAAAATTTAAAATAAAATAGAACAAAAATATATATATATATATACTATCTCAGCCCACCCATTTCAGGATGAATGTGGTTGGAATTTTCATTCAACCAGGTATAAAATCTCTAAAGCGATTTTCTCAAAACCAGCAAGAAATCAATCCCTCACCATTTCAGAAGTCCGTGGATTTGGTCTCCAGATCTCATGTAACGCTCCTCACACATTTTTAAGAATTATTCTCAGCGTTTGTAGGTACATTTTTAATAGTGTCACGAGTGGAGATAATATTTACTTTGAGAAAAAGTATATGTTGCACAAAAATGTACACTAAGGGCACAGATTTCTGACCCAGATTCTTCTATTTTAGGTTCCGAGGGGTTTATTTTTTTGTTTGATAGGACATGTACAGTGAAAGTTTACACTTTATTTTTATTTTGCCAAAAAAAAAAAAAAAACAACCCACGTTTTTCTAACATGAGACAGGCTTTTACTTTGTAAACGGTTTTACATCGCTGAGTACTTCTTTTTTTTTTTCTTTTCCTGGGAAAATACCCCTGCTCCGTCAGGCGGCCGGGGGTGATGCTCTCGTGGGCGCCGGCGGATGCGGCCGTCACCCTCCGGCACCGCGGTGTGGGTCCCCCCCGACGGCTGTGGGGTGACGGTGGGTGCCGGAGGTTCCCCAGGTCGGGAGGGGGGGCCGCGCAGGCGAGAACTGGTTTTTTTCTTCCCGAGTGGTTTTTTTTTTTTTTAATTTGTCTCTGTACTTGGAAGCTGTGTATTTGGAAGCACTGTAAATGCCGCCCTATACCGATTTCCCTGTGTATATTTAGTACTCTGATGTTGCTATTAAAACTGATATGAGAACCGCGCAGCCGGCTGCGGACTGGCTTCCTCTGCGCGGCGGCCACGGGCCCTGGGAGGGGGGGACGGGGTTTTTTGGGAGGGTCTGGAGGTGGGGGGGGGTGACCCCTTGGCAAGAAGGAGCCCGGGGGCTTCTCTGGAGAATTCTCTCTGGTTCCCCGGCTGTGCAGCCGTCGGCTGAGAGATGGCCCTGCCTGCATCCCGGGGAGAGGGTCTCATGCATCCTGCTGGGGTCTCGCACATCCCGGGGAGAGGGTCTCACGCATCCCCTTGAGGTCTCACATATCCCCTCGGAGCCTCACATATCCCCTCGGGGTCTCATGCATCCCACTGGGGTCTCGCGCATCCCAGAGAGAGGGTCTCGTGCATCCCTTTGGGGTCTTACATATCCCATCGGGGTCTCGCGCATCCCTTTGGGGTCTCACATATCCCCTTGGGGTCTCAGAGATCCCCTCGGGATCTCATGCATCCCACTGGGGTCTCATGCATCCTGGGGAGAGGGTCTCACGCATCCCCTTGGGGTCTCACATATCCCCTCGGGGTCTCACATATCCCCTCGGGGTCTCATGCATCCCCTTGAGGTCTCATGCATCCCACTGGGGTCTCGCGCATCCTGGGGAGAGGGTCTTGCGCATCCCCTTGGGGCCTTGTGCATCCCCTTGGGGTCTTGTGCATCCTATTGGGGTCTCACGCGTCCCCTCAGGGTCTCACATATCCCCTCGGGGTCTCACGCATCCCCTTGGGGTCTCGCACATCCCAGGGAGAGGGTCTCACGTATCCCCTTGGGGTCTCACGCATCCCCTTGGGGTCTCACAGATCCCCTCGGGATCTTATGCATCCCACTGGGGTCTCATGCATCCTGGGGAGAGGGTCTCGTGCATCCCCTTGGGGTCTCACATATCCCCTCGGGATCTCATGCATCTCAGGGAGAGGGTTTTGCACATCCCCTCGGGGTCTCGCACATCCTGTTGGGGTCTCACGCATCCCCTCGGGGTCTCTTGCATCCCCTCGGGGTCTCACATATTCTATCGGGGTCTCTTGCATCCCCTCGGGGTCTCACACATCCCATTGGGGTCTCGCACACCCCCTCGGGTCCCCACCTCCCGACCCTGTGGCGGAGGTGAGAGTGCACAGGGTCCCCCGGCTCGCTCAGTGTCACATGGGGCTCTGTGGGGGGACACCTGCCTGTGCCTGTTGGGACAAAGGGCTTGAAAGAGGGAAGCCCTTTAATAGGACGGTTAGGGAGTTAATTAAACGTCACTAACGATGTTTTAAACCAAGAGCTGTGCAATAAGGTAAGCGGGCGTTACGGAATATCCCTTAACCCGGATACATCTTTTACATAAAGAGAAATCTTTGCCGTGAGCAGTTGTGTGTTAAAATGGTATTTTCTTCTTTGCAAATGGGTGATGGTGGTCGACACTGGGGCTGTCTGTGCCCTGCCCTTGCACAGCCTCGTACTGCCGGACAGACAGACAGACAGACAGACAGCCGTGGGGACCCGGCACCGGACCGAGGGGGGCTCTGGTCGGCAGTGGGGACAGCTTCAGAGCCCCCCGTGTCCCCACCAGCCCTTCCCTGGGACGCTGCGGGACGGCCTGGCTGCGGTTCTTCGAAACGCCATCTGACCTAGAAAAGAGGGGGAAAAAAAAGCCTTTTTCAGTGTCTGTGTCGGCTTTGAAGAGGGATGACCTGAGAAGACAGAGCTCGGCACAGCCACCCGCTGCTCTCCTTTCCCGCCGGCAACAGCAGCCTCCCCCTGGGACCAGGACCAGAGATGCTCCCCGTCCCCAGCCTGGCCAAATCCTCCCCAAAATCTCTTCTGCAGGAAGATATATAGGAATATAGGGAGGGGCAAAGATGAAGATGCTCTTCATTTTAGGGCCAAATTGCCAGCTTAAATCACCACGACGATGTGTACAAGCCAAGAGGATGCGAGCGGCCCCCGGAGCTGCATCCATCAGCCAGAGCGCCCTGTTGGCTTCCAGATACGAGTGGGATTTCAGGGCATGAAATACAGTGCTGGGATCTCATTCCTTTCCCCCTGCGATTTATCACAGCCGGAGTCCTGCTCGCCGGCTTGAATTGTTGCGGGTGTCGCTGCTGGGAGGGCGAAGGAGAAATATTGTGCTGAGCCGGGGGGGAGGGGGACGTGGGAGAGGGGACGCGGGGGACGCGGGGGAGCGGAACGGCTTGGGAGGGAGGGTGGGTTCTGCCCGGATTCGCACGAATTCTTGTGCTCCGTGAGAAAAAAAAACAAAAGCCAAACAACCCACCCCATTGCTGCGGGAGCTGCTGCCCAGCTCAGCTTTCTGCATTGCAGCCAAAGGGCAGGACGAGCCAAAACGATGTCCCCGCAGAGCCAGCCCCACAGATCCGGCCGTCCCTGTCCCCCTCCGGCACCCAGAGCCAGGAGCATCCTCTCCCCCTGCTCACCCACCCCGCCGTGGGGACCGGGGCAGAGCCACCCTGTGCCGTGCCCCGGGGTGAACGGTGCCTCCATCCATCCCCGAGGCTCGGGGGGCTCCTTGGCGGGGGCACCGTCCCCTTCTCAGCGCCCGGAGGCTGCCGTCCCCGCATCCCTTGGGGGCTGCCACGGCCCCGCAGCGCAGCCAGACTGAGAAACAGGGCTGGAGACAAAGCAGGAGCGGGCTGATGCCGCAGCGCACAGTTCTGGTAAAAAGTAGGACTAAGCATTATCCGAGTTTAATTATTATAATTATACCGGGGCAAAGTAATTGCCGGAGATATTTTAAGCATCAATCGACATGCTAATTTGAAAAACGAAGCCCTGATTTATCCAGGGCTAGGTAGTAACCATCAACATGCAACAATGCTGCCTGCAGAAAGGGGAGCCCACCGGGAAAGGGGGTTTAAGCTGGTCCTGCCTTCTTATTGGCAAACAGGGATTTGGGAGGGGGCGAGACGAGAAGGGGGAAGGTAGAAAGGGGTCCCCCCTGGCCATGGGGAACCCATCAAGATGTGTGCGAGGAGCCGGGCTCCTGGCGCCAGGCTGGGCTGCAGGAGGAGCATCGGCTTCGGGAGGAGGCTGCGGTGACCCCACCTCGGGGTGGCTTTGAGGAAGATTGGCTGGGGCTGGATGATTTAGCGACGCTGAAATCATTTAAGCTTGTTATTGTGGTTTCTATGGCTCTCTGGCTGGATGTAACAAATTGTCTGCATCATTTTCCAGATGGATCATTCTTAAATCATCCAGGACAGGCTTCAGGGCTCAGCACTGAAGCAACAGAAGGCCCTTCAGTTCAATAAATGCTGGAAATGTGCTGTATTGAGTGCTATTTCTTATTAAAAGTTTAAGTACATCATCCAAGCTGATGGGTCTCACAGCCAAGATCTCCACGCTTCGCACCCTTTCCAAGTGCCATTAGTTCTCGTGGGGATGGGGGAGAGGGACAGGGCCATGCGTGGATGCCCGTGGCCGGAGGCAGGACAGGGGGGACACTGGCAGATGAGCTCAGATGCCCCCTCCTTGGATGGGCACCAGACCCCGGCGTGTGTCCAGCTCCCGGCGGGTGGCATGGCCCAAATGCGTCTGCACTTTCGGCTGAAAAAAAACCCCTTTTACTGCGATTTGAATTATTCGATTCATCAAAAAGTGCCATTGTGAAAGGAAAAGGGGTTTATTTACTGCTTTTACCAGTCAGCGAGGCAAACCATGGGTCAACACCCCGACCCCCGGCAGCAGCCCTGCGGCGGGGCTGGCATCTCGGCATTTGGCCATGGATCTGCGTGCCCGACAAATGACGAGCGCTGAGAGAGTGGTTTATTACTGCCAGGCAATTTGTGCTAATAAGCAGTTTGAAGCAGCAAAGCCTGTCGGCAGAGAGATGAATTATGGCAGGAGGACGCTGGAAAGGAAGAGCCCCGAGGATGCCGCAGTGGAGGAGACCTGCGTGGAAAGTACTGGTGCAGCTGTGGTGGGGTCATTCCGTGGTGGGATCAGCCCATGGTTGAGGTCAGCCCATGGTGGGATCAGCTCATGGTGGGGTCAGCCCATGGTTCGGGTCAGCCCATGGTGGGGTCAGCCCATGGTTGGGGTCAGTCTGTGGTGGGATAAGCTCATGGTTGAGGTCAGTCTGTGGTGGGATCAGCTCATAGCTGGGATCAGCCCATGGTGGGATCAGCCCATGGGTGGGGTCAGCCCATGGTGGGATCAGCTCATAGCTCGGATCAGCTCATGGTGGGGTCAGCTCATGGTGGGATCAGCCCATGGTGGGATCAGCCCATGGTGGGATCATCTCATGGTGGGATCAGCTCATAGCTGGGATCAGCCCATGGTAGGATCAGCTCATAGCTGGGATCAGCTCATGGTGGGGTCAGCCCATGGTGGGATCAGCCCATGGTGGGATCAACCCATGGTGGGATCATCTCATGGTGGGATCAGCTCATAGTTGGGATCAGCCCATGGTGGGATCAGCCCGTGGTTGGGATCAGCCCGTGGTTCTCCTCTGCCTGCCCACCTGGGATGGGGACCACAGAGGCTGTCCACAGTCTGCGCTGAGGACCCACTCTCTGATAGGGCTCGTGTCTTCTCCTGAAGACTCAGGAAGCACGTACGGATGAGATTTGCGGGATTCAAATGCCAGGCCAGTGTTGGATCTAATCTCGGGTTTTATTGACGCTGATATGACCTGAGCCCTGAGACTCCGGGACCTGCTCAGCTCTGCCAGGAGTGACATGTCTATATGTTTTTAATAAACTTACCGGAATGAAATCCTCGCTGCTCCTGTAGCTCTGTTCATCCTCCGAGCATGATATTAACTGAAAACTCACATTTATCTTAGTTCCTTGTCAGGCCAAAACGGGGATGGAGTTTCTGCGGGGTTATTATTATCTTTCCCTTGCAGATTTTCAGCGTGAGTAAGTGATGTGACTGGAGCAGAGGACGGGAGGCAGGAGCTGGTGGCGCGTGTCCTGGGAGCCCCCTCCTCGCCTCTGCCATGACGAGGACCAGCAGGACCAGCACGGGAGGTGCAGTAGCAAAAGCCCTGGTGGGACCCGGGGGCACCGTCCCCCGCGGTGTCCTCTCAGGTGCGGTATTTATTGACCTGTCAAAGGGCTTAGACATGGCTGACCGCGCTTCCCCCTGCAGCAATCGATTTCCGTCGGCTTAGATCAGGGAACAGTTGATTTCTTTGCCTGATACTCACTCCACTTCGACAGCGCCGGTGGTTTCAAATACATCACCAGCTTTCACCGCCCGGGGAGCATCGCCCAGTGTTCCCAGTGGGCAACATGAGCACGCGTGGCCCAAGTATGGCCTTGGGGCTTTACTGTCCCAGAAAAAGCCATAGTTCAGCAGTGCTCATTCACCCTCTGGGCACCACTGAGGATTTCCCAGTTCTCTGCTAACCCACAGGACCATGGTGGTGACGGGGAAGGGGGGGGTGCAACCCGCATCCCATTTTTGCCTGAAAAGCGGGATCCTCTCCATGACAGCTCAACGCTTTCTTCCACGTCCCCTCTCTCCAACCTCGCTGGCCCAGTGAACGGGGCAGATCTGGAGCTGCTGTGAGGGACACAGCCCCTTTGGTCTCCATCCAGCATTCCCCGGATGCGGGGAGTCGGGGCTCAGCATCCCGGTCCAGGGCTGGCGGGGTGTCCCCATCACCTGGTGATACAGGAGCCCGCCTGCCATCCTCCCCGGGCACGTGTTTCCAGCACATCTTTCTCTACTTCTCCACGTTTAAACGGCTGGCCGGCACTTTGCCCCGCGTCTATAAAAAGCACAGCTTGACATTTGTTTTTCCCCGTCTATTTCTCATTCGTGTTTTCCTTCTCCTTGCTGCGAGACTCCGCGCTGACACCCAGACCCGACAGCTCTGCCCAGAGCGGTGGACGGCAGCCAGCGCCGTCTATAAAACGCCTTTGTGGAGCCATGAGGAGAGCGATATCCATGTAACAGTCCATAAACCTGTACATGGAAGCAATTAGCCATGAGCACAGTCCCCGGGACAGAAAAGCCCCACGTTCACCAATTTGCTTTCCATCAGGCCGGAGAGATGCTCAGCTGGGAAGCAGCACGCACCCGGCGACACCCACGGCTGCTGCTGCTGCTTTGGGCTGGTGTATTCACACTGTTATTCCCCTGGGGTTTTGGAAGGCAGGACCCCTCAAAATGTGGCCTCCTGGGCAGAGAAATGGGGACACTGGGGCTTTTCCCTGGCCGTATGTCACCCGTCATCCAGGCGGGAGCTGGCTCGTGCACGTTCAGAGGCATGTGATCTTTGCCCATCAGGTGGAGCGGGTGGCTGAAAAGCAGGAGCCAGGGCTAATATTTAAAATGCAAATAAAACCTTTTTCCTCAGGGCTGGCGGGTTTTAGCGCTGTCTGGCTGCAAATCATGGACTGGGGCAGAGCAGCGACCGCCTGTACCGAGCTCTTTAACCCTCCCAGGTTCTCCTCTGCCCCGGGGGCAGCTCGGCGGGGTATGAGGGAAGATGCAGCCAAATAATAAAAAAAAAAAATCACAGCTCTCTTCTGTTGGGAAACTCCGTCCGGCTGGAAGGAAGGTGTTGCACACACTAAGTCACAATATCGTAGCAGAGGCCAAAGCTCAGAAGCTCACTACAGTGGTACGTGTTTTCCCACTCCAACTCCAAGGTTGTCTCTTTGCTTCGATAACCAGTGATCTGCCATTTTCACGTCAACAGGTCAAATACCCCTGCTGACTATATAAAAACTGGTATAAAAAGGCAATCATAAAAGATAAGGTATTGGCAGGCATGTCAGCTTTTTTAATAAAAAAAATAGCCATTATATCTATCTAAATAAGGCTTCTTGTTACAGATTGTTCCAGTTACTGAAGGAAAACAAGGCCTGATGGAAAAAAAAGATCCCCCGTATGCCCTACACTTCCTGTCTCATGAACACATCCTACAGGAAAAGTCATTTAACGTGCAAAGTTACAAAACAAACATTGGGGGAAGCTCCCCCAAAAAAACCCTCTCCTGAGCCTGCATCCCTGCTCAGTGCCAGGACCTTGTGCCCGGGAGACTGGGAACAAGCTGTTGGGAGCAGACCCCATCCAGGGACACGACATGCTGGTAGGGACAAAGCCCGGTGACAGCTGAGTGACACCAAGCAGCCCAGGAGCATCCTTTCTCCGGGAGCTGGGAAGAGCCAGCCAGAAGAGCTGGGCACATGGAAGGAGCTCACGCGGGGATGGGACAAAAGGCCCAGAAGATGCTGGGCTCGCTGGAGACCATCCGAGCGCGGTTCCGACCCTCGGAATTGATGTGGAAGGGTTTCCTGGCCAAGCACAGCCTCACGTCACGCTGGGGCTACACAGGCGGAGTGTCAGCTTGAGCCAGGTTTGAGGGATGCGAAGAAAGGAAAGAAAAGTGAAAATTCACAAAACCTCCATGAAATTCCTCCCCAGAGCCCTCCCTGGGAGGGAGCTGAGCGAGGGAACGCAGCGTCCCCGGCAGCGGCAGGGCCAGCATTGCGAGTCCAGGGGAGGGGGGAACTAGAGGCTGCGTTTTCAAGGAGAAAAAGATGAGAAAAGGGAAAGGAGTTGGAGAAAGGAGGCGAGGCATCGGTTGGCTGCGGCAGGGACGGTACCAAATGGGCACTTCTCAACTTAAGCAAAGTTTGGAAGAGCTATTAAAGCGGGAGATCAGTGAAGGGGGAAATTGAAACGTTAGGGGCTGGAACGGAAAATTAGGCACAGATAATGGCACAATAGCACTGGGGCTTAAAGCACCCTCCCATAATTTGTTGTGAAGAGCTGTAAAACGCTCCCGTGTGAGATCGCCTCTACCCAGGCACCCAGTGAGCAAAATCCCCGAGGCAGCGGCGTGACGGGCACGGCTGCCCCCGATCAGTGGGATAAAGCCCAGGGATGAAGAAGGGGCCGGAGATGCTCAAGTGATGCATCAGCAGCAAGACCCGGGGGGAGCCGATTTCCACACAAAGGCAGAAGGAGGTGGTTTGGCCGCCCCAGGGGCTCCAGATTCTGCCCCTCTTGCCCGGAGGGGATGGGGCCAGTGGGTACCCGCAGGCTGGCACCGTGCTCAGCACCGCGGCGACACCGGGGATCAGGGCTCTGCTGGGAAAGCGAGTGATTGGGCTGGGGGGGGGGACGAGAAGGTGCTTTGAAATTAGTCAGAATCAAATGCTTTTTGATCTAAAGAGGATTTGGAGAGGAGCCGGGCATTCTCATCCTCCCTGCACGTTTCCTGCCAGCAGCGGCTAGCACGGCCAGCATCCCCCCCCTCTCCCTGGCACTTGCCCCCGGGTGCTGTGGCCACCCCAGCCTGGGCTACTCCATCAGCAATGGGTCCCAGAGCCCCCAAGCCCCAGCTCAGTGAGCACTCTGTGCTCCAGGGCTCGGCCAGCATTTGCAAGCCCATGGCTACTTGTGGTGGGGGCTCCCTGCGTTATGTGAGCTCCGTATCTGTACCCAGCTGGAAAGTGGAGTAAATCATTCCTGCAGCCCAAGGGGGGGAGGTTACACCCTCCCATCACACACAACCGTGCGTGGAGCGTGGATGTTGACACAGAAAGCTGCGGCAGAGCCGTTCCCCGGCTCTCGGGGGCTGTGGGAAGCCAAGGGAGATGGTGAATATATCGCACGTAACGCGCCAGAGGACGAGCACGGAAGGTGGGAGCTGGATGGATGGATGGATGGAGCAACCACGTGCGGTGGGGTGGGAACGGCAGCAGGGCTGGGCAGCGAGCCCCTCCGTCACACAGGTGGGCAAGAAGGGGCTTTGCCACGGCTACGAGGGCTTGAAACACCGTTCGCTCCAGGGAGCGAGAAAATCCCTGCAAAGGAAATTGGCTACAGCTGGCCCTGCCGCAGCCAGAGCAGGGCTCTCTGTAGCCCAGGTCTCACAGCCCAGGGCTGGGGGGGCCACCAGCGCCCAGGTCACAACCATCTCAGAAGGTGTCAGCTCCTGCTGACAGCCCATGGTGCCAGGGCTGGGCAGAGCCAGTGCCCACAGTCCCCCCGGGTGGGCTGGGGGGCCAAGCCAGCCCCTTCCCCAGGGGGGCAGGCAGGCAGCTGCCCGTGGGGTGGGGGCTTTTCAGATTGATTGGGGCTGGGGGAGAGATTATTTAACAGGCAGGTGAGGAGCCAGAGCTGCTTGGAGCTCGTTCCCTGCTCATCACCCCTGGGAACCTTCCGGCAGCTCGTCCCGGTAGGTATGTGGGGGCTCGGTGGGGGGAGAATTGCCCATTTCCGAAGGCTGGCGTTGCCCACTCCTCCCTCTAGCCCTCCGGCTCGTGGGAATAAGCCTGGCTTAGGGAGATGTGCTAATCTGGCAGTTGCTATGAGACCCACTCGGTGGTTTTGATGCAGCGTGGAGGCAGGTGACTCATTAAGAGGAATGTTGTGTTTTCTGGCACCCTTTGAGGAGCTGCAGAAGTTTCCTGGCAGTCGGGGAGATGCTGATGCTGAGGGTCCCAGCTGCCCCTCTGCAGCGAGGGCATGCACCCCCCCCCAGGGGGGCCAGGACCTTCTCCCCATCCTGGTTTCTCTTTCCTTTGTGGCTTTCCAGCCTGCTGACCTCCAGCAACTGCTCGCTGCTTACGGGAGAACATTTCACCAGGGTTAATTCTGAGGAAGCAAGAGCTTAATATGCGCTTGGCTCTTAATTGCGGCTCGGGCTGTGCCAGCAGAGTCTGGGCTGCAGCCCGGCGGCTCCCACTCTCCATCCATCCATCCCACTCTCCATCCATCCATCCATCCCACTCCCCACCCATCCCCACGGCTCCTCTGCCAGCCCAGCACGATGGGAGAGCCAGCGTGGCCATGTGTGACACACCGCAGGGACACCGGGGCCAGGGGACACTGTGTCCCCCAGCAGCGGGAGCTGGGGCAGGGTGGGGGTCTCCTCCCCAGGTGCAGATCCCAGCTTTTCCAGGATTGGGAATGGTCCCAGCAGGGCCTTGGGCTGCTGCGCTCACACCACGTGCAGTAACGGACGGGCCCGGCGGAAGGAAGCAGCGCAGCAGAAATTTTTAATTATGTATTTGACACTAGTATTCTCAGTTTGAGCTCACGCAATGTTGGTTAGTTACCTCAGTTAATTAGAAATTTTACAGATGGATAAAAAAGTTTATAAAGCACTGAAAAAAGGGCAGGGCGTTCCAGACGGCGACCGTCTCCCCCTCCCTTTGTTCTGGGGAAGCGAATGGCTCTGGAGGAGCCGAGCCCCGGCTCCCACTGCCCCCCGGGAGGGTTTTGCTGGTGGATGCAGACCCGTTCCCCCCAACTGTGAGGGGTAAGAGCTGGTGGAACAACCCAGCTGGGCTGGGGCATCCCCTGGGGGGACGTTAAATGAAGCATAATCTAGTGGTAATTCACAGTCACGTTAAATGTGATGGATGGGTCCCAGAGGTGGGGACGGGGCAGTCACTTGGCAGCTGTGATTTAAGAGCGGTCCGAGGCCAGCGGATGGTGGATTTGGAGGGCTCACTGCGTGGGTCCCCCGGCTCCTCTCGACACACCCGAAGCTTTCAGTCAGGTTTTGTTAATGAGGATTTTATTTATTTATTTATTTTCCTTCCTTCCTGGCATGCTTTTATGGAAGTCTGATGGAGCAGAGGTTCAGGGAGGACAACGATACTCACCTTGACATTATCAGCACGTTGGAGAAACGGAGGTTTGCCCCTTGGGGATGCTGAGCCGGCTGTGCCTGTGGCTCTGCTCTGCCGAGGGGTGTTTTGGTCCTGGGGGGAAGAGGGATTCAAGGAGGAAAACACTAAAAAAATACCTATTTTGAGGGAGTGTAACGGCACTGGGTGCTATTTACATTTGAAGGATTAGCCTGGTGCTGCGTGAGGGGCGTCATGAGGAATAAAACTGGTGGATGCTGCTCTTTGCTGTGGATGAGGCTCGTGCTGGAGCCTGCTTCTGTGGTCCAGCAGCCCAGGATGCTGCTCGCCGGGGCTGGGACCCGGGGGCAAACACCCTCACTCCCCCCAGCCGCCGGGTTTTTGGCCCCATTGGAGCCCAGAGCTTCTCAACCCACATGATTTTTAGATTTGGTGCCATTAATGCACAGAAACAGTCACCACGGAGGAAGTTTTGGAACTGGCTGGTGGCTCACGCAGATGCTGAAGTCTCCTCTGAGGCTTCCCAGCCTTGCAAATGGAATAAAAGTGTTTCTTCCTGAAGTGTTTGAAATCAGTTTTATTTATGTAATCTGACAAGTTATTATGCACAGTCCGTATCCGACGTCATGATTTATGGGAAAGATCCTCAAATCTATATTTAAAATTACTGTTAAACAGAATTTTTTGCCTCTTCAGCTGCGATAGAAGCGCCATTAACAGTTGTTGCCCTAGAGATCAAGTACTTCATTAGTTTAGGAAAATTAATTTTTTTCCATTAAATCTTCCTAGGATTCTGATGCTATATTTGCTTGTAAACTTTCAAGAATAAAGGAAAACTGTTCTGCTAGTCATGATCTTTGGTTTTCTCCTGTCCGTAAGGCCTCGGGTAGGTGCAACCTGTGGCTGCATCCTTTGGCTCTGGGTTGAGCACCAGGAAACGCCGCTGCTGTTTGAGGGGGGAAGGAGAATCACCTCCCGATTTAGAGAAGCTCATCTAGTCCTGCTTCTCGTTTAGAGAGTTGTAATGCTCTTTCAAGGGATTACTGGAAAAGTTGGAATTTCTATGGCTCGTCTCCTAATGGGGTCTAAAAAGCCCTTGAAACCCAAGGTGTCGGTCGTGCCCGTTACCATCTCTCCTCATAAGCAGCAAAAAGGAGGCAGCTTCCAACCTGGGGAGAGGAGGAGCAGAGCGGGGTGTCCTGTCCTTGGGGAGAGGGGGCTGGGGGGTGGAGATGTCACTCCTGGGGCTGCGATGCCCCATCTCTGCAGTGAGGGGCTACGCAGGATGCTCTGCAGAGAGTCAGGAGGTCAGTTCCAATACCCAAAACCGATGGTCTACAAAGAAAGATGATGGTGCCATAGGATGAGGGTGAGGTTCCTGCCTCTGGGTAATGCTTAAATACCCATCTCTTCTACACACAGCTCAAACGAAACTCATTTTGTCTGAGCTGGGAGCTGACCAAAGCAGCAGATGGGACCTTGTCACCGACCAGCCCATCACTGGCAGTGGGTCACAGTGTTTGCGTGGTGCCCAGGTGGTAGGAGATGCTCCAGGACCACCTTGGAAGTTCACGGTGCTCCTCTTCTTCACCCATCTGCAGCTCAAATCCTGCAGAGAGGTGGCTTTTCAAGTGAAGACTAATCTGAATTAATTTGGCTTTCTCTTCATGAGCCCAGAGAAAATGCCAAAGACTCTTCTCGTGTGCAGCTACTTCTGGCAGGTTCAAGATCTTGTCAGAAGACATGTTGCTGTTTTCATGCTCCTCTAGCTTCGTAACAAAAGAGCTGATAATCATCGTGCATGTATACATAAGTGTATTATTCCTGGCCTGCAATATTAATTTATATTGAATTCTACATGTTTTCTTAACTTTTTTCTTCTCCTACTTGGACGTTATTCTTATGTTTTGATTCATGCGTTGATGGAGATGGGGTGCGGGTCTCCTTCTGATGCCTCCATCTGCCCTGAGGATGCCTCTGGTGCTTTATTTGGAATCACACAAGGATCACAGAGGTGAGGACCTCTGAAAGGGAGCTGAGCAGGGAGGCAACGGCTGTGTTCTGGAGCAGTGGGATTTGTGGAGATATTCAGTGCTTCATGGACAGCAGAGTAAATTTCCCTTTAATAGAGCCTTAAATATTCACTCACAATATTTACATAAGCATTGTAACAGCTGCAGAGGAGTCATTAAGGACTACTTACAGAGATAATCCCGATTTTAAAATTCCTTTAATGTGCATTTCCAGGGAGATTACAGCCCCATCTATCTGGTCAATAAACCGCACGTGCCCCTCGGCAGGGCTCGCGGGCAGAGCGGGGAGGCGATCGAAAATAACTGGGCAAAACGATGGGGATTAAGCCGTGTTTGTTTCTGGCTTAGTTTGCAGCCCGATGCTGTTGTGAAGGGATATCGTGTGGGCTAATTAGGTGCCGCGCCTGAGAAATCAAAGGCACAACTGATAAAATCAATCAGTGCCCCCAGTAAAAGGTTTTCCTCATCCGGTTGGTTCTGCTGGAGTTATTTGTGCGGGTGAAGAAACGTAGGGTTTCCCATGACCAACCCCACGAGGTATATCCAAGCTGTGACACTCGTGCTATGTGAGTCAGGGCTGCTGTTGGGGTGAGTTATTGATCATCAGGTGTTTCTGGGGTCACTTTGTTATGGTTTATTCGCTTTCCAAGTTTATAACCTTCCTCAGCATCATCTCCTGGCCAGGGCAGGTGTTGCCTGTTTCCCATCGTGGCACCGAGTTCTACCAAAGCACCTCGGCTGGGCTGCAGTGGCTGCTATTTCTATATTATTTCTATTTTCTATACATCTTGTGTATGAAGTTTAATCTCCTTTCAGAGCCTTGCTTGTGCAAGTGGCTTCCTCTGTGGCTGCTCCCTGTAGAGCCCGGTTCCCATCTAAGAGGAGGTGGAGACCAAATTGCCAAGCGCCTTCTCACAAACTCGGCAGTAGCAGGGTGTTTAACGCAAGTTAAACAAAATATAAAAGACTGGAAGATCCCTGACTCCTTCCCCTCCTTCAACATTTCGGCTGGCCGAGCGCGGAGAGACACTAATTTGAGCTGGCAGCAATTCATGTTCACTTTTCAGGACAACAAGGCATCAGAGAATAGGCAGGAGCGGAGCGCGGCTGAGGAGTAGCTGAGAGGCTGCGGGGAGGGATGCGCGGGGAGCGGCTCACAATGGATTCAAACGGAGGAAAAAAAAAAAAAAAGGAGGAAAAATCAGGCTGCCAGACTCTACCTAACAGCGCTCCTGCGCTCGGAAATGCGTTTTCGTGAGGTTTTGCTTTTCGTTTTCTTGGAGGGACGGCAGGGCTGGGGGGTGAGGAGGGGCAGGAGTCGGGGACAGAGGTGGGCGAGGGCAGCGTCTCCTCTGCAGCCCCTTCGGGCTGCTTGCAGACCCCAGGTGCAGTCACTGGCAGAGCTGGCAGCAGCTGCACGGACCCTTTTTTTCCCCTTCCCTTAATCTTACAAAATGGGAAAAAATCACTTGGAAGCATGAAGGGATAATAAATATGGATCGTGTTGCTTTACGAGTTTCCTGCACGGAGCAGCACTTTAAATTAAGCACTGTAAAGCGCCGCTGAATGGAATGGGAGAACAATTCTGGGTTGAACTGAATGCATAATTGCCTTTCCTTTCCCTTTCTGTCCTCTCCTTCCTTCCCCACTCCTGGTAAAACCCGGACCCTTCCCTGCTGAGGTCAGTGTCCCGCTCAGCACTGGCTGGTGGCCCAGCAGAGTGGGCTGGTGGCCCAGGAATTGCTATTTCAGGGGGTCACTCTGCAAATCGGGGCACGGGTGGGGTGTCCTGGTGCAGATCCGTGATGAGGTACAGATTTCCCAGCCGCATATCCTTCCTTCTGCAGGCAGCAGGGGACCTGGGGGTGGGCTGGGGAGCAGGATGGGTGCCACGGTTGGGAGCTGTGTAAGAGGCACCAACCCTCATGGGTTTAACGCCCTGTTGTCCTTCCAGCCCACACACGGCTCGTTGTGCGAGCGCCGTGCTCACCCACCTGCCTTCTGTGGGAATTGCTGGCCCTGGGGGCTCACCAGAGCAATGGCAATTCCAGTTTATCTTCATTCCACAGGGCCACAAAGATGATGAGGGGCCGGAGCATCTCCCTCATGAGGAGAGGCTGAGGGACTTGGGTCTTTTTAGTCTGGAGAAGAGAAGACTGAGGGGGGATCTGATCAACGCCTATAAATACTTCAAGGGTGGGTGTCAGGAGGATGGGGCCAGTCTTTTTTCAGTGGTGCCCAGCAACAGGACAAGAGGAAATGGGCACAAACTTGAGTATAAGAAGTTCCACCTAAACAAGAGGAGGAACTTCTTCCCTTTGAGGGTGGCAGAGCCCTGGAAGAGGCTGCTCAGAGAGGTGGTGGAGTCTCCTTCTCTGGAGACATTCAAACCCCGCCTGGACAAGTTCCTGTGCAACCTGCTCTGGGTGGACCTGCTCTGGCCGGGGGTTGGAGGAGATGATCTCCAGAGGTCCCTTCCAACCCATAGAATCCCAATGATTCTATGATTCCTTGACTCTGAGCCCCAGACTCCGGAATCTCATCCATACGACAGATGAGCTGGGATGCTGTAGGCTTTCCCAGCTGCCAGCCCACGCTCCCTGGAGCAAGGGACCATTTGCCGGGGAAGGTGGTGATGGCCCAGCCTCGCCGTTCCTGCAGCACCGGTGTGTTCCCCATCAATTATTCACGGGTCACAGCAGAGCCCAGCTTTGCCTTTCCATCGAAACCCTCACCCTGCAGGACTTGTACTTCTCCTGGTTATAAATATTTGATTGTGGCTGGGATTTCGGTACGCTATGAGCTGGGGGGTAGTCACCCCCCCGTTCCCATGCGATGCTCCCTGCGGGGCTGGGTTGAGGCAGTCAGGGCCGGAGCTCGGCCCCAGCCGCTCACCCGAAATGATTACTTGGCGTTTTACACAGCAGCTTAGACTCAAATCTCCCCGGTGAGAGTGATTTCAATAACTCTGCCCTGCTTCTGCACCCGCAGAAGTTTACGGCACTAAACTGTTGGGCGCTGGAGCGGATTTGAAAGGGGTTCACTGGGCACCCCCCCTTTCACCCAGCCCGCAGCGCTTCGTTTGAAACCTCTCCAGCCCAGTGACCTCCTCCTGCCTCCCGGGCTGGGGTCTGGGCCTGGCAAACTGCCCTGCAGCGAGGGACTCACTTTGGAACCAGCCCAGATTCAGGAAAATATGTGCTTTTCCTACCCAGAGAAGCCTGGCTTGTTTTCTGCTTCAGTCCCTGCCCCAGCAAGCTCCAGTTGCCACCAGTGATGCCCCAGCGCTGCTCGTTGGCAGCTCCCTGGGCTCTGGGGGAAAGCCTTTGGCCAGGAGATTGCTCCCTGGAGCTGGTCCTGATGATGGGGGCAGAAACCGGTCCGGGGGGATGCCTCAGAGATGCTTGTGGGGCTGGGAGAAGGATGCTGTGCACGGGGGCAGATGGGCATTGGGGTCTGGCTCCATTCAGGGGGTCTGGGAGGGGTTCAGTTGCCATGTCCTCTGCTGGACCGTGTCCTCTGCTGGACCGTGTCCTCTGCTCCGAGATGCTTGCAGCAGGCAGAGGAAGGCCAGCGGGATGTCCAGCAGCTTTTCCATGACCCGCTGCAGAGATGTGCTCCTTTTCAAGAGCTCAGCTCTCAAGCCCCTGAGTTTCCTTCCCTCCAAGCCTGATTGTCATCCCTGGTGCAAGCAAACAGCCCTCCATAGAAACTGCGTTTTTCTTGGGCTGTCAAATATTGTTTTGCCTCCGTTCCCGGAGGAGACAAATGAAAAATTTCAAAGTAAACACTTGGGAATAGGTGTAGGGGAGAGGAAGTGGGACCCTCAGGATATTCTCCCTTCTCTGCCAAGACTATACACGCTCCTTTTAATTTCAAGTGGTATTTATAGCTCCTTCCTTCCTTTCCAATTATCGCCATGAGAAGGCGATGGAAAGGAAGGGGAAAGCAGGAGGGACGCAGCTCTGATGTCCAGGGACGGGAGCTGGCTCTGCCTGATGTTTCCTCCCCAGCCATCGTGGTCCCACCAGCACATTCCGGAGGCTGGACCCCAGGGGAGGCATCGCTACCTGCCCCCCCTGCGAGCCAGAGGCAGCTGGGGAGGGGGGGGTGGGGGGGCGGTTTAAAAAACCAAAAGCCAGAAAACAAGCTGCAATTTCAACTGGTAATTTTATTTGGTATGTAATAGCTGGAGCAATAATTGTATTTGTGGAGCTGAAAAGTGAAGGGAGATAAATGGTTTAATTTGAATCAATATTAATTTTATGCAATTTAACTTTTTATCACAGCAAACACAATTATCGTACTTGGGATCCATCAAGAAAGGAAAAAAAAAAAAAAAAAAGTCCTTTTAGCTCAGAAAACGCTCTAGCTAACGAGGCAGGGCCTTGGCAGGCTGAGAGGATTGTTTAGCGTCTCGAACTTCGAGGGGCTGCAGGTTCCTGCTGCGGAGGAGCCGGTCCCCGTGGGCTCGGGGCTGGGGCAGGGCTGGGGAAACGGGGCTTGGAGAGAACCCGAGCGCCCCGTTGCACCCGCTTCCCTGGCCCTTCAGCCCACTGCCATCAGGGAAATGCCTTAAATTAAGGAATTAGACCTCTAACATTCGCTAAGAAATAAGCAGCAGGAATCCACGCCCCTCGTCATCTTTCTGATGGCAGGGAGTAATTAAACGGCTGCGGGCTGAGATGTGAACAAGGCTGTTTCTTATCTTCCTCCCAGGCAGGACTGGGGCAGGAGCACCCAAAGCTTTTGTCCCCCCGGGGCTGGGGACACCCATCGCACACCTCACTGCAGCAGCCAGAGATAATAAAGGGGTTTTTAATGACGGCATCCCATATCTGTGCTCGGTTTGAGCAGCTTTCACAGCTGAGCTGTGTTCCCCCTGGGGAGCGTGGGGCAGAGGTGCCCAGTGGGGTCTGTCCTGCCCCATCTCCCACCCGTGGGACACCCAAATGAACGACGTTTGTGAATCGTGTCACTGGAAGCAAACAGAGCACCGTGGCCCCGCCGCGAGCCGTCATGTCTTGCAATCACCTTTTAAAAATATCAGAAAGCTGTTTTGGACAAAAATGATCTTTTCCTTTACAAGCCAAAGCTACGTGCTGCCTTTCCTTTTTTTTTTTTTTTCTCTTTCTTTTTTTTTTGAGTTTAAATCCATGGGAATGTCAAAACAGACCCACGCTTGGCTGCAGCAGTGCCCCAGCACCATACTCAGCACCATACTGGTCCCAGCATGGTCCCCCCATGGGATGGAGGGGTTGGGGGGGGCTGGCAATGTGTCCTTGGCGCATCCTCAGGGACCAGCCGTCTCGATTTGCTGTGGGAGCCCGATCCATACCACCCTCCTGCTCCTCCCCACGTCTGTCCTGGGGAGCTTGGGCTAACAAACCCGGAGTGTTGGTGTCCTTAAAAACCGTCAGTGTAAACTCTTTTAAAGCGAGTCCTCGCAGGCATCTGTTTTATCTCTTTCTCAAGTGTCTCTCCTCAAACCCCGCACCAGTCGAGGGGCTGCGTCACTAATGCGCAGGCATTAATTGGGAAATGCTGGTACCATCTCGTATACACCAAGGACAGCTTCTTGAACAATCATCACTGCAAAGTATTAAACACAGCATTTATCTTTCTGAAAATTGGTACAGGCTTTGAACATTGATTTTTACCTTAGGGCTAACGTGTTACTTTGGGGAAATGGCTGTAGAATAAAGGATGTTTTGATCTGTTTTGCTTTAACCTTTTTAAATACATCTCGAGCGCGAGTGCTGACTGCTCGTTCATTACCTGCTTTTGATCGCCCGCAACATTTGGAGGGGGAGAGGGGGGTGGATCAGAGGGACGGAGTGGTTATTGCTGCCGACAGCAGCCCGTGGGCACCGGCTGCGGCACAACGTGCCACGGGGACGGGCACCGGGCAGATGCTCGGCCGGTGGCCGGCAGGACCAGCTGCAGCACGGTGTGGCTTGTCACCTGGGCACGGCTCTTTGTGCTGACTCGGGGTTCGTCTCCATAATTTCAGGTAGCCAGAAGCTTGGCCCATCACTCCGCTCCCCCCGGTGCCCCCTGCAAAATATGATGTGCCAACCCAGGGATGCTCGCCGCGGGTTTGGGGTGAGCTGGGTACGAGCATCACCCTGTCCCCCAACATACCTGGGACATCACTGGTGCCGTGTCCGCATCCCAAAGCCCTGTCAGTGCGGAACCTGGGGGTGGGGAGAGTCCAGAGTCCACAAAGTCGGGAGAAAAACCCCCCTTTTGGGGCTTTGTGGAGCAGCAGTGGGACAGCCAGAATAACATGTTCTTTTTGCACGGGCCTGGGGGAGCTCTGTCTGTACTGCTTTTTTCTGAGAACCAAAGAAAAACCCACCAGAGACAGATGTCCGAATTTTAAGGTCATTTTTTTTCCCTTTTATATGGTAATGTATTAGCTGAGCAGAAGCAATCCTCAGTAAGTGCCCTAGGACAGAAGAGCTGTTTTTTCGGGAATTGGCTGTGCGATACTATCTTTCACTTAAAGAGCAATAAATAAATATACTTTGCTCTTCAAAAAACATGGGGAAGCTATGCCATGAATCTTCCAGAAAGTCAGAAGACCTTTGAAGCATTCAGTTTTAGACGTAATCAGTCATGTTATCCATTTAAAAAGCAAGCAAACTGGGAAACCAAACTGCAAACCTCTCTGTAATGTGCACAAGTTTCGGAGAGTTCCATTTTTCAGGGTGACTGATGGCTGAGCGGGGCCCAGCCTCTTGCTGAGATCTGCATAAAGATTGCATTATGGTAAAATTTATGATTGCAAAAGATGTCTTTCACACGCTCTACTAAATCCCTCGTGTTTGACGCCACCTCCTTATCAGTCCCAGGCAGGTATTGTATGACACCGATGCTCCGAGATGTGAACTGAGGGCGAGGAGCTGCTCTCTCCAACTCCCTGGAAGGAGGGTGTAGCCAGGGGGGAGTCGGTCTCTTTTCCCAAGGAACAGGTGATGGGACAAGAGGAAATGGCCTCAAGTTGTGCCAGGGGAGGTTTAGGATGGATATTGGGAAAAATTTCTTCCTGGAAAGGCTTGTGAAGCCTTGGAATGGGCTGCTCAGGGCAGTGGTGGAGCCACCATCCCTGGAGGGATTTCAAAGCCGGGCAGACGTGGTGCTGAGGGACATGGGTCAGTGGTGGGTTTGGCAGTGCTGGGTTGATGGTTGGATTTGATGGTCTTAAGGGTCCCTTCCAACCCAGACAATTCCATGATTCTAACAGCTCTGAAAGCTGCAGGCTCCAGCTGGAGACGGTTTTCACGGATGCCATTTCCCCAGCAGGAGGTGACGGCATTTTTGCAGGGAGCAGAGGCAGCTCAGCACCCACTCCTTCCATCCATCCATCCATCCCTCCCTCCCTCCCTCCCTCTCTCCCTCCCTGCCAGGGCCGGGGGGAGCCTGTTGAAGGCCCCCACCCCCCGGCGCAGCGATGGCTCAATGACCCCATTCATCAGCCAACACAAAACCCGGGAGCGGAACCAAGCAGGATTTTTTCCAGGACAAAGCAAGCCGGGTATAAAGACCATTTGGAAACAAAACTTATTTGGGATTCATTGTTCCCTTGGAGCAAATCTCACTTTTAAGGCAGAAAAGCCTTTTGACTAAGTGCAAAAGCATGTACTGCTTTCTCCTGGAAAGAAAAATGTGTGATTTGCATCACTTTTAGTGCAAAAACCTCCCAAACCTATGTGGAAAGGCTGCGGCAGTTATTCTGCTTCCAGAGGCTCCTCGCCTTGCCCAGGGATGTGACATAAGACAGGGAGGGCAGCGTCTGCCCAAAAATGCCCCAAAATGCTTCTGGGGGTGACCAAGAAACCCTGCTCAGTATCTCAACAGGGTTCCCGACACGGGGGATCAAATAAAGCGTTTCCCTTCATCTCCCACATTTCTCCTCAGCCTAATCATTAATTAGAGCGTGTGTCTGCGCTCCCGTCACAGCGTTCTCACTTCCATCGCGGCAGAGGTCACGGATTCCAGGAGCGAACAGCCTGGCATCTCTTCCCCGTGAAATCTCCCCAAAAGAGGGCCAAGCAGCAAAGCTTTTTAAACATCTCCATGAGCTTCCCACGAGGCGTGTGGTCCGTCCTCGGTCACTCCGTCTGAGCTCGGGCAGCGTCCCCTGGGGAGGGTTTTAAGAAGTTTTAAGCTTTTAAGAAGTTTTAAGAAGGAAAGGGGGGGGGGGGGGAAGAAAAGAACTAAGTTTAAGGATTTAAGCAGAGGCCTCTTGGTGGTGGAAGGAGCTGCCCGGGGTGGTGGCTTTGGCCAGGATGTCCTCGGGGTGATGGATGTGGGTGCCCGTCTCTGCCCACCCAGGGGTGTGAGTGGAAGCTGCTGAGGATGGGGAATTTGGGGAATTTGGTTCAAGGCTCATCAGCACCCGGGTTATAACGATGCTGGTGATCCCAAATAATGATGAAACACAACAGGTTGTGTCAACAGCTCTGGCTTCCCATGGTGGGAGCTGGGCTGAGGCAGCAGAGGGCACAAAAAACCTCTGGAAGTTGAGTGGGATGAGGTGGATCGGCCCCTTTCCCGCAGCTGGTATTTCCCAGCAAGTTTTCCCCCATTTCAGTAACGTAAAAACACTTCAGTGTATTTCTGACATTTTCGCATCAAAACATAATTATGTTTCACTATTCAAATATTTAGAAGAAAGTTCTTCACCAATCCTTGCTACATTAATTATTCCTATTAATTATGTATACATTTATAAATAGCAACATAATTAATATTTAACAGTATTTTTATTTGAGAATTTCAAAAGTGTGTTAAAAATCTGCATATCTGAAGCGCTACCTTTTAAGTTGAAGGACAGTTTTCATCTTCTTCCTCACTGTCTTGTCAGCCTAAACGCTGTCCACGCTTCTCCCCAGGGGTGATATTTTTAGTTTTTGGGGTGCTTTGTTTGTTTTTTTAATCATCGTTTGCAGTAGGATGCATGAATCGGGTGCTGCTAATTAGAGTTGATCCCGTGCAGGCGTTATTCCCAGGTGGGGAGCCGGGTGAGGGCTGTGCCTCTGCCCCAGGGGATCGCTGCACCTGCGGCTATTGCGGGGTAATTAATCACTGTGAAGCTGATTGATTTGCTCCCGGGAGGGCTCGGAGCAGCTTGGGGACGCTCTGCCGACCAGCTGGAGACGGCAGGTTCGTGGTGGAGCCGTAACTCCTATGGATGCTGCCAGGTTGGGTGGCCATGAGGCTGATGATGCACCTTTGGTTGGCGTTTCCCAGGCTTTGCTGGTCCAAGAGACCACCCGTGAGTCCTGCGTGTCCCTCTCCTCTCTCGGGGTCTGAAGGGGACCCTTCGGGACCAGCACCCACCGGGAAACCCCAGCAGACCCTCTGTGTGTGCGACTCAAAGCCCAGTATGGAAAGCCGGGGTGATGGGAGGAGAGGGGTCTCAGCCCCACCAGGACCAGGGAGCACAGGTGGGGTTTGCCCAGCCTTTGCATGGGTGGTTGATTTGCCTTAAGGGAAATAAAGATGACTCAGGACAGGGATAGAAAAACCCCAAAGGTTCCAATTGTGACTCAGATGATGATGCTGTGCTCCCTGTCCTGGGAGGAGGGGCCCCTCCCGTCCCCAGGCAGGGGTCTCCTGGCTTTGTGCTTAGAGAAAGCGGAGTGAAGGCTCCTCTCCCGGTGGAGGGGAAGGGGCAGGAGGGTGACACCATCCCCAGGGAGACAACGCCACCCTGTCCCCGTCCCTGAGGCTCTGCTCTTACCCTGGCTCTGGCTGAAACAGGAGCGTGGTTCCTCCTCCCTGTGCTCTCCATCGCCTGATGCAGGAGCAGATGCCCCTGTGCCCGGTGGTACCCGGTGCAGCCCGGTGGATCCAGCAGCGCTGGGATGCAGTGAAGCCACTTACACAAATCCCTCAGCTCCTGGTGATGCAGAAAAGAGCAAATCAGCACCAATCCTCCCCGCCGCAGCAGGTACGTGCGTTTTCTCTATTAACATAATGGGACCCACCTGCCCGCGGTGCACACGTTTTGTTTTTATTTGTGGTGCCTTTTACTTCCCCGACGGCATCCCCCATCGCCCTGAGTGCGGTATTTCTTGCCTCTTGTGAACGTTTCTCAGCGAGAGCATTCGCTCCGGCTCGGGGATGGGCCCGTCCTTGCTTTCTCATCGTTTCCCCACTGCTATCTGAAAAGAAGCTCCAGGTTTTGTTGCTGATTTTATGCAGAGTGTAAGGTCCCAGGAGTAGCTGGTGAAGCTCCGATGGGGCATAACATCTGCCTGGGGCTCTAAATTACAGGGTATATGTCCCTGCGATGGCCAGTCCCGCCTGCACCGCAGCAGGGGGTCCAGGGAGCCCGGTGGGGTCAGAGCCCCAGAGGGTGATTTTTGGTAAAAATTATTTAACTATTTTCTTAAGAGAATGTGCTTCTATCAGATGAGAAAATTATAATCAGCTTTTCTCCTGGCCTGCTCTGCAGACTAGAACAAATGAAGGAAACAACCCTAGAATGAACTAGTGGAATGTTTTGGCACAGTTTTAAATTGAGGAGAGGGAAACCCAGCCCATCTGCCGGTGTCCCCCCCCGAAGGGGCTGCGTTACCCCAGGGACGGTCCCAGCCTTGGGAGCAGGTTGCTGTGCCCCTGCCTTGCCTCTGGAGTTGTTTCCAGTCTTCCATCACCTTGAAAAAAAAATAAAAATCTGCATATGGTGATGACACTTGGGTCATCAAGATTAATAACGATAGACTTCTGCTGGTGTTTAGTCAGGGAAAAACACCTGGAGCTGCTCTTTTATGACTGATTAATTAGGGGGAAAAGAACGCTGTGGTTCTAATTGGCATTTGAGTTCTTTCTGAGTTTTAACATTCATGCTATGCAAATATATCAATTCCTAACAATGTCTAACAAGATCATTTGAAAATGAGTCTCCCTGGGGGATTGCAATCACGGCTTTGGGAAAGGCCTCAGCCTCTTTGCCTTCCCTGGGCTGGCAGAAATCTCCGGGACCATTGGCATCTCCCAACGCGCATCCATCGGGAGCTGCCCCGGGGGTGGGGGGGTGACCCCTGCCCCTGCCATGGGCTGCCCCTGAGCACCGGGAGAAGAGGCTTTTCATCTCACCGTGGTTCCCGTGCCCAGCTGTAAGAGCAAAAAGGGGGTCCTGCTCCTTTTTCATCCCCACACCTCCCCTTTCCTTCACCCCCACTTGCTTCCCTCCCCGCAACGCAGCTCCCGCAGCCTCCGGCCCCTCTCCTCCCCGCCTGGCACCAGATGTTTCGGCAGAGGGAGCAGAATCGCCCATGATTAATTTATCCTCATGAAAAATCCATGTCTGACTCCAACTAATAGCTGGCTTTAACTTGTGTAACTTGGCTCTGGGAGGGAGACCTTCGGGCAGTAGAAGGTGCTCCTGGGGGTCTTGTTGACACCGGAGCGATGAAACGAGTCCTTGGCGTATCTTAATGTGCTAATTGGGGGTTATTACGGCCCTTTTTATTTATGATTATATTACAAATGTAGTACGCCGTCTCGTTTTTGCTCTGCACGAGGAGCTTTGAAAGGATGATAATTACCTCTCATGTAAACCTATACTTATATAGAAAAAGTGACGTGTGGAATGAAAGGCCTGAAGAAGCGGCATAATCTGTGTTTTGCTCTGCGTCGACGGGCGGGAGAGGCGCCGGGGGGCACGGGGTATTTGCATGGCACCGGGAACCGATGGCAGCAGGAGGGGACCCGCTCCCTGCCCATCCCTGTTGGGGCAGCCCCTCTGCCCGCAAACGCTGCCCGGGAGGGGATGAGGAATTCACAGCTGGCTCACCGAGAGGGTGGATTTTGCCTCATTTCTCCCACCCGGTTGGAATCCTGCGTGCGAAGGGCATCGCTGCCCACCCCGGGGGCC
>QJSC01016009.1:2845506-2875624 GCA_003697955.1 Calidris pygmaea
AAAAAAAAAAAAAAAAAAGAAAAGAAAAAAAGAGAAGTACAAGGCTGTAAAAGCAACAGGTTGGCGGGGAGCAAAGGAGGGCACCGGAGCCCCGGGGGGTGTTGATCCTCTCCCTCGGCAGAGCACCCTTTCCCTCTTCCTGCAGGAAAACCCCATCAGCTCCCCGGCGCTGGGGAGGCAGCTCGTGGCTGTAGCTCTTCCCTCCCGCTGCCTTTTCTGTTCCTTTTCTCCTCTTTTATTTTTTTTTTTTTTTTATCTCTGGGGCCTCAAGGCGATAATTATTTTTTGGCTGGAACAATAAGCCGGAGCTCTGCGACTGGCAGGGATAAGTTCGGGCTGTTATTTATTTTAAATGACTAATCTGATTTGCTTAATGCTCATCTCCCAGCCGGGGATGCGGAAGGGGCAGCTCCGCTCGACCTCCCGCTTTGCTGCCACGGGGAAAAGGTAAATATTTCCTCGGGCAGAAAGTTTCTCCAGGTCTCTGGCAAGACGTAGCAGCCGCTCCTTCCAGCCCGGGGTGATCCTGCAGCTGGCAGAGTTAATTTAATAGGGACTCCGGNCTTCGTGTTCCCCTGGGAATGACGGCAGAGGAGCAGAAGGATGAGGTGGGCTGTGCCTCCACCCCCAGAGCCAGGATGAGGGGGAGGTCGGACGCCCGGCACCCAAACCCCGTCTCTCTCCGGCAATGTCACCAGCAAGAGCACGTCTCTGTTGCATCAGGAATGAAATTCTAACTAAATTTGAAGGGGTTTTTTTTTGGTTTGTTTTTTTTTTTTTCTGTTTTTTTGAAGTTTGCCAGGAAACTTGCTAAGAAGGCTAATGCGGCGGTTTAAGCCTTTGCAGAGCGAAGCCGCCTGACCCAGTTCAGTCACCCGTCCCCGGCGTAACGGGGTGGCTGCTAAACCCCCCGGTGCCACCCGGGAACCGCTGCAAATCCCCCTGATGGGGGAAAATTGGGGAACGTATCCTGGGGGTACATTGGGAATTGGGTAACGCATCCTGCTGGCTCCATTCTGGGGTACACTGTGAACTGGGAAGGGGGTAACGCATCCTGCTGGCTCCATTCTGGGGTACACTGGGAATGGGGGAGGGGGTAATGCATCCCACTGGCTCCATTCTGGGGTACACTGGGAACTGGGAAGGGGGTAACGCATCCTGCTGGCTCCATTCTGGGGTACACTGGGAATGGGGGAGGGGGTAATGCATCCCACTGGCTCCATTCTGGGGTACACTGGGAACNGGGATACACCAGGGACAGGGAATGGGGTAACACATCCTACTGGCTCCGTGCTGTCCTACATCGGGAGCAGGGAATGGGGCGATGCATCCCACTGGCTCCATGCACAGCCACATCCCTCCCTGCGAGGTTTATTTTGGTCCCGGGAAGCACCAGGATCATCCCTTTACCCTCAGGATGGCCCAGAGCGCTGGAAAGGGTTTGCCTTTGGTGGATGCAGCTCACAGCCCAGCCCTGCTGTCACCCCGCTGCATGCTTGCCTCGCTCCTTTTTCACTTTATTTCCCCAAAATGTTCACAAATAAGCCGGTCTCTGCTGTACAGCCCCGGCTCCGGGGGAGCCTCCCGCCCCGGCACCGGGCTCCAGCTGGCGCTCCAAGGGCATTTCATGGAAAAACACCCAAACCACTGGGAGCATCAACCGCGTCGTGGGCAGTTCCTGGGGTACCACAGGGAGCAAAGGGCTGCAGAGGCACCGTGGGCTCCCCGAGCATCCCGTGGGCATGCGTGCTGCCAGCAAAACGTGATGCCAACAAGGCAGGAGGGGATGTTTTACACCCAGGACCGGGCCAGGAAACGTCTCTGGTACGAGCTGCCACGATCCTCCCCAAATATTTGCATTGCAACAGATGTTACTTTATGCGTTTTTCTCTCCCTCAAGCCTGTGGCTCTTCCGCAGAGGCAGGGATGCCAGGTGTGACTCCAACTACCAGAATCAGGGCTCGTTCAGCGCTTTGATGACATCAATTAGCTCCAGGGTGCAAGTGCCAAGATTTCTCCAATTACGGCAGGTAAAGCTCTCAGTCTGTAATAATCTCATCTGAAGTGCTTGAAATGAGCTCGGCTTCTGTTAGACGGAGGCACACATCCATATGCACCTACCTATGGGAAGTGGAAAAGTTATTGCCAGACTGTGACTTCTGCCTACAAAGTCTCTGTTTACATACGCAATGATTTTTCAGAAGAAAACTCTTTTTTTTCTGCTGGTGATGAAGGCCCCAGCGAGTCGCCAGCCCAGGGAGCTTTCTGCAGGGAGAGGATCGCTCCCCAGAGCGAGCTGAGACTTCCCAGGCGGCCACTGAGAACGTGGTTCCAGATCAATGTGGGAACAAACCTACAGAATTACAAGTACCTTTTTTTTTTTTCCGTGGTTTGGTCGGTTAAAAGTTCTGCACCTTCTACTTAAAGTCTGACAGACCCCTCAGACAAGAAAGCTCCTGAGACATCGACCTACTTATTATTACGTCAAAAGGTCACAAAAGACCTCCTCCCTCCACGAGCCACGACGAGGTACCCCGGACACCTCCGACTTCCCGTGGCCCTCCTTACTACAAAGTCCGAGGCGATGCCTCTGTGCTGGGCAAATTCCTCCTGAGCAGTTCAGCCCAAGCAGGAGAAGGGAATTTCAGAGATCAGTGATACAGAGGGAATAATTCATGGGGAGTTCTTGATCCGGAAAGCGCTTCATTTAAATCCGGTTGAGAACCAGGACCGTGGTCCCTCATCACTGCCCAGCACTGGGCACACACCGAGCCCTCCTGTGTGGGGACGAGCCTTGTTGTCCTTGGTGTAACTGTTGGGTGGATAAACAGCCACGTTTCATCTTCAGGGCTTTCGCTTAGACACCTTTCATCAGAACTGCATTAACTTCTTTTCTTTTTTTAATGAGGCAGTCTTAAATCCGAGAGGATTTGCGGCAGAAGGGAGTTTCATATCCCAGTTTCCGCACCCAGGAAATCAACTACTGAGTCCAATCGCTGTCAGAAACAGTTACCAAAAAAAAAAAAAAAAAAATAAAAAGAAGAAGAAGAAACTCAAAATCTGCACAGAAGAAGAAACACAAAGTCTTTGGTGTGAAGGGAAGAGGCGTATCTCCCTGGAGAATATGATAATTTATAATGAAACATTATCTACAGACCCATATGTTACATTTTCTATTTATGGCTAATTTGCTTAAGCATTTATAATGTGCACCCCAAGGGAGGACAATTTGTCTTTGGGCAGCTGGCTGGCCGGGGAGGGGAGGAACAACGTGCTTTTTCAGCTGAGCACGCCAGCAGCAAACGGCACCCGCCGGGGAAGGTGATACCTCTTGGGGGGCAGCTCTCCCCACGGCACAGCCGGGGTGCTCACCAGGGCCAGGGGACCCCGGGATAGAAGTTGAGGGGACCCGGCTGCCCTGAGGGTCCTTCGGTCCCCAGGTCCCTGGTGATCCCAGGCCAGGGGGCTGCCCCAGCGCATCCACCGGCTCAAGAAGTTAAATCTCCGCCGCTTATAATTTCTGGTGTAAAAAAATTAAATTGGGAGGAAGCTTTTCCCGAGCTGATGAGTATCCCTGGTGTTTCCCAGCAGCATCTCGTCCCTCCTGGCTGGACCTGCTGGGGAAAGGGCTTAGGCCATTCACTGAGATTGTGGCACTGGATGTGGCATCCAGTGACGCTGGATGAGGAAGCGCCACGGCAGCCCGAGGAGCAGGTAGGGAAATGATGAACGCTCCTCTCAGCCTTGCTACGAGGCTGAGGAGATCCTGGGATATAAACATGACAGTTTATACGCCGGGTATGACTGCTCTGCTCTTCCCGGCTGATATTCAGCCACAAACATTTCAATCACATCCTCAGCAAGGGGTGGATAACCCAGATGACTCTCTGAATCACTCTCTGCATCGCTAAAATATTTTCAGATCTGATCCTAGGCGTCTCAACAAGATGTTCACAAATCAGCCCAGGAACGCATCTCCCTGCCTCTGATGTTCAAATTTCGCCCTTGAGCTTTCAGGGCACAGAAAAGGAAGAAGATTTTGAGATTTTCTCCTGCTCTTTGAACCAGATGGCTCCTTGTGAGCACATGCACCCATCAAGAGCCTGGGGGGTGCTGGCCCCTCTGCTCCTGGCATCAGTGGCCCCACTGCAGGAGATGACTTCATTTGGCTCGTGCGAGGCTTCCCAGCACAAGCTGCTGGGGGAAGGGATGGGATTTTTTTCCTTCAGAGGGAGATGGGGGCTGCTTGGCTGCAGTCGGGGTTCCGGGTGCTCTGACCCTGGGGGGGGGGGGGTGATTCCTTTCTCCTTTGGTGCCCGGGGCTGGTCACACCGGGACGGAGGAGGATCGTTAATTTGCCGGCTGTCGGTGGTACCGGTAACAAGTTCAATCACACTTTCCTTTCAGGGAGCAGAAGGTGACAGATTTGGTCTCGGCTCTGCTGACGGCGGGTGTCGATGAGGGATGAGCTGGAAGGGGGGGGGATCACCAGCGCCAGAGCTGCAGGTGAGTGTGTGCCCGGCAGCCCCACGGGCACCTCAGGAACGTGACAGTCCATCGGTGCCATCAGCCCCGGCCCTTCTCCGACCAGTTTCATCCCCATCCCGCAGCAGGGGAGTAGCTCACCCTCCCCAGACACTCCGGGGACAAGGTTGTGGATACTTCACACCCCTGTGCCATCGACCCGGCTCTCGGCGTCACCCAGGCTATTGATTGAAAGCATGTTAACGATCGATAGCTGCTCTAATTGCACGGCTGCTATTATGCCCCCCTCTCGCTGCTCTTGCCACGGCCCCGGTGCTCGGTGGCAGCGGCAGCATCGCATCGTGCCATTCCCTCTCCCTCGGTCCCCTGGTGTGTGACCCGGCATCTCACGTCTCCCCGATACAATATCAGCCTCCCGGAGCTGATTTCAATAGGGGAAATCAAAGCCAACTATTAAAACTCATTACCATTTTTATCTCAAATGCTGCAGATTCTATTTGCTGTAATTCTATTTGAATGTGAATGCGCATTGTATTTGCGCAGGCAAGAGTCCCCTCGCTTTCTCCCCCTCGTTTTTGTTCTAAGGAACACTCGGCCGTAACCGTAAGGGAAGAAGAGCAGCCACGGGCATCCCTTTCACCACCAGGCTCCGGAGAGAAGAGCAGGTTTGAAGTGCTGGAGCTCAGGGGCCACGGAGCCATTGGGAAGCCTGGAATGTGGAGAAGGAGTTTCAATACTACAGGCAGGCATTTTTAAGTATTTTAAGCATGTTAAAGTATTTTAAACCCAGCAGCAGGTGTGCTCTTCAGTGTTTTTCCTCGTCTTAGTGCCTGGTGTCACTGAGCAGAAGGACAAAGGGAAAGGTGGGCATGGCCAACCTGGGCATCTTCTCGAGACCCCACTGAAAGCAGGTGCTGGAGTCGCCTCCTTTTGCCAAAACACCAAGTTCAGTGTCTGTTTTTACAGCAAACCCTGACACTGAGTCTCCAGTGCCCTTCCAGCATGTTCCCTTGGGGGTGCTCCTGCGCTCCCCACGGAGAGGGATGTGGTGCCAGCGGGGAGTTGGGGGCTGAGCAGTAGCCTCTGTCCCTCTGTACCCCCAGACACGGATGGACCAGACCCCCAGATACAGACAGACTGGACCCCCAGATACAGATGGACCAGACCCCCCCCCCCGCACTCAGGCTGCTCCCCAGCCTCTGTCACGGTCTGGGACACGGGGTGCTGGGGCTCAAGAGCAACATCACGAAACTCGATGCATCCCAGCGGGGCTGTTGAGAGCAACCCCGGGAATGAATCAGTCCAACTCCCTCCTCCATGGAGGGATGCCAGCCCTGACCTGAAAGGACCCAGCTTGGCAAGTTCCCCCCCGCCCCCAGCGCCCCATCCTGCCTGGTGGCCCTGACGTGGGCACGGCCGGGTGCCCCACAGTGGCCACCCAGGGTCTGGCTTTCCCTCGCCCACCCGGGGGGGGACTAATTTTTTTTTTTTCACGCCTGCCTCCTCCCCGGGAGGAGCTGCACATTTTCCCCTCACATCATGTGCGAAACCGCCTTTCGCTGCAGCCCACGTGCTCGGTAAAGTTAGAAACGGATTAACGTGGTGCTGGCACCCAGGCTGAGCACGGAGCAGCACAGAGCACGGCGGTTCGGGGGCGAGCTGGGTCAGAACCACCCCCCACACACATACCCTGAGCCCCCCACAGCAGCTGCCAGGCTGGGATGGGGCCGGCAGCAGGAGCATCCCGTGGGATGCCGGAGCTCGGGATCCCCCCCCAGCCCTTGGGTTCCCGCAGCAGCACCAGCACCACGTTTCCCGTGCTGCTAAAAATGACCATCAAGCAGCAGATTAACAGACCCCTGTAAAGGCAAAGAGCTCAGATCTTCCTCCAGCGCCGGGCTTTGATGTTTCACTCAAAAACACAAGGAGAAAGTGCCAGGAAGGGAGAGCCACACGCCGGTATTTTTAGAGCCCAGCGGGTGGCTGTTGCAGCTGCTGAAGCTGCTGCAGTTTTGGGCTCGTTATAAACAGTTTGTGCTTTTCCGACAGTAGCCTGGCCACTGGGATGGAACGATCGTGGCCGTGGGAGGGCTCCCCACACCTCCCGGTCCATGTCCTGTGCCCGAGCTGCTCCGTACCTGCCACTGGAGCCGGTGCCAGCCACGCTGCTGGCTGTGCCAGGGCTTGCAGCTTCCCCATCCACCAGCGGCCACCTGAAGGGAAAATGCTGATGGGAATGAAGATGCAAAGATGTGAATCGTGAGGCAAAATGTCACCTCGGTAATTTGAACGTCTCTGAGACAGGAGGCGAAGGAGCAGGCATGGCCATCACAGGTACCTCTTCCCGCCTGGACACGGAGCCAGAGATCTGGGATGGTTTCCCTCCTCAAATAAATGATGCCCAGTTGTGTTCTCACCATGGGCCCACCTGGTTGTTCACTCCAGCAACAGAAATGTGAGCAGTGGGAGAAGAAGAGTGGTGTTCCCCCATTTCTCCACCCATCCTGGGTGCAGCCAAAGGCAGGGATGGAGACGGGGCTGGAGGACAGTGTGGTGGGGACATGGAGAGCTGTCACCACAGCCTGGAGAGCAAAGGCTCTGGCTGGTGGAGCAAAGCCTCGCTGCCCAGCGTGGAAGGCACAGAGAGGTCTGGGACCCTGGTGGGCTGGGGCTGGGGTGGTGTCCAAGAGGTGGGACAAACCCAGCCGACACTGGGAGAGGGACACAACAGCAGTGGGAAGTCACATATTCCTTCCCATCCCTGGGTTTCCTTCTCCTCTACCCGACACCAGTAGGTTGCCATGATGGTTTTCATTACGAAAGCAATATATTTCATAGTTTGCCAAAAGACAGTAACGGTATCGATTGACCCACAACAGCCCGTTTCATTCGCCGTTAAATTTTTATGGACCATAACGAGCAGTGTGGTGGGTGTGATCCTTCCTGAGCACTAGTGCAATAGCTCCAGTAGATGTGAACATCGCTGCTGGGAGCTTTCACACACATCAGCTGCTCCGTGGTCCCCAGGTGCTGGAGGTTCCCCGGCCATGGGATCCTTTTCTCTCCTTCCCACCGAAAATCCGGCAGCTCCTCACCCGGAGGAGTCAGACGGCTTCGTTGTCACGCTTCATAGTCAGAGCCAAAATAGGAAAGGATTCGGAGCAGCAAAAAGAGGCTTATTCTCAGGGCAGAGAAGATGCTTTGGTGCAGCTTGCTCTCCGGCGCGGTGAACATTTAGTCTCTGAGACAGTTTTCCACCTTCCAGCGATTTATGGGCTTCCCCGAGACACGGTTCTGTCTATCGAGGCACAAAAATTTGTTCTCTGCTACCACACGTTGGGGCTTCGTCTGGCCGTGGTTAAGGCTCAGGATGCTGAGGGGTTGCTTTTCCAGCACTGGCTGCTCTGAGCTTCTCCTCCCATGTGCTGCAGATGTTCATTCCAGCTGCAGCCAGCCTGGGAACACAGGGGAATGATTTACAGCCGGGAAAAGACGGTCCAGCTGAATGCAGGTAACTTCCAAAATCTTCCCCGAGACATATTAGGCAGCTTTTCGTGATTTCTCTCTCTAATTTGTCATTGTTATGCCGCTGTAAATTCTGCCTGGCAATAGGTGCAGCAGATGCTCCGTGGCCATTTACATTTTAATGCCCAGGCCGTGCATAAATGTAAATGTAAAACCATAATAAATGTATGTAAAACCAGAGCTATAGGTAGACTCGGCCTCTTGCTGAAGCCCAAGCTGGCTTTCTGGCCCATGTCCCTCTTGCTAGCAATATCCTGCCTAATAAAAAAGGTCCTGGAATTTCTTAATTGGGCCACGATCCTCCCGCCGAAAGCCTCAGCCTCGTTAATTAGAGTTGCCCGTCGCTGCCTGGCCGGGGGCTGGGAAGCGGAGCCACAACGGCATCACCCGACAACAGCCACCCCCCCCGGCACAGGGCAAAGTAATAAAAACTATGTACTGAGGTAGTAACATAATGAAAAAAAAAAAAAAAGCTATGGAGCAATAAGCAAAGTAATTAAAAGTAAGGCGTAGCACGTGGGACATGGAACGTAGCGGGTCCTCTTGGTTTCCCAGGAGGTTCGGGGGTTATTGATGGGGAGGAGAATAACCTGGGGTAAGGGGGGGAATTTTGTGCCATTTTTCCTGCAGAAAGCATTCCCTGAACGGAAAGGGATTCTTGGAGTCACCTCTGCATGGGGACACAAGGTGCCTGGGGTGTCCTCACACCTCCCGCTGAACCAGCTGGTTCTGCTAGAAAAAATGGGGATGAAAGGGTCAAAAGGGAACCGGGGGTTGGTCCTGAGGAAGGCGCCCGAGCCTGGCCCGTCCTCTCCATCAGGGATGTGTTGGGGTCACACACCCACCTCTGTTCCGTCCTGCACTGGGGGAAACACAGGCTGTCCCAAAATGCCGTCCTTTCTGGTGAAGTCCTATCCCCTCTCCAAGTTTCAGTACGGGAATCTAATCTTTCGCAATGAGCAGAGGTTCTTTTTTGACAGCCAAATTAATATTCATTATTCGTCAGGGGAAGAAAATGCTGAGCTGTTTATCATTGCTTCATTAGATTTAGCCAAATACCAGCTAAACATAATTACTTGCACAAACTCCTGTGGCAAGGCTTGAAGTTTTTAGTCAAAAAAAGGGGGAAATTTAAGGATGGAGGGTGGGAATTGGACTCGTGGGTCTTAACGGGGGCCTGAGCTCGCTGCTGGCTCCTGAGCGTGGGCTGGCGGGGACACAGAAAAGAGGCAGAAAATCTCCCCATCTTTGTCATCTCCTTTTCTGTTGGCTGATAATCGGTGAGAAGACACAGACACTGACTGGCAGTGGGTTCCCGACCAGCTCTGGTCCTGCCTGCCCGAGCACGGGCGATGCCGGGGGATGCTCCCGGTCCCTGCATCTTCCCCGTCCCTCCCAGCGCTGCCGGTGCCACACGCCTGGCTTGGGAAACCCGTGACATCCCCAGGACAGAGCTCAGTCCCTCAGGGCTCTGCCCAGAAAAGGAGCAGGGGGGGAAAAACATCCTCCTCCTCCTGCTACCGGCGTGTTTCGTTCTGGTTTATCCCAGCTCTGCCCCTGGGGATGGTGAGAAGGCTGGACCTCCCCCTCCCGGCCCCAGGTGCCCCCATTTGGTGAGGAAATGCAGCCCACTCCCCCTTCCTACACACTTAATTAAACTCATCAAGCCTTCCCCCCTCCCCCTCTGCTTCCCTGCCACTAAGAGCAGTGGTGTGGGGCTGGGTGAGCTCCTGCTCCATCCCGACAGAGCCCACTCAGTGACGCCGGAGGATGCTCTGCAGCACATGAGGAAGGCAGGCCATCTCTCCCCATCTTCCTCTTCATCCTCCTCCTCTTCCTCTTTCTCCTCCCCCGGGTCCCGGCCAACATTAAATACCTCTGACAGGCACCCGAAGAAGCAGCAGAGGCTCTTCTCTGCCTTTTTAGATCCACTTGCTAATTACAAAGTGCGTTCATTTTAGCACCCTGCTATCCCATAATTGATGTTGGATACCTCTCACAATGAGCCTGATTTAAATGTATACATGTTTCTCCTTCTCCTGAAACCCTGCTGGCTGTGAGACACCTAATTAACAGCAGAGCTTTCAAAGTCTCCCTAACAAATGCATCCCTGTGTTTCTTAGCACAAGGACTCTCATTAGTGAAGCTGTGCTTTGTGATTATTTATACCCCTTCTATAATTAAAAATTCTGAAAGCTAATTACAATTATCCATCAGTTTTTCAACATACCGGGACTAGAGATCTTAACCTTTTTTTTACCATTGTTTTTCTTCTTCTTTAACCGGCATCCCCTCGTCCTTCAGGCGCGGGCCTGTGACAGCCCCCTCCCCGTAACCACCTCCTCCTCCTCCTCCTCCTCTTCCTCCTCCTCCTCCTCCGCTCGCCTTCCCCTCGCCGCTGGTTATTTGCTTTCGTGATGCGCTTTTCTCCGTCGGTGCCAGCGATGGTGTTTGCTCTGGGAGCTGGAAGTGGAAGCGAGCGGCTGTGATCGCTCCCGGGAGCCAGGGAAGCGTGCGGGATGCTGGCGGGAATGTGCGGGATGCTGGCGGGAATGTGCGGGATGCTGGCACGTGCCAGCCCTGCCCTGGGGAAGCTGCGGTGCTGAGGAATCGCACGTGGCAGCAATGAGGTTCCCCTCCCGGGACCGGTTGTCCCCGTGCCCTTTTTCTTTAGGTTTAGGGCCCTTTTGCCCCGTTGCCATGGCAACCCGCAAGGTGAGCTGGGTGCTGCATCCCCCCTCCCCGCCCGTGGGTGCATCCCCCCCCCACTCCTGCCATCACCCCCCGTGGCACCTCTTGGGGCTTCAGAGCAGGATGGAAAAGGGACCGTGAAAAATGACTTTGGAATAGAGCGTGTTCCCTGCCCGGGCTGAGTCTGGGAAGTCATAATCTTAATATGAACATCTTTAAATATCCTTACTAATGGGCTCATTCTTTAATTTCCTGAAGCAATGACAGTTTCAACAGACCCTATATCACAGCGAAGATGGGATCTGTCACTGAATGGCTGAATTATATTTCATCCTTTATTTTTATCAGCTCTGCTGACTTATTTATTACATTTAGAGTCTCGGCTGGCTTTTGTCTGGCCTGTACTTTGCTGCTGCTCATAGAGGAAAAAGCAATAGTTTATAAAGCCATTTTCACAGCGTCCCCATAATTTTAGGCCATGTCTGAGGCTTCATTTTGAATGAAACTCTGTAGATAAACTGTTATTCATGGTGATGCCTGTGAAGTCCTTGGCAGCCCCCAGAGAACGCTGCCTGCTTATAAAGGGCTTTCCCTCAGATTTATTTTTGAAGAACAAAGGGCAATTTTCCCATCTTCGCAGCAGCAGCCCACGTGGCAGATGCCGCTCGGGGTGTTATCTCGTCAGCGCTATTTTTTTTTATTTTTTTTTTTTTATTGAAAGCGTAATAAAACCCAGGGCTGCGTGTGGCCACGGAGTGAGCCCTGGGAACCGCTCTTCCAGCCCGGAGCCAGTGGATCCGTGCCAACCCCACTTCCAGCAGGGATGCTGAGCAGGGAGGTGGGAAAGTCCCCGGGTGGTCCTGCCCCGCTGCCGGCGATGACAACCGGCCACTTCGCCCCTTCACGAGGGCGAGAAGGTGACTTCCCACCCAAGCCATCCTCTAGAGCATCGCTCCCAGCAGCTCAGCCTGAAACAAGCCCCCCCCCGGGCTTTAGGCATCCGGGCAGGAGGTGGGAGCAGCCACGTCTCCCCCTCGCACCCCAGGGATGTCCCCAAGGGTGAGGCACGGCTGTGACTGAGCCAAGAGAGCGTTTGGTTGTGTTGTCCTGGATGCGGTCCCCATCCTCGTGTGTTGGCTCCGGGGTTGAGAGTGTCCCCGAGAGCCATGAGCATCCCCCCCCCAGCCCCGTGATGGCCACAGCTGTGCCACGATGGCTCGGCACCATCTGCCAGCGTCGCCGGCATCTCCCGCTCGCTGCGGGGCACGGGGACGAGCTGCCGGCGAATGTCGGTGACCTCCAGCCAGCCGCAGCTTTGGGGGACAGGGAATTTTCCAGGCCAGACGAGGAGGGCAGAAAGGAGCCGGGGGAACGGAGGCGAAGCACATGAGCAGCTCCGAGAGCTTCTCCTGGGACCCGGCAAGTGCCAAAGTTAATACATTTAATATATTTTGTACGCGCTATGCCAGCCATTAGGAATGTGCTTGTTCTGTCATTGCTCTGAGGCAATCACGGTGAAGCATTTGTCCTCTGAGTGCAGGGGGAAAAATTAGAGTGCCCTGAGCCGAATTGGTCAGCTAAAAATAATGTACAGCTTCATCCTTGGGAGGAAATTGGGCATTGATTGGAGGACAGAAGTTCGGTGCAATACTTAAAGCAATGTGACATTTCCATACATTAGGGAAGCGTGCGCGGGAGGCGTAATTCGGGGCGTAAATCACCCGTTCCTGGTCATGCTCCTTCGCGTGCCTTCGCCCGTGTCCCCGTCCCCGCTCGGCACATCGTCCCCCGGGAGCAGCCTTCATCCCCCCGCGGAGGTCACTGCTGGGATGGGGGATTTAGCACCGCCGTAAAACCTGGAGTGGGGAATGACAGGAAAGCTCGTGGAGTCATTGCCATACACTGATTTCTCAGCCCAGGGAGGGGGGGGGCAGGTGATGGAGTGAATGAGCTTTGGGTGTAAATGCTGGTGTAAAGCCTGGAGCCAGCCTGACCCGCTCCCTGCCCTCTGCTGTCACACAGCTCGGGGACAGCATGGGACATATGGGACCTGTCACACCTTCAGTTTTCAGGTGTACGATTTTTACAGCAGCAGCAGCATATTTCCAAGTCTTTTAGTATTATTATTAAAAAAAAATCTCCTTAGCAAGTGTTTATGTGCCTTCAGTTCCCATGCCAATGGAGATTAAAGAAGGGCGGAAAAAAGCAACTTCTGGCGTCGGTAATTATGAGATTGCTTCTGTTGCTGCTGGCACAACGGTGGGAGTATCGGAGCTTGATTTCTTCCCGGAGAAAGGCTGAGGGAAGAGCCAGAGGAGGAGAGACTTTGCTACAGCATCCTGCAGCACCAGGCGTGGGCAGCTGCCTGCACGCTGCCTGCGTGGGCTCAGGGCTGCTCAGCAAGCCCTGGAGGGGGGCTGGAAACAGCAAACCCAGGACGCAGGAGGGATGACCTGTTGCCTCTCGTGAATAAAAGGCCCCTGGAAAAATTCCGCCAGCGGATTTCCCTGGGAGCCTGTGGGAGGTGGCAGCTCCTACCGCCCTCAGCAGCCCCGCGGAGGTGGGTTCATGAGTTCCCTGCATCAGGCTGAAGAAATTGGCACTGGGCTGGGGGCAGCTGTGTCCTCACGGTAGCGAAACCCCTGCGGGAGCCTTCGGGCCGTGTTCCCCCAGCAGCCGTGCAAGCCAACTGATGCTCATCGGGGCGAGGACCTTCTCCCCGTGCCCTTCCTCTGCCTCCCTTCACCGCAGCCAAAACCTGGCAGAGCCGCAGGGCAGCGAAGGACCTGGAAAACCTGCTGAGATGTCCACCTCCTGCTGCCCCAGGGACAGTCCTTAACAGCGTGACAGCTCCATCCCCTGGTCCTGGCACTGGGATGGTGAGCAGTGGGATGGTGAGCCCCAGGGCGCTGGCACAGTGGTGCCTGGGCTGGGATGCTCCATGGGGGACCAGTGGCCACGGGGGACAGAAGCTGCCCTGTCCCTTGGGCCAGAGGTCCTTTCTCCTTCCAAACCACGAGAAATTTCTCTCATGTCTCTGAATATTTAAAGTGACTTGCAGGATGGTAATGATCTCTGAATATGAAATTAGGAATAATTACGATCCATTCATCCCTTGAATAATGAGTCAAGTCATTCCGGTGCTCATTGGCAGAAGTTCTCTGAAAGTTTTCCGTCCCGTGGCTCTGTCCCACCAACAGGCAATTTCCAGTTCCCCTCCCTGTGTGGGAGAAGGCATTGAGAAGCCTCCTGGTTTTCATTTCATTGATTTCGCTGTGGTTTTAATTAGCAAAAGGGGGGATGAAGCTCCAGCTCTCAGGTAAGGAGGGCATTGTCTGCAGCTTATTTACGCTTTTCCATTTAAAGCCCATCGGTTTATATCTCATTACATTTTTCCCCTTCAAATAACTCACTCGTAATTACCTGTTCCCGTACGGGTAGGAGGCTTCAACTTGGTTTGAAGCATCAACTTGGGTTTTTAAGGCTGCCAATAGCAGAGATGCTGGGGACACTCACCTCCCCGTGTCCTCTCCTGCGCTCGCTCTCGGTGGCTGCGGGGCCACCTGCAAAGGTGGGGGGGGGGGCCTTTTATTTCAGAGTAAACTTTCCAATTTCAGCAGGAACTTGAGGAATTCCCAGGCACGTCTGAGGACAGAAAGCCAAGTACTCCGTTCCCAAAGTGAATATATATATAGACAACAAGAGAAAAAAGGAGCTTATGACTAAACATTACAGTAGCCTGAAGAGCACAGCAGTATTTTAAGCTACTGCCTGTTATCTTTGGACTGTGACTCTCTGATGAGTAACAAAATATTTGCTTTTTTTCCCCTTTATGGGTCTGTCATTTCACTGGCAGAATCTTGTCCTATTGACCTGAAGAACCTCAATTTCAAAGCTATTAAAACCTAATTTTCTATACCAGGCTCCTGAGACAGGCACTAACTTTCACAGAATAATTCATTTCTTCCCTCTGAAAAAAAAAAAAAAAATTAAATAAATAAAGAAGAGAGAAAAGAGAGGGGAGAAAGAGGTTTGAGCGCCCATTCAAAGGGAAGCACGGGACGGAGGCTGCCTGTGTGTTTGCTGCTGATATTTCCCTCCGCAGTGTCCTTCCAGGAGAGGAGCAGGAACACTCGCTGCCCGTTTGGTGGCCGTGGAGCGTTGGCTGTGTTTACCCAGGACAACTGCTGTTTGCTGATAAAACCCAGCCCCGGTGCCGCTGTGATGTGTCCTGCCTGCGGGCAGGAGCTGGCAGGGAGCTCCTCTCTCCTCCTGGTGGGATGAAGGAAGCTTCCAGCTTCCTCCTCTGGAGGTTTGAGACCTTTGGGTTCGCTCCTCCCCCCCGGCACTGGGTGCCAGTCTGTGGCCAAGCCCGAAGCCTTGTGTGGCTCCACTGGGCTCCCACTGTCCCAGGAAGGGGATGGGGGCACTGGGGGGTGGGCGTTGGAAGGGTTTGTGGCTGCTGGATGAGCCAAGAGCACATCTCTGCCCCTTCTCTCCCCAAAATGCACGACAGAATAATGCCTGAGCTGCATTTCAGCAGCTGGAGGAGGGTTTGCCGAGGAGCAAAGCCACCATCCCAACGGGGGGATGTGTTTTCCCAACCTGTTCGGAAAGGGCAGGGAAGGGAAATGTTCCCTTTTCTGGGGCTGGTGTCTCCTTCTGGTCACTGGGTACGTGATGGTGGAGCAAATGTCCCGCAGCTCCCTCCGTGAGGGGAACACAGGGAGCATTTTTCTTGGGGACGAGTAGGAGGGGACATGGGGGGAGCTGGGCGTTGCGTGCTGGCAGCAAACCGAGCAGTATAATTGGGAATTTGGGGACTCCCCACTCGGCTGTAGGGAAAGGGTGTTGCTTTGCTGGGCTGTAGCGGGGACACGGGGACACCCCAGCTCTCCCCTCCCTCCACAAACCCCTTGCCACGCTGGCTCGGGCACCAGCAAAGCCTGCAGCTGGCGGTGCCGTGCCAAGCCGCCGCTTAATATTCTCCGTCGTGATAACACTTTGTTGGATAAGTGCTTTTTAAACCCTACAGATAGATAGAGTATCTGGAGTGGCATTTTAAAAGAGAAAATTGAGACAAGATTCATTACAGGCACCAGTAAATGTCAAACATTTTATCAACTGTGTAAAGTGCCGTGTTAAGCTGTCTTTTCCCCCCAAAGCTTGATTAAAACTATAAATGCCTTTTTAATATTAATATTATTCTCTGATCCGTGCTGCTTGTTTGGTTATTTGCGCTGGCAGGGAAGGGCCGGTGGCGAGCGGAGGCGGCGGGGTGGGGGCAGCGAGGAGGGGGTGAGGGCAGAGGGACCCCCCCCCTGGCATCGCTCAGCCCTGGGGATGTGGGACCCTGGCTCGGGGTGGCACCCACCAACCCACCCCCCCTGTCCTGGGGTGAGCCTTCCAGCTGCGGGACCCCCATCCCGACTCGGTCCCGCTCCCGCATCCTCCTGCCCGCCTTCCTCCCGTGCGAGTTGTCTGTAACGGGTCCTTCTCGCTAAGCTGTATTTAATTAAAAGCTGGCTCTTTGTTGCATGCGCTAATTAGCACTCTTTGCTTGGAGGCTCAGACTCAATCAATATCTAAATCCGTGGTCTAAATCTAGCGCAATAATAAATAGCTGTGCAGGCTGGTTCACAAGGATCCCGAAGCTGCCGTCGTCTGCGGCGTGAATTCAGCAGGGAAGGGGTCTGACAGAGCCTGCCGGGGGGGCTCACTCTTTGCTTTCCCCAAAGTACCCCTGAATTTGCAGGAAAGACACACTTTAACATAGTTTTTCTCCAGGAATTGCCTGTGTTTCCAGACAGGACGCCTTGGGAAGAGCTGCCTCTCCCACAGAGGGTCCGGGACCCCCCTGGTCCCTGCTGCATCCCTCCTGCCCCCGCCGCAGAGCAGAGCCAGGCAGACCGCGTGGCTCTCACCGAGATGATCAGAACCAGCTTTTCAAACAGATTATTCATTATAAAAATTACCCCTGTTACAGATCCATCTGATCTTCCTAAAGGCTGCAGTTTCTGGTAGAGGAACGAGCTCATGAAAGATACATGACCTGGAGCATCTCTAGAATATCTATTTACCCGGCGAGTCCCGCCTGGGGCATCACGTCGTGCTGAGGGTGCCCTGGCTCTGGGGGTCACTGCCACCTCCAGGGCCACCACCGGTCACCCTGCCAGCCCCGGGGCTGGGACGTGGCCAGCCTTCCCCATGTGCTGCCTGTGGGCACCTCGCTGAGGAGCTGAGTTGCCTCTTGGCTGCGGGATAAAGCAGGGCAAGCAAAGCCTGTCCTCAGTAGCCACCATCGGGTCCAGCCCCAAGGTCCGGGGGCAGGCGAGGAGCCTCGCTGGGAGGCAGCATCTTCTGCCTCGCTCGGTTTCCACGGCTCTGGGGGGACCACGGCTCCGTGCCTGCTGCTGGATGAGGCTGAGAATGTGTTTTTCCTGGGTTTTCCTGGTGTTTTCCCTGCGAGTTGCCTTCTGCCAGGTCTGGCAGCTCCGGCCGGGCTTTCTCTCTTTAATTGCGTTAATGGCCCCGCCGCTCTGTGGGCTGGAGGTGCTGACACAATGAGTTATGCTGGGCCGTGGCCTGGCAACAAGGCTATCAATTCATTTCGTGGGGAGAGATAGGTAAAATAAATGACGGTTAGCGAATTAACTCTGTTTGAGGATTGAGGCTGCCCGTGCACAAATGGAAATGCTCGAGGCGGGGGGAGCCGTGTCCCAAAGAAGGGGAGATCCGCGGGGGCCATGCTGAGCCCTAAGCATGGGTTTCCCCTCGCCTCATTGCAAAATTGTAAATGAATTATAGGTTCACGCTGCCGCCTTCAATCTCCAAACCCATCCTTAAAGATCAGCACTTCGCCCAAAACGATGGGGTTATCTGGTGGGGGCACCAACTGATGCTTCCTGGGGCCTCGCACCGATGCCCGGCCCCGGCTCTATAGATGTCGTTTGGGCAGAGTCACTTAGAGAGATGTGTAAAAAGTGAGGAAAAAGGGATGCAGAGAGAAGCCCGGTGAGCGTTGGGGGGAGGCTGGAGGTTGCTCGATTGTGCTAAAACAGGCATTTAATGCCACTGGGCAAGACTGATGTGTGCTCCGTGGGCAGGGAATGATTCAGCCCCGGTGACTTTGCCTTCAAGTGCTCACTCTTTATAGATGATGTAGCTGGTGCCTGCTTTGTTGTTGCTCGGTGGGTTTGGGGGGTGCAGTGGCCGCCTGCCTGGGGAGGTGGGACCAGTGACGTGTCCCCTCGCACCCGAGGGATGTCCCCAAAGGAGAGACACGGGATGGAAAACCCTCTTCAGGAATGACCTCACCCTGCATCAGTGCTGATACCAACCCACCGGTTAAACTGGAACATCGGACTCTTAAATCCCAGGCTGGGAGCGCCACCGGAGCGGATTAGAGCCAGACATTTAATTACCATAGCAAGGTTTTTATTTATTTTTTAGGTATGGGCTGGGAGCAGGAGGTCCAGGCGAGCACAGAGAAAACGGATGGTTGGCAACTCCCATCTGTGCAGTCCCACAAATCACCCGTGATTCACAGTTATATAAAGCTTCTTATATAGTAAACAATCTTGTTAATAAAAGCAGAAGTACAAGGTCCAATGTAATCCAGCGAGTGTGACTAACTGGATTTATAGGCTCCCTCCCCGTGCAGAAGCAGAAAGATTCCTCAGATCTTACAGGAGCTCATTTTTGCAAAGATCCTCAGCCCTGATTGCTCCCCCTGGGGAAGGGGCGATGCCATGGAAAGAGGTTGCTGTGATTTATTTTTTCGTTTCATTTCCTTTCCCAAGGCTCACACTGGCACTGCCCACCCTCTACCCACATGGGCTTTGCGTCTGCGGGGGGACTCCAGCTCCCATCTCCCCGCAAAAGCCACGCTGGGGGAAGCCCAGCCCATGTGGGGCAGTCGCAGCTCCCCCACTGCCCTCCCCCTCCTGCAGCCCTTCCTCCGGGACCCCTGGGTTGCTCCAGAGGTGATGCTCCCACCCCGTGCGGTGACTCCCAGCCTGGTCCCCATCCCTGGTGGACCCCCCACCTCACCCCCAGCCCCGGTGTTTCCTCTCTGGCTCCGTGTCAGGCCAGAAAACTCTTTTTCCTTTTAATTAAGCGGTGACCATGGGGTGGCTGTCACCTCCCCGCCTGCTCTCGCAGAGAGGAATGTGTTCCCCCTCATCCGTGGTGCTTCACGTCTTCGCTGTCGCCGGAGGTTTTCCAGGTTTCCACCTCCAGGTGTGATGAGTGGGGGTCCCCCCGTTCCCGTGGGGGTTTTTTGTTGGTGCCGTTCGTCCCCCCCCCGGAGCGGGAACGGCGAGGTCTGGTGTGCGGTGGGGAGAGAGGAGTGGGCTCCGGGGAGGGCTGCTGAGAGGGAGGCTTTGAGAAGAGTGAATATTTATAGAATATTACAGCAATGGCATTTGCAGATAATTTCGGATATGAAGGGAAAATAGCAGTGTTTGCTCTCCGGCTACCCGAGGTATTTGTGCTGACAGCCTTCCCCGCCACGGCACCGGTCCCAGCGCTCCCCTGAAGCCTCTCACCACTTTCTGTTATTCTCAGAGACAGCCAGTGGGAGAGTTTTGCCCTTCCAGAGGCACCTTCACCATTCCCAAACCGGGAGACCCCTTCAGAGCCTGCCCTGGGCCTTGGGACAGCCCCACGGGGGGGTCTCAGTGACCCTCGTCCCCCTGCCCCGTGCTGCTCTTCAGAGGAACAGAGAGTAAGCGGAAACAGTCAAATTAATTTTAGCACCTGCCAGAGCTCCACCTTTGCTCGAGTGGAATAAAATGTTATAATTATGCGAGCGTGCTTTAATGATATATATTTGAGGAACCGAAGCTTGACAGGGAGGAGCCTGTTAATTGGTTTAATTCATCGCCCGGGGGCCGGGCTGGGGGCGATGCCCAGGGATGCTGGCACAGCCGGCAGCGTCCCGCTGGGAGCATTGCCCTCCCCGGGGGGGACGCGGCGCCGCTCGCTTTTCCCTGGCCCTACCCGCGTGGATGAAACCACCAAACGCCACGGTGCCATATGTCACCCTTCCCCGCAGCCTTTTTAAAGTGCGAAGAAGGAGACAACTGTGAGAGGTGGCATTTCCACCCTCCGTACCGCAACATATGCTTTTCCCGAATGAACTCAGCCCATTATCGTGCGGGCAACAGGTAGGGTGGCGTATTGCCAGGCGGGTCTGGAGGCTGGGAAAGCACAAGCCATGGCCTCCGAGCCAGCCCTTGTAAAGATGCTGCCTTCCCGGCATGTGTTCGGGGTCCAGTGAAGGGCTACCAAGATGCTTGAGGGGACTAGAACATCTCTCTGCTGAAGAAAGGCTGAGGGACTTGGGTTTTTTTAGTCTGGAGAAGAAAAGATTGAGGGGGGATCTGATCAACGCCTATAAATGCTTAAAGGGTGGGTGTCAGGAGGATGGGGCCAGTCTTTTTTCAGTGGTGCCCAGCGACAGGACAAGAGGAAATGGGCACAAAGTGGAACATAAGAAGTTCCACTTAAACATGAGGAGGAACTTCTTCCCAAGAGGGTGGCAGAGCCCTGGAAGAGGCTGCCCAGGGAGGTGGTGGAGTCTCCTTCTCTGGAGACATTCAAACCCCCCCTGGACACGTTCCTGTGGGACCTGCTCTGGCCGGGGGTTGGAGGAGATGATCTCCAGAGGTCCCTTCCAACCCCATGGGATTCTGTGACACCAGTCCCTGTCGTTACAACCCAGAACCCTGCAAACCCAGGAACGCAGCTCTCAGACAATACAAACCATCTTTCCAGCTCGTTTGGCTCCAACACCTCTTCAGGCTGCTGATGGCCGGGATCCAGCCGCTCACTGCAGACTCCCCACTTGCTCAATTCCCTGTTTCTCTCTTTTCTTTCCTTAAAATTCTGCTTAAATCTGCTCAAGCCCAGGAGCCACCGCAGCATCCCCGAGAGCGGGCGGTGGGGCCGGCTGCCTTATGTAAGCGAGGGAGGGACCTCGCAAAACTTCCTCCCTTCCGAGGCTTAATTAATTTAAAAGCCACTTTTATGGTGCCTGTGCTAATTATAACTTTTTAGCCCAGAGGATCAAAAGGAACCTGTTGCTTATAATTCTATAATTCAAATCCGCTGCAGTTAGTTTGGGTGCTCAGAAATTTTCAGAATAATTCATCTCTATAAATGTGCTTGGCTGAGATGACTTTTTTTCTCACTTGAACTTTTCTGGTTCACTTATATGCACAGGAAACTGCCTGAGGATATGTTTCTTTGCAAAAAAGTAGGGATGCTGATTCTTGAGACTATTATGCTGGCGAACAGTAATAATTATCCATGTTTTTTTAATACCGCAGTGTAAGATATCCCAGGCAAGTGAGCGCTGCAGAAGGGGAAAGGGCCCTGGGGAAACACCGAGCCGATTTCTCTGGTGAGAACGACAGCGGTTTCCCTCCGGGGTGAGCTCTTGAGGCTTTAATTTGGTGTTTTGCTTAGAAGTGCACGGGCTGCCCAGGAGCCAGACCCCGGCTGCGATTGAAGGGAAAAGGGTGGGAAAAGCAAGAGGCCGTGGGTCCCTTGTTAACGACCTGCAGGTACTTTCCCTCTGGGGCAGCTCCGTGGTCGTAAAAAAAAAGAGGATTTCAGGGTTTGGAGCGACACTTTCTGAGTAAGGTTCGGGGAGGTTTGAGGTGGTGGCTGGCAGAAGGAAGGCACGGCTGGTGCAGGACTGGCCAGGATGGTGATGCCGAGCCCCCGGCGGGATGCAGCCTGGTCTGAGACGATGCTGTGCTCTCCGTTCTCCCTCTCTCCATGGCTGGAGGCTCTGGGTGTTGTCTGTGACAGCGATGATGGAGCCACCGGCCAGGGGAGCTGCCGCGGTGTCCTGCGTCTTCACCGGCGTGGCTTTGGGTGGATCACAGCCCTTGGATGGAGACATCCTGCTGTCGGGGCGCGGGGGTCCCTTTGCCACAAGACAATGATGATTCGGGATGACACCCACAGCCCTCCTGGCACGTGACATGTTCTGTGTTATAATGAAGCCAATTAGCACCGTGGCTCTGCTGGCACGGGAGCCAGGAAGGGGTGATGGGAAAGGATCCCGGGAGTGACTCGCCATCCACAAGCCGTGCCGGTGCTGCAGCATGAACCCATGGTCCTGATAGCTCCCTTCCACGCTGGCACGCTGCTGCCAGAGGCCACAAGCCACAGAGACATGGGGAACCGGAGGGATCCGGAGGGACAGGCTGAGGGAGCTGGGACTGTTCAGCCTGGAGAAGAGAAGGCTCCAGGGAGACCTTATAGAGACCTTTCAATACTTGAAGGGTGCCTATAGAAGAGCTGGAGAAGGACTCTTTGACAGGAAGTGTAATGATAGGACAAGGGGAAATGGTTTTAAATTGGAAGAAAAAAGATTCAGATTAGATATCAGGAAGAAATTTTTTACTATGAGGGTGGTGAGAGCCTGGCCCAGGTTGCCCAGAGAAGCTGTGGCTGCCCCATCCCTGGAGGGGTTCAAGGCCAGGCTGGATGGGGCTTTGAGCGACCTGCTCTAGTGGGAGGTGTCCCTGCCCAGGGCAGGGGGGTTGGAACTCGATGATCTTTGAGGTCCCTTCTAACCCTAACCATTCTATGATTCTATGATCTTGTGAGGCAGCGGTGTGTCGCCTGCCCCGGCTGAGGGTAAGTCCCAGCCCCCGGGGGACGTGCCCCGGTGTACGCACCGACCTGCCCCACGCCTGTCGGAAGAGCCATTCGTGGCCTCTGTGTCACTGCATTTGGACAGACCAGGGAAGCTGAAGAGGGGAAAAAAGAAAACGACTAGTCAAAGTTCAGAGGGGAAAAAGGGCAATGCTGAATTTATTCTGAGAGTGGAGCCGAGTCTCCCGAGTAAAAGCAGCAGCTGCTTTTCCTGAATGCACAGTGAGAGACTGGGGAGAATTCTCCCAGGAGTTTTTAATTTTCTGTCCAGTGATTCCAGCACCGTTTCCATCCCGGTGCAGGAGGCTGGAGGCTGCATTTGTGCCGATGCGGGAGCTGCCGGCGCCGCTGCCTTTCCCAGCTGTGCCCCAGTGACACTGCCAGCCCCATGGATCCCTTCCCGGGGCACGGATCCCTTCCCAGGGCTCAGATCCCACCATTCAGCTCTGTTCAGAGGCAGCCCGATGAGGAAATGATTCCCACTGAAAATCAGCCCCCCCCAAGCACCTCATCCAAGTGGTGGCAATGAGCTGGGCAGCCTGGGACACCCTGACTCTTCCAGAATTACATATTCTGATAAAACATATTGCTCCGGGGGAGAAAAAGGTCATCTGGCCCTTTTTAGGCAGATCTGGAGGAAATCACACACTGTTTTTTTTTTCCTTTTGCCCAGTGGCACAGGTTGCTTAGGTTGGTTTGTGGTTCATCCTGAGCCTTTGGACAAAAACCCACTGCCCAGTGCTGCGGTGGCCCATACTGGCCCTTGCTGGGCGAGTGCTCCAAGCCAAGCACCGGGTCCCCAAAGCCACCCGCAGGGAGCCCAGGAGGTGGTTCCCATACCGCTGGCTTCTTACTCTGCGCTTCCAGGAGTCCCTGCCACGAGCCGCTCGCTCAGCTTCCACCGGGGAAGATGGCATTTTTGCTTCAGTTCATTATAAATAAGCATCCAGGGAAATATTAAGCCAGGCATTAAATTCCAGCTACTTACGGGATTGACACAGGAGTACGTGGATTTAGGATGAGGGGAGGGACGACAGCAGCTCATGCAGACACGTGGCTCCCGGCTCTGCAAAGGAGCTCCCCAAGCCCAGGGATGGGGATGCAGGAGCCGGGACCCCCCAGCCCACCCTCCCCAGGACCAGCCCAGCCCCTTTTCCCCGCGGGAGACAGCAGTGTCGGGGGGTTGAGCACCATCTGGGGCCCCCCTGGTCCTGCTGATGGAGGAGCCAGCAGAGGTTTGGGTCACACTGCTCAGTCCCCTCCTCAGGCGCGTCCTTCCCAACTTCTCGTGCACAGGGAGTTTGCATTCCAAGGGGGGAAACCCAGTAAATCTCCTTGAAAAGGTTGCAATCTGTTAATAAGTAAATTGCTCATTTAATTATCTTAATTAGGGTTTCACCGAGCTAATGTTATTGCCAATACAAAGCAGGGGGGGAAAAAGGAGAAAAGAAAAAAAATCTGCTGGATTAGCGAAGCCTCGATTACGGGCACCGTGAGGAACAGGTTTGTTGTGAGACCCTGGATCCCTCTCGGCTGCAGGGGATGGAGAGGAGAGGGAGAGAAGGAAGGTCGAGCTGTTTCCCTGCTGTATCAGCCCCGGTACCTGCCCCGGTGGCTGGTTTTACACTTGGCTTTTCACCGGCACCACTTTCCCCAGATGTGAAAAATCAAGACAAATGCACTGAGGATGGCAGGAGCCAAGGGGGAGCGAGGGCTGCCGTGCCTCGGCACCTTTCCCTGCTCTGGTTCCCTATACCCTTTAATTTCTCCAGGACAGGGTATCTGAACGCCGTGTCCAGCTGTGCCACTCAGGCACTTGCTGGCGCAGGTGACGCTGCCATTCCCCAGCCCCTGTTCAGCCCCACAGAGCCCACCGTAAAACCCCCACCCAACAGCGATGTGTTTAAGCGTATCCTTAAACACCCTGCTAATTAGTGCTCGTGAGAACATGTGCGGTAATTACATTTTTTTGCTGTTAAAACTGCAGCTACTATTATTGTATAAATAGACGGAGCAAAAGCAAATATGTTTGTTTCTGCCTTACCTTGTGCGTTACGGAAGGAAACACCAGCTGCCGTAAAACCCTATTTATTATTCACTCAGAACCCACTTTAAAAAACCAGGAATAAACAGCAAAGTCAAAACATTTGGTTCCTGCAGTGAGGCAAGGCTGCCGAAGGATGTGTGAGGAGCCACACACCACAGAGCCATGAGGAGGGAACACCCTGAGATGAGAAGGTCCCCCCTCAGCTGGGGGGGGGGTCTTTGGCATGGGGCTGCTGTGGAGCCCCTGGGAATGAAGCTTTTCTGCAACCCTCCCGTTCTCTGGCTCTTCATACCCAAAATGCTGGTGGGACAGGGAGTTCCTTGGCAGGATTTATGGGGCTGGCGCCTGCTTGGACTCAGGGCACATCACTGGAGGGGATGCCCATGGATATGGGGCTGGAAGGAGGGCTGGCGCCCGGCAGCGGGGGGGTAAATGGTTTAGATGCTGAGAAGTTGGGATTTTCTGAAGGATGCTCCTTCAGGGCCCTCCTCATCCCCTACAGGCTCTGGTCGCAAGGTTATGGTGATGGTAACCCCAGGCATCTTGTCTGAACACATTTAGGCATTTTTTTTTCCATCAAACCGGGGATGTTTTCGGCTTAAATGATGATGTTGGGTGTTGGAGAACGAGTTATGGGCGAGGGGGGGAAGCAGGAGGCTCTGGAAAACTGGAGAAAAGGAGAAGAGATGATGCACATCCCCTGTCCCTCATCCTCCCTACACGCTTCTCCCCACCTCTGCTGGCCCCTCTCCATCCTGGGGGCATGAAATCATAGATAAATAATAAATTAATAATAAATAACTCCTGAGTGCTGGAACAGGGGATCCCAGCAGCAGGGACCACCTCCGGGGGCATTTTGGGAGCAGCAAGCCCATCCCCACGACCAGTCTAAAGGTGGCCAAAATTTGATGTGCTCCAGAGGCCAATTAGCCAGGGTGGGGGGTCTGGAGAGGCTGGTGGGCACCGGGGAGCCGAGGCGTGGGGTTCCCACCCCCCACCTTCCGCGCCAGGAAGCCGAATAATCCGTTTCTCCCCAGCCCCAGCCAGAACAAGCGCGTCATAAATATTCATCTGCTCAACCGAAAGCATTAGCCCCTTGTTTCCTCGAGTGGAACTAACTGAAAATTGATGATAGTTTTCTGAAAAAAAAAAAATATGCAAGATTATGTACACAGAAGCAATTATATATAAACTTATCAATTATTTAACAGCTTGTTAATGAGCAAGTTTCGGTCTCGTAGCTGGAGCCATCCCCGCCGTTCGCTGCCGGGGGCTGCCGGGCGCAGGGAGCCGAGGGACCGGGATCTCACGCCTTGAGCAGTGACCCCACTGGCACCGGGAGGGGACGGTGGCCAAGCTGGCTACCGGGCCAGCATCCAGTGGCACCGCAGACCTCCTCATCTCCAGCTCCAGTTGCCTGCTCGCAGCCTGGAAGCATTAGCTGCGTTATACGCTCTTGAAATTCTCATTAAACATGTATAAATGGAAAGAATTTGATTTTCTAATGCAAGCGGGACAATTTGCATTGAGAGAAAATGCCTGTTCCTGGAGCAGGTTCCTGTTCCTCCCGCCTCCAGCCTCCTGGAAATGGAGCTTCTCACTTTTATTGGAATTCCCAGACATCCCCAGCTCTGTTACGCGCTGTCAGTGTCGGCTCTTTCAAGCCTTCAGGGGTGGGAGGTCTCGATCAGATCCTGCAGTCACTTTGGAGGCGACAGGAACGATAAAGCCTGTTTCAATTCCTGGTTCTGCTGCCGCTTTCAGAAACATTTTTTACATCATTACACCCTGGGCCAGAATTGAGATATTTGCCCGTAAGCCAGGGGATGTGGGGACGTGGGACAAAGGGAATCCAGGAAGGCGGTTTCTTCGAGCTCGGTGGAAGATTGGTGCATCATAAAAGTAAAAAACTAATAAACACTTGCAAATGCAAATAAGGGGAGGTACATTTCTTCTGGTGAGCAGATGATGTGCGTTACTTAAACGTAGATTACTTAGATGCTACGGGAAGTGGAAAGCAAAGTATTCCATGTAATTGTACACGTGGGTTCCTTTACAGGTAGAGATGTCCCAGCACCCTGAGGGATGAGGATTCCCAGCTGGGGAGGGGGATGAGGGGAAGCCCCCAGTAACCAGCAGGATGAGGCTTCCAGCTGGGGAGGGGGCTCAGGGGGAGCCGGGGCAGGGGGTGGGCTCAGACCTGGTGTGGGAAATTGAACTCAGCTGCAGAGGAAACAGCTTTGATGGCAGAGGGTGAGCTATAAATTACCTCTTCAGAGGGTGAGTTACCTCTGAGCACTTTCACAGCTTCCTTCTCTCTCTCTCTCTCTGGGTTGTGCCAGAGTGGAAAAGCCTTGCTCTTTCTCACACAGCAGAACCCATCAGCCTGGGGAGAGATTGTTTCCCTCTGATCCAGTTAGAGGAGAAAGGCAGGGATCTCTCACAAGGTGAGCAGTAGCAGGATGGCTTTTTGATGTTTCTCTTCTAGGAAAGCCATGTCTTTTCTCCATGGCAGAAGGGCACCAGATCTTCCTGTTACATGTGCCGCTTGGCCCGACAGCGGGGACATCACTGCCCTCGAGGACATCGATGCCCTTGGGGACATCACTGCCCAGCCCAGGATGGTGTCTGGGCTGCTCCCTCGGGAAGGCGGTTTGGGAAAAGGCAGGAACAGGTCGGGAACCAGCAGAACCGGTGAGCAAAGCATGTAAAGGTGGGACGGGCAGCGATGGGACAGGCACAAACTGGTGTCTCTGATGGGTTTGGCTGCTGCTCCGTGGCAGTGAGGACAGACAAGCCCGTCTCTGCAAGTCAGCCCCTTGCCAGGCACTGATCAATTAGTCTGCACTCTAATTCTCCTTCCTCCTCAGACAAGAGGACGTTTTAACATTAAATGTAACCTAGATTATTCAAATTTAATATATTCTGCATCCAGAACCAGGCTGATGGCGATGGTTTCTCCCCCATGAGCTGATTTGCTTGTTCCTAAAGGGAGAGATGCAAGATCTCGTTAATGGAAATCTGCGGAGACTGTGTTTTTATGTCAGCAAACAGGAAAGCTGTCAGGCTGTAATGTGAGCAACGGAAAAATGATTAGGCGCATTATTAGCGACACATAAATCCCATTAGCTTAAGCAGGGACAGATAGGGCAGGGTTCCTGGTGTCCCAGCCATCATTCCTGGGGAAGCTGGGTTCCACGTCAGTCAGGGAACCGCGTCCCCGTTACTTTATTGATGGTTATGAAGGTGACGAGCAGAGGGGATGTGACTTCTTTGCATTTTAAACATTAAAACCCGCTGGGGGGGGCTTGCTGGGACCCTCCACGGGGTCTGCCCACAGGCTTATTCCCACCCCCCCCCGGCGTTCCCTCCCCGACCTTCACGGTTAAAAAGCTCTTTGAGGAGCTGCTGGCAGAAGCTGCTGGCAGCAGGTATTTGGGTGTCTCGGTGGAAAGACTCCCTGCAGGAGATGTGTAGGCTTGGGGGGAGCAGGGCGGGGGGAAGAGCAGTGCCATCACATTTTTGAATCCGTATAGCTGATGAGGAGCTTCCTTGCATTATTCATCCTGGAAACTGTGTAAACCAAGGAAGTTAAAAAGAGGGAAATTGCCACTGTAAGCCGAGGTGTTTTAACATGCAAATGATGGCTTTTATTCCTAGCGATGGAACTGCTCGATTTTTAATTTTACACGCTGTGTGCTGGGTTCCTGTCTGTGCAGACACGGCAGTCCTACGGCTCTCACTGGGGTCTCCCCTGTTTCCAGTGCTGTCGAGCAGCTCTCAGATCTGTGATAATTTAATTAACCTGCCCTGTTCTGCCGCGGCTGTCAGAGCAGGGGAAAAGGATCCAGGCACCCGGGGAGTTCCTTCTTTGCCTGAGCACATACGTCTCCTACGCAAAAGTCACAGAAGAGCAATTCCCCCACCAGGAAAGCTCATTGTGGGTTTTTTGAAAACATAGATCGTTTTCTTAGATGTGTGTGTCAACTGCTCGGGGTAAGGAAAGAAGCAGTTTGTCAGATGGATGGGGTCCAGTCACGTCAGAGCTCTGTGGGAAGCTGGAAGCCGGGGCTGGAGGCACCGAGTGTCCTTAGGTGAGATTCCCACCTGGAAAACCGAGGGGTTTGCACAAGGGCAAAGGAACTTTGAGAGTTTAAAGGTAAGCTCTGACCCTGCCACTTGTCAGCGTGACACCTCGTAGCTCTAAAAACAGAGCATCTTTGATGGAGGGAGGGTATTTTTGGAAAAGCTGGTTACTGCAGCCAACCTCATGTCTTCACCGCAGCCCCAGCTCACAGCCTTTCTGTAACTTCCTTCTGCACGTAAATTTTACAAAGTGCCAAGAAAGAGCTGGCACCTGCCCTTGCAAAGCAGCCCCCACTAGGTGAGGGTAGCCCCCTCCTCCCCATCCCCTCTGAATGGGGCATCTGGCCCGTGGGCACATCTTAACTGACCCCCGGACAGTAAAGTATGGCTGGGGACACCAAAATGTGTCTGTGCCTCTGCCCGAGGGCTGGGGGAGCTGGGGTACCCCCGGGGAGTGTGGGCACAGGGATACAGGATGCTGCCAAGGGCAGGGGAGCCCATGGGAGGATGTGAATCGCCCCTCCCCCCCCCCCTTCCTCCCAGCCAGCCCTGCACAGGGCTGAGGGGTGGCTTCGTTCTGGAAGCACACTAACGAGCTGCTGGCAATCAGGTAGTTGGGCCAGGAAGCGGTGGGAGCCCCAAGAGATGCAATTAGTCATCACTTCACTCAAGGCGCTACAGAGGAGCCTGATTTGAACCATTAGAGAAGCAGGTCCCGCGGGTCGCACACGTGCCGTGCAACCAACAGAGGGGAATGCCCCTGGCAGTTTATTTACCAAAATCAGTGCTCGAAACCCGCTCTGAGAGGGACTCTAAATAGAGGGAAGTGGGTAGAAATGATGAACTCCAGCTCGGAGAGTGCAGGCACGTGAGGTGTATTTTTCTTCGTCTAAATGAAAAAAGAAAAATATACTCTTTTTTGCTCTTGGCTCCTAGCAGAGAGCTCGCTCCAGTCCCGCCACCTCCTCCTGATAATGATGGAAACTGCCTCGGATGTCTCCTGCCAGCGCTGAAATTAATACCCTTCTTCATTGGAAGTGGCATATTCAACTACTCCCCAAAAGGTGAACATTAATATTCTGATTTTCAGTTGTTAGACCCTTTGCTCTGGCCTCGGAGCTGCAGAGCCGGGGGGATGAGGGAGGGAAGAGCATCTCTGCAGTTCGGGTACCCCAGCTCCATCCTCCCCATTGATGGAGGGAGATGCCTCCAGTGAGGCCCGATCCTATTTGAAACGTCGTGCCGTGACAGATCCCGCATTGGATCGCTGTCTCGGAGTGTTTTCAGTGCAAGAAAAAGGGAGACAAATCTTCACAGATGCAGCCTCATTATCTATGTGGCATTTAGGCATAATTTATGCCCGACGTCTTGCCGCTTCTCTGGTAGAAAATTACATTGTTGGTTCCCCGGCTCTCGGCTCCCACCGCAACCGTGTCAGAAATATTGAAATAAATCGATCCGACTTGAGTTCCCTGTGCATTTTTATTGCCGATTTATCAGTGTGGGCAAGGTGCTAAACGAGTTATGTTGGTGGAAGGAGGAGGAAGGTGAAGACGTGGCGGCCTGGCTGCGCGCACCCTCGTTAAAAAGAGCTTTGGGCACCTCAGC
>QJSC01016009.1:2875724-2900611 GCA_003697955.1 Calidris pygmaea
GCTCCTGGCACCAGCATCCACAGGAGAAGCTGCCACAGATGGAGCCACAAACCCTCGCAGGGAAACTTTCCCACGTCTGGGAAATATCGGAGCCTGTATCAAACCCTGGAGCTTCCCGGTCCCTCTGGGAGATCAGCTTTGCTCCAAACAAACCCTGCCAGGTGCTCCCACAAACTGGGAGCCTGTCTGGTCCGGACTAGGAGATCCGTAAGAGTTGATAAACCTCCAGCAGTTGTTTCTGTACACAGCTCCCCTTTGTAAACGGCAGCGGGAAGCAGCTCAGGGCATCAACCTCCTCCTCTCACGCATCCCCCTGCGCAATTTGGGGGTCAGTTTTTCTTACCCTTGTGCTTGACTCGTTCTGGCCAGTGTATATTTTGGTGTTGAATTTCTCTGCTTGTTCTCACCTTTGAGGTTTTTTGGCTGGTTGGCCTCTATCATCCGTGGGGAACTGGTCCCTCCGAAGCCGAGTCTTGCCTTGCCTTTGGGCATCACCCGATGGCACAGACAGACGTCGCCTGGTTGAGGCCAAGGAAGCGTGGCTGCAGGTGAGTAAAAAGCTGGTATTTCTGGAGTTCCCAGAGCCATTTTCCATGGCTTTAAGCCTCTCCTTGTGAAGGTTGTTGCTATCATGGGCTACTTCTGCAGCCAGTGCTCCCTTACCCACGGCAGCGTTGCCTTTCCTCACAAAAGTGCCAAGTTTTTCCTGGCGTGGAAAAACTCATTACAGTGTAAAGATCCGTAAAACCTTACCTTCATCCTCAAGGTCTGCTTCTCAAAGGCAGCAGTAGGTAACTCACTGATTCTCACTGACTCTGCCATATGTAACTGGGCTCTGTGGAAGTCCTCGCTCCGTGCAGAGTGCTCCTCACACTCGTGCGTTCTTCCTCTTTCTCCACGGGCCATCCCAGCTCCCTCCAGAGGAATCAGCAGTTGTTCCTAGTTGTGAGCTGCAGGGAAGCGATGCTAGATTGCTGCTTTTAGCAGTGCCCCCTTTTCGCTAGAACTTCCAGTTTTGCCCCAAAGTGGTGGGTAGGAAGAAGAACATAGTTTTCTTGCTTTGGCATGAAGTTAGGAGCCTAAACAGAGGCATTTACTGCCTCACAGGGATTATTAGAAACAAAAAAACTATTGGAAAGAAAGCATCCCATGAATCCAAGCCTTTCTGTAAGCTCTAAATCTGTTACACGTTAGACCGTAGTCTTCTAAAACAAAAGTGACTGCACCAAATAGAGACCGTTATTGTTTAAATATTTCTGCTGGGAAATGCTGCCTGAAGAGAAGACACAATAGCTGCCCTGACGCAGGATTTATTAGAGCAAGTTGGCACCAGTCTATTTGTAGGGAGCAGAATATGCTTGTAGAGATTATACCAGATTTACAATGATTAATAATGGATTGGACATGGCAGACTTCAAAGGGCTTGGCTCCCTCACAGTTCGGTGGTAGGTTGAGTTGAAATAAAATTACAGATTTGCTCCAGTGGTTCAAACAAGTATTTTTTTCCCTCGGAGAATGGGACTTTTGACCGGACAACATCAGCAAAGCCCTGCTCCTCGTGTCCTCGCTCCACGGCTGAGGAGGCAGCACACCCAGGTTGCCACCTGGATGGAAACGGGTCCCTGGGGAGACCTGCTGGCCACCACGGCCAAGCCCAGCTCCAGCAGGGGTCCCCACCAGATCCTGCATCCCAGGAGATGCCTTGCTCCTGCAAAGCTGGAATGGTCCCAAGCCCACAGCCCTTAATTACGGGATGGGTTCTTCTCAGAGATGAGAAGCTCAGCTCCCTGGTAGGGAGCTCACCTACCAGGAGGATGAGCAGGGATTTTATCATCAGTGTGAGGGATTAAGCCAGTCGGGAAATGTAGGACATCCCTCCGGCTCACAATGTCGTCTCTGAAAACACAGACCTCGAGCTATTTTTAAAGACCTTCCAGCGCACGCTGTGGCTGTGACTTTTGGTATTAAACACTTGGAATCTGCTCCTGGAGGCAGGAGCTCCCTCTCCCACTTCATCGGGAGGATCCCAGCCTCCAGGACAGCACAACAAACAAAGACTGAGACTTTTGAAATTGATAAGTGTTATTAATAATGTGTTACTATAAATACGCTCTCATTTGATCTTTGTCAGGCAGTCTAGAGGTGTCCCACATGCAGTTGCCATTGCTCTCTGCCCAACCCTGTGGCTTCTCTTGCCCCATCCCCTTGGATGCTCGGACATTGGCCTCGGCATCTCCCCGTGCCATCGCTCAGACGAGCAGGAAAAGGAAAGTTGCCGAGGAGCCTCAGCCGAATGCATTTCATAAGTGATAAATGCTCTGGCGTTAATCAAGCGTTATTGTGTGTTATAGTCGGGAGGCATCTCGAGCTAATGAAGACATTTTCCCCTCTATCTGCTGTTATCTGGGTGCCTGGAAGAGCTGCGGAGGAGCTCTCATCCTGCTCCAGGCAGAGCTGATGGGATTTGCACCGGTCCCAGTTGCCATGGAGAAAGTGTTAGATGGCTTTAATACATCTCTGCGAATTTCTCCCCGGAGTTTTCCTGTGACAAGCCGGACTGGAGGTAGCGTATAAGAAGCGATAATCTTCCAACTCTATGAAAAAATGATTGATGGAGCTTGAGGGGCATAAACAGCTTTACTGGGGCTCTGGCAGCCCATGGCGGGCACTGGCAGGGACCGGCCGTGGTCCCCAAGGGATGCTCCCCTCAACTGGGGCTGCACCACGCAGCCCTGAACCCCTCTGCCCCCCAAATCCATGTCACCCCTGCCCCACGCCTCTTGGGGTACACCCAGACGTCCCCCCTGGACCTTTGCTGTGTCCCTTGTGCCTGGGAATGGATGGGGACGGTGCCAATGGGCCGTGCCCGTGCTCTTCTTCCTCATCACCAGCCCAGCCCTGTCTCCCGTTGCCCCCACGTCCCTCAACAGCCCCCCAGCTCCCCACCTGCTCATTAACATGCATTTGCCAGGAATCAGAGGAAAGGAAATTAAACCTCTGTTTGTTTGCGCATCAACGTATTCCCATTTAAAAATCTGAACGTTTACATTTGCCTGTTTGCTTTTTAAGTCGATGAAAACATGAATGATTCATAAAAACAAAGGGGGGGGGGAAATAAATAATTTCCAGCTCGGGATGCCAAGAAGCCAGTCATCCCCCCGCCTGGCGAGCACACGCTCCCGTTTGGGGTTACTTCTCCCTGGATTCGTCACTCTGCTCTCCCTTAACATGTAAGATTATTGGACACGGACCGTGATGGAATCAAGGAAACCTGGGCTGGATGTTTTCAGCAGGAGAGGAAGCGGGAGGAAAATTAGGAGGAGCTGAGAGAGCAGTGGTGGCTGCAGAACCCGCAGCGGCTTCTGGAGACCGGAGCAACGAGCCCTGGGCCAGTGGGTTGGGGAGCTGGGCATCGTGTCCTCCCTGCCGCCTCCTTCCTCTCCCGTTCTGCCTTCTTATTTTATTATTTTTACCCCCCACACACATGTCCCCGGTGGTAGTTTTAGCTGCTTTATATTCTCCAAACATTTTCTCTTCGGCAGCTCATGGTATTTTGAAATATGAAGTCCATCAATCACTCTTTAATGTCACCTCCGCAGCGGTTTCTGCTCCGGGGCAGCCTCCTCCGGGGCTGGATTTGGTGGGCGGCTGCTGCCGCCGTAGCCAAAAATCAGGTTACCCAGCTCCTCGTTCTCTCCTTCCTCTTGTTTTCCAGGTGTTTTGGTGAAATCCCCTGCAAATCCAGCCGCTCCGCTGGAGGCTGCCCGGGCGCCCGGCTGGGAGGAGGATTCAGTGGAGCGCTGTGGAGAGGCTGCACGGCAAAGCCTGTGCTCCAGCTGATGTGCTGGGGTTAAAATGTAATTAATTAGCGAGTTTATGGTGTTTTCCCATCTGAAATTAAAAACAAAAATTATGCAGAACATACAAGGTAATTAGGAAGCAGCAAGCTACAACACACCTTTAAACGAGAGCTCTGAAAAGCCTGATGTTCAGCAGCAGATTTTTAATGTAAGAGCTAATAAAGGCTCGTACCCTCCCTGGCGTTCCCGGGAGCACCCATCACACCTCACCCTTCCCTTGCAGATCCAGGGAGGGCCCCAGCAACACCCCAACTTTTAATATTCTTGCTGCTTATCCGTGATCAGATTTGCCATTTAACATCTATTAGCCAAGATGAGAAAATTGGCTCATATTTTATGTGCCTGGTTGAATTTTTTTTTATATTTTTTTTTTCTGCTTGCGTTTACAGCTGGCCCCTAGTGTTTCATCCACCCCCTAATGATTTAGCTGTGCAAGATGTTCCACCAATTTATTAGAGTGGAGTGCACGGAGCAGGCTGTGCATATTAAACGTGAAGTTTTTACTACAGTTGGTTCAATAAGCTGAAAGGAAAAACTTTTTTTTTTTTTTTTTTTCCTCCCCTCAGTTTTTCACTGCGTTCCAGCTGCTGCTTGAGGCAGAACAGTTTCTCAGCCTCGTGATGCCGAGGTGCTTCCCAGGGGAGCGATGCCCGGCAGGCAAAGGGCATCCCCTCCCTGCCGGCTGTCGAAACGGGCTGAGCGGTGGGAGTCGAGGGAACCAGCTCCGCGAAGGCTTCACCGTCACCTTTTGGGAGGTGAGGCACCTGCTGACCCACACATCTCTCTCTCTCAGCACTAAATCAAAGCTGGAAATTGAGATTTTGCTCTATTTTTTTTTTTTTTCCTTCTGGCCAGGTCTGCGATGCTGGCAGCGGAGGGGTTTGAGCATCGCGCTGCTCCCCCTTCCCCAGCCCCATCGAAACTCAGGTTTCCTCCCTTCGGCTCCCCCATTTCCCACGGGAGCTAAAGGCTCCATTTGGGAGCTGTGTCCAAGGAAGCAGCTCCCTGGCCACAAGGACAACGGATGGGGATGGCCAGGCTACCGCCCCTAGCCCTGGAATGGCCAGTGGCCACCCTGGGAAAGTGGCCAGAGCTGTTCCCCCCGCAGCAAAGTTTCCCCATCTGGGAAAGGCTGGCATCCCCGCAGCCCCACTGGGGTTCAGCAGCTGCTCAAGTTTCCAATCGCACTTTTGTCACCTGTATCCATCGTCCTCTGCTCTTGTTTGCTGGCCCGGAGGAAATCTCTGGCTGGATGGGGGTTTGATTTGAATTATTTTGCTTTGGTTGGCGTATGGGCCCATGGAGTACCAACCCGAGGCAGGGCATCGGCCCCGCTCCCACCGGCCGGGCTCTGGGCTGGTTCCAACACTGCAAGCACCATCAGGGCTAATATATTCCTGAGATAAGGCCGGCTAATTAACGTACAGCAAATTGCTGCTGCTCTGCTTTCCCATTTCTTTTGCTTGTCGAGCTCAGAGTCGTATCATAATTGGAAATTTTTAGGAACAATGATTTTTACAGGAAATACTGGGTTTCCTTTTCCTGTGCCTGGCGTGGCTCATGATCCCATGGCTGGTGGCTGCTCTTTGCTTCCCACTGGCACCAAAACCACTGAAAACAGGTCGTGACTGGTGGCTGGCTTGAGCAATTAGCCACAGGATGGCCTGTTCCCCTCTGAGCCAAGTGAGGCAGCAGCGAAAGGGAAAGGGGAGTAAACAGCCAAAAATGCGTTCTGAGCATCTTCTGCTGCTGGGCCAGTGGTCCACTGGCCACCAGCTGGCAGTGGTGGCCCTTGGGGGACTCCTAAATGAAGTTTCTGATTACTAGGGGCAGTAGTCACACTGGTTAAACGATTTAAGACAGACTATTCTTTTTATTGTGTCTCTTGATGTTTTTCCCTGGTTTTTCCCCGTTTTCCAACCTGTGTGGCTGAGCACAGCACCCCTCACAAAAAGAGGTGGGGGGGGGGATTGGCATGAGACATGGTGGCGACGTGAGCCGAGCCGAACGGACGGCGGAAAAAAAATCATCCTCATGAAAACGCCAGCGTCACCCCTGGCAGGGAGAGAAGGAGAAAGATGGTGTTTGAAGGAGGAAAACATAAAAGCCTCGGTGGGAATGGTACCTGTGCAGGAAATACTGCCCCAAACCGCAGCGTCGGGGGGTGTCGGAGGTAATGGCCCTTCTCTGCTTTATTAACTTCTCACGCTGGCACTGGGTAATGACTGATCGTGTTTGTGCTGCTGTTTCTACTGTTTTCTCTGAATTTCCTCTTTCTGTTTGTTTTTTTCCCTCTGTTTCCCTTCTGCCTCTCTCTCTCTCCGCTGTTATCTGTCTTTTCCTTGGATTTTAGGCTGCTCCCTCCCAAGGAAGAGGGACACCTCTCTATTCACCGATTCCACAGCCTGATCTCCCACTTCCCCGGAGCATCCTCTCCCCTCACCCCGTCTGCCCCCTCCCCGGAGCATCCTCCCCCCATCTGCCCCCCCTGAAGGGGCTGCTCGTCCTCCTGGGGAATTAATTTATTAATGAATTTACCCACCCAGGCTCACATCACCCAGGTTTCGGGTGCATTTTTCGAGGCTGCCCCGTCGTACCGACCTTCATACCACCTTCTCCTTGTCCCAGCACAATTAACCCCCAGAAATAACGAGCCCCCTCCCCACCCCCCCGCCAGCCACGCACCAGCTCGGGTGGGTGGGGGAGACTTTGTGTGATGAATTCGCTGCAGGAAAAGGCCTTTTATTTCTATGTCAGGGCTTGTGGGTGGAAAGGATTGGAGAAACACGGTGAAATGCTGCTGGGTTCTTCCCCTCTTCCTGACAAGGTGAGGGTTGGACCGGGGCAGTGTGAGGAGGAGGAGGAGGAAGAGGAGGAGGAAGACCACCTCATGGTGGAGAACTCACCGAGGACAGTGTGTGCAGAGGACGTGCGCGGTGTGAGCTTGGTTCAGTGCCTGCAATCAATACCAGCTTGCTCAGGGTAATGTTTTTGTGTCTTTGGAACAGTTTATTTGGTTTTTCTGAAGTGCTGGCTTTCTACAGTAATTTCTCAGGCCTTGTCCCAGCCTCTTGTCATGTCTGCGCTAAGTGAGTTTGAGGGCTATTTTCTAGTCCGCTTTGTCGCTTCTATTTTATTTTTTGCTTGGCTCTAAATTTACATTGAAGTGTAATTCTGTTTTCTTTTGCTGACTTGGCCGTGAAAAGAAACGCGTTACCGCCACCCGGGAACCCCTACGAGGCATTAATCTCCCGGGCAGGCTGCTGAGCTTCGCCTTCTGCTTTCCTCACCCCAAACTCTTCTCCCCTGATTTGTCCCCTCATCAGGCAGTGCCCGGGGATGCAGAGACACAGGGATGCAGGGACACGGGGATGCTGTGTCCCCAGAGCCATGCCAGCCCTGCGGCCCCAGTCCCCTCTAAAACCAAAGCAGTAAATTCAAGGATGGCCCGTGAGCGTGGAGGAGGGAAGAGAAAGCCTGATCTTTACAGATGACATTTAAGCCTGCGGAAGGACGATGTATTTTACCCACTGTCACATTTAAAAGGCACTGAATTCATTATAACATAGAATAAATCTTTTTTTTTTTTTTTTCCTTTTTTTTTTTTTCCCTAAATGTATTTATCCAGAGAAGAGCCACCACTTTCCAGTCAAGAGCTCCTCCTGCCAGGATAAAAGCTTCCAGCGTGGGAGCGAGGAATCAGCTCTCTCCTCTCCTGCGATGCCTGGGGCCGGTGTTGGGAGCCCACATCGGCTTTCGTGTGGGGATGGGGGTGGCCGAGGCTTTGCCTGGGGGGCAAGTAGGGGCTGACAATGCACCGAAGCACTCACACGCCCCCAACGCCGACCGTCACAAAGGGTTAAGTTGCTGCGATGGAGCTGGGTAAATCAGGCAGGAAAATAATCAGCTCCCAACTGGAGTGGGGAGATGCTCAGTATTTTACAGCTTCTTTCATACACTTTATAGAAACTAATGGTTACACAAATAATACCTAGGGGATGATAACGGGCCATAAATAATTCAGGGTTCTCCGGCACGGAGCTGCTGCGTGCGGGTTTGAGGAGCTCACGGGTGGCTGGGGAGGGGTTGGGGCTGGGTGTCCCCAAAAGAGACACCGGGGAAGGGTCCCCTCTCAGCCCTCTCCCTGCATTTTCCCCGCCTTTCCGGATTGGCTCTGCTTTGGAAAAAGCAGTTTCTCTGCTTTTTTTTTTTTTTTTGCTTTTCACCAGCTCCCCTGGTCCCTGTGGAGGTTGCTGGCGATGCCCTTCCCATGGGGCTGGGAGAAACTGGAGGTTTCCCATCCGTGCTGTGACCCCGAGGAATGGATGTGTCTCCCTCTGAGCTGAGCATCTCAGGAGAGCGGCCGCCTCCCCTAAGCCATGGGTGATGGCCAGGCACGCAGGGAAACGGCTCTGCACCACTTTTCACCACTATTTGAGGTTGGTTTTTTTGTTTTTGTTTTTTTTTTTTTGAGAGCCGTTGTGCAGAATTCCCCATCTGCGGATGTCGCGGTTTCAGTCTGACTCTGCCACTAAATATTTTGACAGCCTCTTTTCTCACAGCCCGCCGCGTCGTGCTGCAGGGTGACAGTCCCCTCAGCACAACACACACTCCCTGCCACCCCAATGGCTCTGCCAGCCGCCCACCACCCCCCAGGGGGAAACGGGTCCCCCCCTCAAACCCCGGGGGTGGGAAAGGGGACAAGGGACCAAGCCACTCCATAGTCGGCTGTTTCAAAGCAGGGACAGCCTGGCTGCCAAAGAGGGGCTCAGCTCCCCCAAAAATCCCCAAACGGGGGGGGGGGGTGTGTCCCCAGCTATTTTAATATTTAGACCACACACTTCTTGCTGCCTTAATGAGAACACGACCAGAAAAGTTGGTGGCAGGACCCACAGCTCAATAAACTGGGAGACCAAAAAACTTCCACGTCACCATTTGGAAAGGGTTGGGTTTTTCTTTTTTTTCTCGCAGCCCGGTGTGCGGGGAGGAATTGATCTGTCTAATCTCTTATCTGTGACTATGAAATTGTATTTCCCTCTTAATAGGCCTACAAATGTTACAGCTGAATAGTTCAGGAGGCACCGCAAGTGGCAGGAATACTAAAGAGAGGCGTTAGGTTTTTGCTCACTTTGGGTTGCAGGAACCAGCACCGGGAACGGCCGGGTCTGCATCAGCCCCACTCCCCGGGGACCCCCCTCAGACCCCACATCTGGGCCTGAGCCCTGCTGAGCTTGGGCTGGGGGGGTCTCCAAGGAGCTGCCTTTAGCTGAGGCACCACGAGGCTGCCCTGACCCCTCCTCGCCTCGTGCCTGCGCTGTGAAGGAAGAGGAGACAGCGGCAGACCCAATTCTTGCTCCATTAATCCCAGTTTCCCTTGTGGAAAGGTAACCGAAGCCTGGTTTTCCCACGCTGGGATGGCCACCAAGTGCCCCAGCCATTCTGACAAATCACAGAATGCTATGGGGTCAGAAGGGACCTCTGGAGATCACCTCATCCAAGCCCCTGCCAAAGCAGATCCAGCCAGAGGAACGTGTCCAGGTGGGGTTTGAATGTCTCCAGAGATGGAGACTCCACCACCTCCCTGGGCAACCTCTCCCAGGGCTCTGCCACCCTCACAGCAAAGAAGTTCCTCCTCGTGTTTAGGTGGAATTTCTTATATATTCAAGTTTGTGGCAGAGGGGGCTCCTGTCACCTCCCTGTCTGTCATCGCTGCATCTTCACCCTCTGCGGCTCCGGCAGCCGGGTTTCTCCCCAGTTTCTCTTACAATTTTGCAGGCGCTGGCTCCGTGCTCCACCGTTGGGGTTGGAAAAATGTGAGCTGACAGCTCACATCTCGTAGCCCCCCCGTCAGAGCTACGAGACGGGGGCTGTCTCACCCGGCAGCATCTCAACGTGGTGGTGATGGGCTGAGGAGAAGTGCCCCCAGCCTTGTGTCCTCCCCCCCCAACTCTGCTTCCACCCCCGGGAGAGGATCCCGGCACCAAGCAGAGATCTGAAATGTTCGCTCAAGCCCAGGAATTTGGGACTTCCAGCAGCAAACTCAAACCACTGCAAAATCTCTTGGAAACGGGGAAAAAAAAAAAAAATCACCCTTCCTCCCACCTCGCTGCTTGTAGAAACCTGCCCGAAGTAAGGAAAAGGAAAAGCACACAAACCCCTGCGGTGAAAGAATTTGGAGCAGCCAAGGACCTTTCCAGGAGGAGATGGATGCTGTGTCCCCCACCCCCCCTCGTGTCTGCCTGGGGGGATGGAGCCCTTCCTGGGACAGAGCTTGGCAAAGCTCCCCCCTCCTCCGTAAGGGAACTCACCGCCCAACCATCCCAGAACTTAAATACATCAGATTAATCGCTTTATCACTCAGACACAGGTGGATTAATGCAGTGGCTTAATGCTCTGTTTAAGCAGCTGATATTTAAAAAAAAAAAAAAAAAAAAAGCTAAATAATTGAGGGAATTACTGTAAAATGAGAAAACTTAACAGTTTATTTACTGCTTGTTGGCAGAGCTGCTGGCCAAGAAAAGCTGGTAGAGGGTCCCCGCTGCCCTGGCTCTGTGGTGTGGTGGGGACGTGGGGATGGTGGGGACATTGGGACAGCAGGGACGTGGGGATGGAGGGGACGTGGGGATGGCAGGGACATGGGGACAGCAGGGAGGTGGGGATGGTGGGGACATGGGGACAGCAGGGAGGTGGGGATGGCAGGGATGTGGGGTCCCCAACAGGGACCAGAAATGCTAAAAGTGTCATTTGTCTTTCTCCCTTCAGCCACCAACGAAGCCTTCGCAGTGATCGCTCCTGCTGGCGCAGCCGAGTCCTGCGATCTAAATGAAACTGAAAAGGTGAGGAAATAATAAAATTAAAAAAAAAAAGCTGAGGTACCACTGTTTTCTCGTGATAAAAATAACTTTTTTGCTAAAAGTGGTGTCTGTTTATCAGCTGTGGGCAAAGGCAGTTTTTTAACAGGTCTCTGTCTTCTTCAGTGAGAAGAGGCAGCTCCTCAAAAGTTGGAGAACCACATGCTGTGGGTGGTGGAACCCCAGTCCCCTTCCCAGGTGGGAAGAACTCAGGGGTATAGAGGGAGAAGCCCCCAAAAGGCAGCCCTGGAGCTGGAAGGGGCTCCCGGAGCCACAGATGGGAATCCTGCCCCACACCACAGGGTAAGTGTGGAATAACCGTGTCGTGGGAGGGAACAAGCTTCATCTCCTCGTGCTCTAATACGGGAAATATCACCTGCTCCTCCAGCTCCTCTCATAAACAGAGAATTTATCTGTCAACGAGCTAAACCAATATAAGTTGAATAATATTTGTTGATTAATGTAGTCAATGAATTTCATATTTTCTTTAAAATATTTGCTGCATATTTCTGTAAATTATTCATCCGGTTTATAAGGCAAAGCAAATATTTGTGAATAGATATGAATTATGTGATTTATAAAAATGAAATATTCATGAGTCATTTTCATTATTCACCTCGTCCTGGAATTGCTACATCAATCTGATCAGGCAAATAGATTTGGTGAAGCTCAGCCCGAATTTACAGGTATCATGGAGCTGTCTGGCTCCCGCCAAGCAAATCCGAGCGGGGTTTGGATGGAAGGTTGGAGCAGTTTTGAGGAGTTTAAGCAGTTTTCTGGGTGTCTGTGACTCCACTGCCGTCCCATGGCGTCGAGGAGAGGTGGGAAAGGAGGCGAGGGCTGAGCCCGCGGCGTGCTCTGCTGCACCCACGGAAATCAGGCAAAAAATCAGCTTTTACATGAATTCCAGCAGCAGCGACAAGGGCAGGAGCGGGAGGCGGACGTTTCCCTTCCCTGACAAGGACAGGGAAGATGCTGGCGCTGCCGGGAGGTCGTACGGCGCCGTGGGGAAGGGTGCCAGGGAGAGGTGTCTCGACTCGGAGGGACGACAGCGGGAGCACCCAGCGTGCAAAATGAGTGGCAAAAACTTGGCTGAGAAGCCTTGCCGTCGGGCAGCTCCGAACCTGGCGCTTGCAGACGTCCTTTGCCAGCCTTCGGGGAGGCTGGGGTCAGCGTGGGCACACTGCTCCCCTCGGAACCCCACTGCTGGGGGGGCGGGAGCAGCCTCTCGTGAAGGACGTGCTTGAGCAAGGGGCTTTTATCTCGGCTGCTTTATTCCAGAAATCAAACTGCACCTTGGCGTTGTGAAACGAGGACGAGTATGGAAAAGGTTGGTGGCAGAGCTGACTCCAAGGGAGAGCCCCCCAGGATGGTGGGGGACAGTGGGACTCCCAGTAACAGCTGCCTCTGGGTCAGGGTGAGCCTGGGAACGAATCTGCTGCCAGCCTTGGGATTGAAAACAAAAAATTAAATGTTAAAAACACAGTGAAGCAGATGCTTAACTTTTAAGGGTGCGAGTAATGCCTCCGATGGCGTTGGGACCGTGGGTCTGCTCAAAGTTACACACACACACAAAGTGCTGCCTGGAGCGGTGCCGCCCGCTGCCGCTCGGGAATGAACCCGGCTTTTTTTGGGAGCTGCGAAATGAGCACTCAGAAATGCAGCTTTGGGGACCTTCGTATTTTTTCCAAAGTGTTAAAGCGCTTTCTGCTTAAATAGCGAGCTCCCATTTAGAAAATAGACCGTACCACAGATGATAGCGTTATACATCTTCTGCCACCGGGGTGTTTTGCCCAGCGCTGCGTGGGGACGTCATAAAGCCCTTGTGCTCAGCCAAGTGGAATTGCTGACTCTATTACCCCGGCCAGAGAAAACCGTCCGTCTCCATCCTCCCCCTTATCCATCAGGAAGGAGCCGGCAGTTACATCCTGCGCATCCCAGATCTGCCGCTGGAGCCGACCAAGCTGGATCTTTGGGGATGCAGAACCCGAGGCCGTGGCTCCTCTCCACCTCTTGGGGAGGTGGGATCGACCAGCAGACCCCACTAACTCCAGTGGGCATGTGGGCCCCCCAGGTACTGGGGGTCCCCAGGGTCTGGGGCCGGCGGCTGCACCAAGGATGGACAAAAGAGCTTTGGATCCCGGGCAGGTCCCTCAACACCGCCAGTGACTGGCCCCCTTTTTTTCCTGCAGCCCCTCTCCCAAAGGTCACATTGCCTCCCGCGAGGCAGCAGCTGCGATGTTTTATTCCGACCAAGGCAGTTCCTGAGTTTTCGCACTAAACTCCAGATTTGTTCAACCGTGGGATGGCATTTCTCCCCTTGTCAGCTCTGGAATAGCCACAGAGAAGCCATTTATCAGCACCGTGTGTGCATCCAATCTCCGGGGCTCTCTGCTTCGCCTCCCATTATTGCCCGTCTCCGTGGCACTTAATGAAGCAGCTATTTTGAGGCGATGTCCTAATGAATTTGAAAAGTTTTTGACCCTTTTATTGCGACGTCTCAAATATCAGGTACCTGGAAAATAGTTTTAATGTTGCATAGACCATTATGAGCCCATGTATTTATTCTAGGTATTCTGCCCTGAGACGTTTCACGGAGCTTTGGGACAGCAGCCAGCAGGCGGGAAGGGCTTTTCCTTAGGGAGATGCCTCCACTGGCTGCTCCTTCCCCATATATTCCTTTTCTCCCGTGCCCCGGCAAGCTGTGTGGTGGGGTTGGAGGTTAAAGTGGACTCACAGTCAATGTGGGAAGAGCTGGCATCACCTCTGTCGAGGAGCTGCTGGTCCAGCTGGTCCTTTCCAGAGGTGAAGATCCCAAAACTGCTGCCACCGGGCTCCTGCAGCTCAGCCTGAAACTGGCAGAAAGGGTACAGAAATAAAGTCTCAGTGGCAGGAGGGCTCAGGCAGAAGGTGCCCGTGGGTGCCTTTCCCCCTCAGAAACCAGGCTGTGATGTGGTGCCCATGTCCTGCTGCATCCCCATCGCCCCTCCAGCTCCCAGATCCCGCCGGGAATGCCCCATGGGCATCTCTTCCTCCCAGATCCAGGATTTCCAGGGATTTTTTGAACCAACATTTGCAGGTGGGTTGAAACCATGCAGGTTTTTTTTTTGTTTTCTGAGGCAGGAGGGAGGGGATGTGGGGAGGTACCTGCTGCAGATGGGCCACCAAAGGAGAGGATGGAGCTGGAAACCTCCCAGCGGCTGGGAGAGGTTTCTGTGCTTTGGATACACGGGTTTAGTAACGGAGAGAAATCACAGCCTCGGGTTAGTGCAGCTGGAAACACACCTGCTGATATTGGCCCATTTGGGTTTTTTTTTTCCTTCCTGGCTCTACATGGTCTCGACAGAACGAAGCAGAGGAGGCGGGTGAGGGATCTGAGCTCCGACAGCAGACCTTGTAGTGGGTTTGGATGACACGGGATTTTGCAGAAGGAAGTGAGGAGTTCGGTGACAGAGAGACAGCTGAGGCTCTCCAGGGCAGGGCAGTAAATCGTCCCTGGTTCACAGCCCTGCTCCGGGGCTGCATCTGAAGTGCCTCGTTGCTTGGGGTCAGGGGCTGCTCGCTCAGTTATTGCAACCATCTCCATAAAGGCAGGATCCCAGGTTCCCAGGGGCACAGCACGGGTGGGCAGGGGTAAATCCCAGCCACTTTCCCGGGGGGGGGGAGGGGTGCACAGCCCCCTCTGTGCTGCCAGAGGCAGGAGGGAGAGCACCACAAACAACCTCGGCTGCCTTCAGGCTCAGGGGTGCCTGTTTTCGAGTTTCTTCTTTTCCCCCATCTGCTTTGTCGAAGGACTTTGTTCCTTAGTCATTTATTTTTTAAAAGAAAATCAAGATAAAAATCTGCAGCCTTCCAAAGGACATTAATTGCCGCTACTTAAAAGCGTTCAGGGCTGGTAATTATATTTTTTGCTCAGCAGCCGATGGACTTGGAAACCACTTTTAACCCTGGAAAGGCAGGGGGAGGCAGCTTCCCATCTCCCAGGGACACCAGGTACCTCTCTCCGGGCCCTGGGACAGTCTCCGGGCTGCTCTCCACGGCAGGGAATCCCATAGCAGGGGCTGAGCGTGGTGACATTAAAGCCCCAAAGCAGCCCCGGGAGGAGGCCGGCGGCCTCTTCCCCGTCCCCATTTGCCTCCAAAAACGCCTCTTGCAAATCCCCCGGGACCCCCCTCGCTGCCTCCTCGCGCGGGACGTTTGTTTGTCAGCAACTGGGAAACAGCGCAGCCAAAGCCGCCGTTAGCTCGTGGCAATATCAGCTATAATTTTAAGGTCTGTTAAATATGATTTAAATATTTTTTTACTCATTAGTAATAATTTAGAATGATTCCCTTTCTTTTTTTTTTTTTTTTTTCGGAAACTTCAAGTATGATTGTAATAGCTTTGTAATTTTGGGCTCTATCATTAAAATTAATGATATCCTAATGCTCTATGTGCACTAGAAAAGTCTGATCAGTTTTTTCCCCTTTATATATCATTACTAATAGAACATTTTAATGGCTGTAATTTCCAGCCCTGTAGATGGAAACCTAAAAATAGGAAGAAAGCCTATTTCATCACGCCATGCCAGCCCCTAAATAATTCAATTACAAAGACTGGAATATCCGAAGCTGGGTGTGCTCCCAGCTGCAGATAACCAGAAGTACTCGATATTACTTTTAGAGCCGGGCTGGTTATGACAAGGTCTTGCCCTCCGGCCCCTGCCAGGGATGGATGCCAGCGGGCAACCATCGGGATGCAGAGGGCAACCATCAGGGATGCCAGTCTGTCTCCCCCAGCTCTGCTCTACCGTGGGGAAGGGCGAGAGCATCACCACCACCAAAGCCTCAAGCTTCCCTAAAACCCCGCTAAGCACCTGGTTTATTGCTCCCCACGGTCTTTCTCCTCCTTTAGGTACTTCTAAAGCCTCTCACCATCCTCCTCACTCCTACGTACAGCTCACTCGGCTCACGTCTTTACCTTGCAGAGTTTATAAGATGTACTTTTGCTGTTTATTGGTTTATGCTTTGCCTCCTCATAGCAAGACTTGAAGATTAAATTCTCACTCTGGATTGTCGGGGTGTTTTTTTTTTTCCTTCTTTCTTTCTTTCGTTATTATTTTTATTTTTTTGGTTTTTTTGCTAAGGGAGTGAGAGATGGTTCTCATATGTTCATGTGCAGAGCTGATATCTCCCTTCGGCGGCCGGAGGCAAGTGGTGGGTGGGAGGAGAAGGTCAGCGCAGGTTGGTTTCCAGCCTACGCCTTTTCTCACCTCAATAACACACCATTTTGCTCCAGATCTGCCAGTCCCTTGGGAGCAGAGGCTGCGGCAGAGGTGAGGACCGTGCCATCGGGGCAGAGAACCTGCCAACCCTATCTCCCCATCCCGGCAGCCTCCCCCGCACCACGGCTCCGGGGGCAGCATCGGGCAGGGAAGAAGAAGGAGAGGTCCAGGAGTTACCTACGGAGGAAAGAAAAGGAGCTTTTATATGTCTTTATTAACAATTCATAAATAAAATGCAGAAGCCTGCCCCGCGGCGGCAGGCGTCCTCCTGGGCAACGCAGCTCCAGCCCCGACCGCCGGCAACGGTGGACACTTTGCAGTTAGATGTGACACAAAAGGCCAAAATAATTAACACAGGCACAGATCGGGCCTCGGGAGTCTCTCCAGAGCCCCCCCCCCGCCGTGCCACGGGCAGCTGCCTGCACTTTGCCTCCCTTTGGCTTATTCTCACACTCTGGCCCCCCAGGTCTGCAGACCCGCTCCCGGGGCCGTGGGGTCGGCTCCAAGCAAACCAGACACGGGAGTTATCATCTGCTGCTTCCTAAATGCAACCCTGAGATTTTTCTCTTTGCCTTTTTTTTTTGATTTTCCCTCTTCTCTAGGTTCGCCTTGCCTGTGCGCTCCATCCCGCTGCAGCCACCTGAGCAGCCCCAGGAGGGGGAGGACACACCAGGACGGAGGTTAGATGCTCACCTTCATGTTGAATATTTGTTTTTACAATAATTGCCCTCTCTGATCTCCTCTGTGTTTTCCCCCCAGGTGCCAAACCCCAGGCGTCACCTTGTGCCACTGCACAGGGAGGGACAAACGGCCTCGGGAGGGGGAGAGGGCAGCGCCGGGACCTGCTCTCCTGCGGGATGAGGGATGGCAAAGATAATAAAAAGTGGGATGGACCCAGCTCCCCCTGCACACCCCAGCAGACTGCAAAAGTTAAACCTCCCCACAGCTGCAGGTACATGGGTACAGCCTTGGAATGCGTTCCAGCAATTAAAAACTGCCTTTTTGTCTCTCCTGAAGGTCTCGGGCTCGATCATCCTTTACTGCCTAATAAGGAGAGCTTTTGTATGTTGGCATTTCTTTTCCCCTGGTATTATCAGTGCTGAGGAGAAAAAGCCCAAGCAACACAGAAAATCAGTGCAGCAGCAAGTTATTGGGCTGGGAGCAGGGGTGAGTGCGGGAGCATCCCTGGCGTGTGCTGGGGGATGGATGGGGACGGATTGGGATGGATGGGGACGGATAGGGATGGATTGGGATGGATAGGGATGGATGGGGATGCTCCTGCAGATGCCGGGTGAGGGCACATTGACCCCAACCCGCTGTTAGAGCACGGCCCTTCCCTCAGCCAACAGCCCGATGGGATTTGCAGGGGCTGAAGCCTCGCCTGCAGAACCAGCATGGAGGCACAAGCTGGAGACAATTAGGGAAATGTCAGAAATTGCAAAATTAGAGCCGAAAACCCTCCGAGCGCTGATGAACATGAGGCGGTTGAAGCGAGGAGCGGAGCTGGCCCCGGGCTGGGTGAGATTGTACTGCTGGGCAGGCCAGTGAGCCTTGTATGACATTTCCAAGGCTGTTTCCAGCCCAAACCTTGCACACTCCCAGGCTGTAGGACATGCCATCCTCTTCCTCAGGGAGCCACAGCCTTGGCTGCAACTTTTCCTGGTTGCTTGGGGTCCCTTGCAGGCGTGTGGCAGCATCAGCAGGAGAACCTGCATCCCTACGGGGGCTGTCCCGCTGTCCGTGGGGTCACTGCATCCCCGGTCCAGCCCTGCCCAGGCTGTAAAGCCACAGCCAGTTTATGCAAAATGCAGTCAGATGGAGCTCAGAGGGCTGTTAAATCGATTCGCCTGTTCTCAGGTATCCATGTCAGAAGGCAAAGAGGCTCTGCCGAGAAGGAAGAATGAAGGGAGGCTGAGAAAATTGCATTTATTTTCAGGTGGGACGCAAGCGAGGGCGGCTGGCGGTGGCCTCAGCCTGGCATAATTGCCTCAGGTCTCCAAATCAATGTTTACCGCAAGATGAGGCATTTAATGTAGGTTATTCCGAGGAGCTAAAATTGGCCAGCTGCTAGCCGTGTGGTCAGGAAAGAAAGAAAACACTTTTATTCCACCCCGTCTCCGGGTTCCCGGCGTGGCCGTGCTGTAGCACCAGCCCACGGTTCGGTTTGCCCTTGGTGGTAAAGTTTGGGTGCCCAAGGGAAGATGCCATCGCCCCGAGAGCAGCGCCCACGGCAGCCAGCTGTAGGATAATACATCAATTTCAAACGGGCAAGAGCAGGCTGAGTAAAACAAGGTGCCGTTCCTTCCGAGACACTGATTTACAATGCACCAGCCCTGACCCCGCCGACACTCTCCCCGCCAAAGGAAGTGATTACCAGCTTCAGCCCCCCCCCGAAACGTGGCCTGAGGAGCTTCAGCTGCAATATTCTGTATTTCAATCACAAGTGGCCGGCCCAAGCTCCTAAACAACTCAGGGTGAGTTTTTTCTCCAAAGCACCTGCCCCAAAGTGGGGGTGCGGGCAGAGGGGGTGTGGGAACCCGGCTCCCGGGGGGCACTCGGGGGGGAAAGGAGCTGCCCCTCTGCTCCCAGAAGGTTATTTATTGTGCTGCTCCCTTCTCCCTCGGGGGTGGGAAGCGAAAGCAGTGAGCAGAAGGCTTCCCAGGCTCTGCAACAGATCAGAAACCCACAATACCTAAACGTTTGGACTTGTTGTTCCCAACCCATTGCTGCATTAAAAGTTAATTAATGCATTAAAGATCCGGCTTTTAAAGGCACAGTTGTCTCCTTTCAGCATTTGAATGACATAGGCCAGAAAACATGATATTCTGGCTGTTGAAGAGGAAGGATTTCTCTTTATTTTGTTCACATTAGGACATCCTGATGCTTCTCTCCCACCTGCCCTCGTGTCAGATGTGCTCCTGCCACAGCACCCGCCGTCCCCCGGCTCCCGATGTCCCCGTTCCCTGTGGGAAGGTCACAGGCTGCAATCACACCTCGGCCACAAACCCAAAGTTGGGTCTTTTCAAGGCATTTTAAGAGGCTTGATCATTTGTTTCATGCTGATTTGCAAGAGTATATTGCTTCCCACTCAGAAAAGTGCAAAACAAAGGCTTTTAGACAAAGCAAACTGGGTCCACAGGATTAAAAAAAAAAAAAACCTATTAAAAAAAAAATGTTGGTCAAATTCCCAAGGAACATTGACAGTTTGTTCATCCTGGGGGACTGCAGCCCACAGTGATGCTGTTTCCACCTGGGAGTGGGGCTTTCACCCATCCATTGCCCCCGGGCTGCAGCTCATCCTGCTCTTGTTGGTGAGAGAATTTCCCTTTGCGCGTAGAAAAACAGCTTTAAAGCATCCAAGCTTTTCCATGGTTTATAAAGGGGTTGGTATCCACGTTTCTGCAAGCAGGTCCCCGAGAAACTTGAAGTGTTTTCCCTGTGAACAAGGATCAACATTTTCTTAGAAGGTAAGAATTTTCCATCCCGCTTTTCCCCTCCTTCCTGCAGCGGGAGGTTTCCTGCCCGGCCCTGGGGAGTGTGGAGAAGAGCACGTGGGATTATATTGTGGCCCCACTGAGCTTCACATGCTGTGAACAGCCCCGGGATGGCCCAGCCGTGAATATAATACCTTTTTACAGCAATATATTCAGCATCTGTGTTCAAAACTGATACACTTTTCTATCTTAAAACTCCTAATGTCTTTTTATCGGCTGCATCAGATTTCTCCACGCGAGAACTGCTCCGCTATCAGCCATACCAGTGTTACGGTAAAAGGTGTTAGAACATACTCAAAGCTGTGTTTTGCTGCTCCTCTCCTCTTTGGGAACTCAGTTTTAGGTGGGTTGTTCAAACGCCAGCTCTCGGGTCCCCCATCTCCACGCGGGGAGCACAAAGGGAGCCCCCTTTGAAGGAGGAGGGGGCTGTGCCCTGCCAGCGGCACTCCCCGAGCCTGGAATTCTCCCTGGAACTCTCCAAAACTTCTTTTCTCACCACCAGAGAAAAGTGCTCAGGGCAGCTATTAAAGTGTAATCAATCAGTGTCAAATAAAAGTCATCAGAATATGACTAAGAGTCTGATTGCCTGTAACCAACATAATTAGACGGCGAGGATTTTCTTTCTCTTCCCTTTCTGCAAGAAGGCTAAAAGCCTCCAAAATTGGAGCTAATATCCTCTGTCTGGAGCGAGGTGAATTCACATTTGACCTATTGTTCAAATAAAAATTCTCCTCAAATCCAGCCCAGCCCGGCGACAGCTCTCGCAGTGGGGGCTTCAGCACAGACCTATCCTGAGAACACTAAAAAAAAAATATCTATAATCCCTGAAATTTGTTTCCATTTAGCATGTGGGATGGGGCAGGTTTCAAGGGTGACAGGACAGGAGGGAAGGTCTTCATCTCGCTCGCTAATCACTGCCGTGTGAGCAGCTTTTGTCCCGGCATTGGTGAGCATCATGCTGGAAGCACTGGCTAAATAAAGCCACGTGTGGGTCTCTGGGGAGGTGAGGAAGGGTTGGGGGGGAGGGGGGGGACCCGCAGGCAGAGCCTTCTCCCCGTGGACCTGGCGAGTCTCCACTTGGGAAGGCTCAGCCGAGGCCAGCTGAGAGCCCTGGTTCCCTCCAGGGGACAAACAGCTCCTGCTGAGGGGGGTCCCTGGGGTGGATGGGGGGTCCTTGGGATGGATGGAGGGTCCTTGGGATGGATGGGGGGGGGTTCCCTCTCTTTTCTGCAAAGAAAAAAGCCTTTACTAGGAAGCAAAGGATGATGCTTTAAGCACGACCCCAGGGTGCTGTGGTCCCTGGGCAGGCTCCATCCCCACCCTGGTGCAGCCCCTACCAAAGCCGTCGTCTTTGCATCTCCGGTATCGCCGAACCCGATTCCCTCCGGCTGACAAAAGTAGGCCGTGTTTCCATATTCCCTGTCGCCGCTTATCTGTCTCCTCTCACTCTCCAAATCCTCTTTCCATTTATATTGGCTTTAATGAAGTGCTGGCCTCCCGCGGCGCCGCCTCCCGCACCCCAGCCCCCAGGTACGGCTCCCACCCCACACTCGTGGGGGTGAAGCAGGAGTTTTCCTGCCTGGTTCAGGTTCAGCTCTCTGGCTGACGTTTAGGTGAGGTTTTTTTTTTCCCTCCAGCTATTTCTTTTTTATCAGATATTTCCTCCTGTCATCCTGCCTTTTAAGGTGACCTGCAGAGGAAGCAAACAAATGAGGCTCTCATTATTTCGCCCTTTTTTTCCTTCGCTCCTTGAAATGTTTTATCGATCCATTTCTTCCTCACCTCATTTGTGCGTGTTTTGGCGTGGAGCTTGTTTGGGGGCGTTCCTGGTAGGAAAGGCCGGTTCTTTTCCTGATGTAATTCTGCTTCTGCTCAAGCCCAGGGGCTGGCAGTGGCAGGGAGCTCCAGAGGAGCATCATGGTGGGTTCCCTGGACCAGGGCTCCTTTTCCCAGGTCCAGGTGAGTTTGGGAGCCCTGGGGGGTGGGTGAGCATCTGAGCACACAGCCCGGATGGGCAGCCTTTGCCTCCACTCTGCGGGATCAGTCCTCAGCTCTCTGGTCCTCAACATCCCCCCAAAAAGTCCTCAACATCCCCCCAAAATCTCCTCAGCATCACCTTTAAAGGATTTCAGCATCACCCTGAAAGGTCCTTGGCATCACCCCAAAAGATGCTCTCCCCAGCCTGTGCCCCACGTGGCCAGGCTGCCACCACCAGCCACCAAACCATCCAACCGCTCTGCTTTCCGAAGCACTGAGTAATTAAAAAAAACAAAAAAAAACAAAAAAAAACCAAAACAGCAGAATAGAAGTAATTCCCACTTAGACGAAAGGACCTGCTGGAATTCGTGATGGGAAGGAGACATTCAACAGATGTGCATTAGCATAATGTGGAAATGGTGTGAAGCAGGGTGTTATTTTTCTCCCCAAGAGGTTTACAGTAAGTGGGGCCACCCCCCCTCTCTCCCTCCCCCCAACTTTTGCTTCAGGTTTTCCCAGCGCACAGGAAAGTCAGGATAAATAAACCCAAGAAGGGCTGTGGCTGGAAGCCCCGGTCACACGAGCAACGACCTTGCTCCCAGGGCTCTCCAGGTGCAAAACCAGCCCAGTATAAACTGGGAGAGGTTTCCTTCAGAGGTGAAGGAGTGGGCAAGCAGAGCCGTGGTGGTGGAAGCCCTTTCCCGGGGCACCCAACCCCCCTTGCTCCTGCCGCAGCCCCCCCAGCCCCCGGCTGCTGACATTTCTCCTCAGGCTCTGGCATTTATTTTAATCCGTCTTGGTTTTGCATTTCCCTCGCAGGATTAACGGGCGAAGCAGCGAGCCGTCGGCACATGGAGATGAGCTCACCCCGCGTGGGAGTCCCTACCCTCGGCCACCACCCGTGGGGTGAGAGGGGAAACTGAGGCAGCCTCGGGAAAGGGGTACGAACCCCCCCAAAAACCCCGCGGGACAGTTTTTCCTGCCTTTTGAGCGCTGGCAGAAGTTGTCTGTGGTTAAGGCTGTGCCTACCTTGAGATGGCATCCCTGGAATCGTCCCCGGCTGGGCTGTCGGGTCCTCCTGGGAGCAGCTCATGGGTGTGCTTCGGGCTGGAGGGCACACGCGTGTGCGCACACACGCTCAGACACGCGTGCACCACGCGCACACGTGCCCGGGGGCTGCAGTCCCCGGGTCAGCTCGCATTGCAAAGCACGACGAGTCCCACAGCCGCTCGCCCTCCCTGTCCGGGCACCGCCTGGCAGATGGACAGACAGATGGACAGGCAGACAGGCCGTCGCGCACCGTTCTCCGGGCACTGCCTGGGAGACAGATGGACAGACGGACCACCGTGCGTGCGGATGGATGGACAAACAGCGTCTGGCATCCCGCATCCTCCCCGGCTCCACATCGTCTGCCCGCAGGCTCCATCTTGTGGAAGATGTTCCCCCGAGGAGCCGGAGTGGGAAGATGCCCCTGGGTGAGGGTCCACTCCTGTGAGGGTCCACTCCTGTGAGGGTCCACTCGTGCCAGGGTCCCCATGGCACCCCCAGCGTGGCTGCAGGGTCCTGGATGGGCTGGCAGAGCTGGCACCCAGCTGGCACACCGGCTCCCAGGCTCTGTCTCCATGGGCTTCAGAACATGTTACGGCCCTGTGGAGTTAACCAGAGACATAAACGTGGTGGAACTTACTCCAACAGATGGAGGACAATTTTCCTCTCATCATTTACCCAACCCCAGCCCCTCCTCGCTGGTCCCCAGGCAGCAGGGGACCGATGTGGGAGCAGGTGGATGACGCCGTGCTCGTCCCCCCGCGCTCCTACAGAGAGAATTTATCTCTCCCCGTTTAGGGGAATGTAGATTCAGCAAACAAGAGGAAGGGAAAGGATTGGAGCATCTCCCTTATGAAGAAAGGCTGAGAGAGCTGGGGCTCTTCAGCCTGGAGAAGAGAAGGCTGAGGGGAGACCTTATCAATGCTGACAAGTATCTAAAGGGTGGGTTGAAGGAGGAGGGAGCCAGACTCTTTTCAGTGGTTCCCAGTGACAGGACGAGGGACAACGGGTACAAGTTGGACCATGGGAAGTTCCACTCCAATCGGAGGAAGAACTTCTTTGGGGTGAGGGTGGCAGAGCCCTGGAAGAGGCTGCCCAGGGAGGGTGTGGAGTCCCCTTCTCTGGAGATTTTCAAGCCCCACCTGGATGCTCCTGAGTAACATGCTCTGACAAGCTCCGGGCAATCCTGCTTCAGCAGGGGAGTTGGACTGGGTGATCTCTATGGTCCCTTCCAACTCTAAAAATTCAGTGAAGTTCAGTGAAAGCGGTGGCGAGTCTCCCCGTGCCGTGCCGGTGAGCGATGCCGGCGTTTGCCGGCGCCGGTGGCTCCCCCAGCACCCCACGCCTTTCCCCTTTCCCTCCTCGTACCCCTCAGCGCCCGGCCGTGGGATAAACCCGGGTGGCTTTCATTCTGCTGGATGTTCTGCCTTCTTTGGGGTTTATTTCCCATACAATGTGACACAGTAATTCCACCGTGTACAATTTAATGACACATTAGGAAAGGATTAATCACTGGACGCGGCGCTCACGTTGGGCTCCTTCACTGGGGTCTCTGGATCCTGGGTGATGTCCCCCCTCGGGGGTGAGGGTTCAGGGGGCAGCAGCGCAGCACCAGGCAGGAGCTCTGCCGGCCCCCGCACCCCAAGTGTCCCGGGTCCCTTTGCAGCCCCGAGGCTGGGGACACGGCTGGAGGGACGTGGCCGGAGGGAGGGCGCTTGGTAGGAAAACAGGATACGCAAACCTCTCAAGAGCACATCCAATTTCCACTCATTATGCCATAATTTCCATCATTTTAATTACATAAAAGGCAGATAAATGGCAAGTATGCTCCTACTTGTGCCTTTTCTCTTAATTATTAGTCCTTTGCACGGGCCAGTTTGCAATGAATCAGGCTTTAAACAGTGTTCAATCGGAACATGCTCTGCTTTATTTGAATTATCTTGTTGGCCGATCATTCCCCAGAACATAATAAAACAAACATTAATTACTACTTCAGCGGGTGTAATCTTCTTGAAAGCACTCAACGCTACTCAAACGCCATTGTAGCCTCGCGCTCCGCACTTTAAGGCACGCGGGTAAATAAACTCCTCCGGCAGGTCGGGACACGGAGCAGAGCCCTCGCCTGCTGCTCCGAAGGGGCGGCCTCGGAAAAGTTTGGAAGACGCGTGGATATGCCAAGGGAAACGGCCAAACCTGGTGGCCAAAGAGGACAGAAGTTGTGGCGGCTCAGCAGGATGCTGTGGGATGGAGTGGGATGCTGTGGGATGCAGCGGGATGCAGTGGGATGGTGTGAGATGCTGTGGGATGGAGTGAGATGCTGTGGGATGTTGTGGGATGCAGCGGGATGCAGTGGGATGCTGTGAGATGCTGTGGGATGGAGCGAGATGCTGTGGGA
>QJSC01016009.1:2900656-2981144 GCA_003697955.1 Calidris pygmaea
GGGATGCTGTGGGATGCTGTGGGATGGAGTGAGATGCTGTGGGAGGCAGAGGGATGCAGCAGGATGCAGTGGGATGCAGCGGGATGCTGTGGAATGCAGCAGGATGCTGTGGGATGCTGTGAGATGCTGTGGGATGCAGCGGGATGCTGTGGGATGCTGTGAGATGCTGTGGGATGCAGCGGGATGCTCAGACTGCAGCATGCTGGGCTCCCAGCACTGGGACGGGCTGGGCTCTGCCAGCAGCCACAGAAAGCGACGCCAACACTTGCGTTTGGGTTTGTACAGGGCTTATTCGGGTCCTGCCTCGGTCGATTTGGAACATTTCATGTACGTGTAAATGGCAGCTCCTAATCTCCACTCAGTTTTCAATGGCATTTCCAAGGCTAAAATACTCTGGGCATCGGGCCTTGCCAGGGGATGAGGGAGAGCCAGGCGCTCGGCATGTGGGAACATCTGCTAGAACCTGAGCTGCCGGCTCGGGTTCCCTACCGTCCTGAACGGAACCCGAGTGGACCGGTCGAGGAGTGACCGGGACCGTTCCGGTCTAATGAGGGAGGGAGGGGTCGACCCCTGGACGTGTCGACCCCGGTGAGTCGTGGGGGGTGGAGCGGATGTTTCCCGACGACGTTTCGGGTCTCCCCGAAAACCCGACCTTCCTCTCCAGAGACCACACTTCCGACGACTGTTGGAGTCTCTCCTCCTGCTGAGCCTCCTTTCCTTCAGAAGATTCCTGCTTGGGAAAGGCTGCCCAGGAAACCTGGTGGGGCTGCTGCAGGCTCCGGTGTGGGTCTGGGCTTTGCAGCCCCAGGGCTTCCCTGCCCTCAGGAAAGCTCTTCCCACCAGCAGAGTGATGAGAGAGCCAGGAAAACACCAGCGTGGGGCAGGAAAGAGGATTCTCCAGGAGCAACGAGCTTCATGGGCTGCATGTGAAGCCTCTTCGTGGTCACCCCTGGCCAGCTCTGGAGACATGAGGTGAGTCAGGGTTTGGGCTTTCCCGACTGGGAGCACTGGTTTGAAGGCGGTTGAGGATACCTCAACTGCCAACACTGAGGTTTGAAGGTTTGGGGGGGGTCCTGTCCCCCTAGGGAAGATCTCTGGGGGTGCAGAGCGAAGGGAAAGGCAGGGCTGTAGCCGACAGCCATGGTGATGCTGAGGGAGATCCAGGCAGTGCCCAGCCAGTTTCTGTAGCGTAACTGAAGGGATCTGTTCTGTTGGGGACTTTCAGATGCAGAGCAGAGAGGGATAAATCTCAGTTCCCGGCACCCTTCTGCCACGCCGACTTAGAGCAGAGCAGTGCACACCCGTCTAATGAGGAGTAATATTTCTGGCAGTCGAGTTTCCTCCTCAAAGAGCTCGCTGGGGTTTCTCCCCAATGGTGTGTTCAAACACCTCCTGCCAAGGGACCCCCCCTGTGCTCCTGCTCCCGGGGTCACCCTCCTGGTTCCTTCGTGGGTCGTGGCTGGGGAAGTATCTGCAGTGCTGTGTGTGGATGTAGCCTCTTCCTGCGCATCTGCCCTTGGGGTACATCTCTCCTGGCCCCCCCCCCCGGTACCCCCAGGATGGGGATGGGGGCTGATTCTCACCAGCCCATGTGGGGACCTAGTATTTGCCTCCATCATTTCAGCTCGTCTGCGAGCAAGGAGGGTTTTAGCCATGTTTTAGCTGGGAGTGGGGAGAGATGTGTCCAAAGGCAGGCAGCAGCGTGACATTTTTCCAGCCAGTGTAAGTTCAACATCATTAGACATTCCTCCTACATGTACCGAGGCACAGGGAAGTTTTGGCAAGGTCTTTCCCTGACGGGGGCTGCCTGCTCTGAAGCCGCTCCCCACCTCCCCCCAGCCTGCTCCTCCACCTGCAGAAACCCAGCCCTTTGGGCTTTCTCATGGACTTACTAAAAGATTTAAAAATGAGGGCAATTTTCCTTGCCCACAGCCCCCGTGCCAGCTGCAGAGCGTTTCCAAGAGGATCTCTGCATTTCATTAGATGCAAAGCTTCTGTCTGAGAGAAATCAATTGCAGCCTGAATCTTAAAGACAAAAATCAATTGTAACTCTGCTTTCCAAGTGTGGGCTCATATGCATACATCGACTGAAGAGCTCGGGCAGCCTCCGGGTCTGAAGGGACCCTTATGGACTGTCGCGTTAAGCATCTGCAAGAACAGAAAGCAGATAAGAATGCAAAGAGAGCCCGGGCTCTTCTCTGAGGCACCGTTATTTAAGGAGATGGTTCTTGTCGGTGTGGGAATGTACCCCATCGTAGTGAGAAATCCATCCTCAGTGCAGGTTTCCATGGAGAGCTACACGGACTCAAAACTTACTCTGTGTGGGCATCCTCAGGTGTGCCTGTGCAAGTACATGTGGAAAAGAAAATATCTTTGAGCTTCCTAAATATTCAATACTCTTACTTCTAAAGCCTGGGCTTGCATCTGTGCAAGGAAAAAAAGGGATTTAAGTATGCTTTTAAATAAGGAAAGTGGTTCGTGTCCTGTTCTTCACATCCCACCCACCTCCAAAGGGCTGTGTGTTTCTTCCCCGTCGGTGTTTCCCCCAGGCAGGGGGTGACGGGGCACAGGGCAGACGGGGAGAGCCCTGGTCCAGCCCTGGCATCCTGGGCGGGGAGGAGGAGGAGGATGAGATGCTGTGCAGATAGAGCCATATGTTGTCAAGTTAATAAAAGACCTTGGAAAGCATAAATCCTCTGGATGCTGGCTGCTAGCCCAGGTGCATAATTTCCTTGCCATCGGGGGGAGCAGGCAGCAGCTGTACAGCTCCTGGATTGTAAGCTAATGAAAAAGCCCACAATGAAACGCTCCAGCCCCCAAGGACAGCGAGGGAACGCGGCGCTCTCTGTCAGAGCCATTATTTGTGTTGGAGGAGAGCCTGGCAGGCTCCGGCAGGGCTTCCTCCCGCTCCCCGGGCCGGGAAAAGGTTATTTCTTCTGCAAAACGGGGGTCTGGGGGGGGGCATGGTGAGCCAGGACCTGCCTGTGGCTGGGAGGGAAAGGAGCTGCTCCTGAAAAAGAGGGAAAAGCCCGTTTCCCTGCTGCGGGCAGCCAAGCTGTGAAACCCACTGCTGCGGAAATACGAAGTTTGGGATGCGTTGGGTGGGATAAGTGTGGAGGGGAGGAAGCAGCAAGGGCTGAGGGACCCCAAGACCTTCACTCTGACCCGCTCGGTGCTTTGTGGGGCAGCCCTGGGCCCTGCTGGCTGTGGGATTGATTCCCAGAAACTTTTATCACTAAAATAAATTCTCAATGACCCACCTGAGGCTTAGAAGGAAGAGGGAAGCTGCTGTGTGTGACTCAACCATAACGCAAAGCTATTTCCTTTCTCATTTGCGAACCTGAACATTCAGACATACACAAATTAATGAGTATTATTATGGGCCTCATTAAAAGAACTGTTCTTTAGGGGGAAACCATCTTCCCCAATTCCAGGGCTGTGTTCTGTTTGCTCGGCTATTAATTGATGGCAAACTGTGAAATTCTCAATTTCGCTATGATTAACTTTGTGCCGCCTGTAACTTGCTGACCTTCCCGGTGCGAGCAGGGATGGAGTGGGAATGTTGGTGGAGGCAGAGCTGGTTCCCACACCAGACACTCGTCTGGGACCACTGGGACCGAGTCCTGCTCCGATGGCAGTCCCCCACTGAGCAAATTCACTCTGCTTCCTGCCGCTCCAGCAAAAATGTCAGACTTTTTAGGGAAATAAACACCACGCTGGGATCTTTTTTTTTTCTTTTTTTTTTTTTTCCTCTCCTCATCCTCATGTGGATTGATCCAACACAAGTGTTCATCCTTGCCTTAAGTAGGGAACCGGCGCCGCATCTCAAAGCCTCATTTTGCCTTTTGCCATTAAATTATATTAAAAGGGCTTTCATGTTATCCCGTAAGTAGGTGCTTTTCATTCCAGCCACATCTCCTCCCGCACCACCAGCCTCCTCTCCTCAAAGCAAGAGCTTTCCTTGTGTGCACAGAAAGAGAAGGCACCTCGGTTATTTCTCTCACGTGGGTTTTAGGCACCTCAAACACAGCAAGGTGTCACGATTGGAGTGACAACCTTTTTCCCCGCGGGCTTGTGAATAAGTGTGATGGGCTCCCACCCCATCCCTGCAGCCTGTGGTCCCCCCTTCCCACCTCCTGGAGACACCTCCATCCCCTGAGAATTCTCGCAGGGATGAGCTGAACCCCAGTGTGTCTGGAGACACACTCCCTTCCCGAGGTCGAGATGTGTGTTTTCTGCTGCCCATCTCTAACAGAGGTGCTGCAAGCAAGCCAGGAGGTGGAGGTGGATCCTTCTAATCACAAGTCATCAGCAATTCTCCTCCTGGGAGAGGTGAAGGCCCTGGGGAAGCAGACACGGTGTGGAAGGGGCTGCTCCAGCCCTGCAGCTGCTCTGGGTCTCCTTCAGACACATTAATCTCCATCTCAGAAACTGGGAGAAAAGGGCAGCTTCCCCCTGCAGTGTGCTGACCCCCCCCCCAACACCATGCTGGGCCACTGAATGGTGTCCCCGTTACCTGCTGGAGGAGCAGAGGATGGTGTCAGCTGGGGAACCAGGACCATCTCTGACAAAGTCTGCACTTGAACTGCTGGAGGAGGAAGAAGAGAAGGAGGAGGGATGGCGAGGTCGTGACCCTGGCGGCAGAGACACCATCAAGCCAGCTCTTCACCGGTCCCTTCCATGCCCAAGGATCTGCTAATTGGGAGCGATACTTGGAACGAGCCCCATTTGAAGTCTCAGACAGATTCTTCTTTTACAATGGATGAAAAAAACCCTCAATTTTCAAGAAGTGCATCAAGCCCTTAATTGGGATTTTAATTCCTAAATGGCAGTAGGTAGAGCAAACCTGGCTCCCCGGGCTAATGCATCCTGGTTATTAGAGAGCAGATGCCCCTGGAAGGGAGGAGGGGCGGCAGTGTTTGCATAGCAATGAGCCCCCAGAACCAAAGTTGATTTTCTTTTGCATCTAAAAGCAGACATGAGTGGTACTTATTAATTTGAGTCCACCTCTGAATGCACTTAACGATTCAAGTCCAATTAGTTTTCAGAGTGCCCAGGTAGGAAGTAATCATTAAAAACATGTAAATTAAGTTACTGGGGAGCTTAATAGATTAGTCATTGACTTTCTAGCTTATGTTGGCTCTTAACCTTCAGCTTCAATTAATCACCAACAATTTCTCTGAACTGGCTACAAAAGGTTAGAGCCCGGGGGCTGCGGCATCGCCCAAAGGCAGGCTGACCTTGGCGGGGGGCAAGCAGTGGGACTGGCAAGCGGAGCCCTCCCTTGGGCACCAGCCTGGGGACCCCCTCTCCTTCCAGAAACAAAGACTTTGATTGCTGCAAGCACTTCGTTTGGGGGTCACGAGAGCTGTTACCCCCCAGGAGCGGGGGGGTTCCCTTCTGAATGGGGGCTGACCCTGGGCATTCAGACCACCCCAGAGGTCCTGTGCCGCTGCTGGGCTCTGCCCACATCCAGAGCCACTTACTGCGTCCAGAAATGATCATTTTATTAACTTAGGAACAGCGATGTGTGTCTTGAGTGGGTGCCTTGGGGATGAACTACTTGTAAGCTCAGGTCTCCCTCATTCTCCCACCAACACCTCTTTTTTCCTGGGCTGTTTTCTCTCCATGTATCACCGCCGTGTTTCCCACCCTGCTGTACCCGAGTCTCAGTTGCAACTGGAGTTAATAAGAGTTAATCTGAAATTTTTAGGAGACTCCTAATAGGTTAGGAGGCATCTACTAGAAAGGTGGAGTCTCCTGGGGTGGCACAAACCTTTCTGTCTGTGACAGGGGAGCACCCACAGAGCCCCCGCTCCCCCGGGCGTCCCCAGCCTGGCTACCATGGGCATGTGATGCCACGGGCAGCAACTTTATCATGGAGTGGAAAATGAAGGAAATATCTTCTAAAAAGATATCAGGCTGTGAGCATTTGAAAAAGCTATTTCTAAAATTGCAATTACCAGGAAAGAGAACAAATTACCACTTCAGGGACCGTCACACATGGAGAATCAGAGCTTTGGGAAATAATCAGAAGAATATATTCACAGAAGTGCATTATTTATATTGAAACATTTTAAAGTAAAGGTCACAAGGAGAAGCTGAAGATTAGTAAATAGGAAAATGCAAGGATCACTCTACTGCTGTAACGATTATGTTCCATTTTGATTATGACTGCATTAGTCACCAAGACACATAAGTCACCACCGAGCAGCGCCCAGGCACAGGCTTTTAGGAGTTAAGGGGATGATGGATCCTCCTGGACCCCTCGGTGGTGCCTCTGTTGGCCTCCTCAGCAGGAGCTGCTGGTCCCTCTTCCTCGTGCCCTTTGGGAAGCTTTACCTCTGACAGGTGGATTCCCCCATCTCTGCAGACCCTGGACACAATTCCTGGGACCTCAAGGGTCCCACAGCTCCTGCCATCGCGGGTGACACACACAGACCCTGCGTGCACCGTCCTTCTGCCTCTGATCTCACCTTGCATCCAGGTCTTGGCGTTTATTGATGGTACCACCACCTTGATGGAAAAATCCCGAGCAGGGAGAGCTTTTCCTCCCAAACCCAAGGGTGGGCGTGTGTGAAACAGCACATCTGCTAATCACCTTTCCTTCCATGCCTTTCAGCAATGACTTCTTGTAAGACAGCGGTCTCTTTTTCCTCCCCTTTTATTACCATAGATCATTTTTAATACTGCGCCAACCTGTCAAGCTTCCCTTGGCTCTGTCTGAGTCAAGAGGCCTTAAAACAGATATACGGAGAGAGTTTGTCCTGGGAGGTGCAAAAGGGGCAGGAGATAATGGTCCTGGGGTGCCAGGGCAGGTGAAAGTTGGGGTCTCACAGCCTCTGCCCTCCCCTCGTACATCCTCCATGGGATGAAGGAGCTGAGCTGGACCACAGGGCTGACCTGGCTTCGCTCAGCTTTGCCAACTGCCCCCGGCTCCTCTCCGCCTCCCTCCCTGCTGAAGGAGCCCTGAGAAAATATTTGCCATTTATAAGCAGCGAAAATAGGATTGATTTACTGTAGCGACATCTCAAAGCATGAAGTGGCACTTTTACACTCGTATCACCCATTAGACATCTGAAGGCGTCAGCACAGCCCATTTCATTTTTAAAGACGTACAAAATGCTCGGAGGAAGCCATTTGACATCCCCATTCTGGGAGCTATGATAGCGTGCTGAAAATAATACAAATGCATCACGAGTCTTACGTCTACTCGTTTCGCTCCCCGTTTTCCCGTCGAGTTGTGTCAATACGCTGCTAAAGAGCTGGGAAGTGGTGCTCTGTAATTTTTCTATATGTCACAGCTGCTAAAGAAGCTGCACTTAAATCGAAGCGGCAGTCGTGTCCGCGTCTGGCGGGGGCTCCAGCCCCCCGGTGGTGGGAGCATCTTCTGGAGGGTGTGGGAGCATCTTATGGGAGGTGCTGCCTCTTCCATCAGAGTCGCTTCTGGAGACTTTGTGCCCAAGCAGCCTCTGCTGCCCAAGAGGAGAAGAAAAGCACTTTGGGCGAGGACTTTTCCTGTTCTTCCCTGAATCAGGGCTGTGGCAGCCCCTAAAATCACTGCCCTGTGGGAAGCATCCCACCCCTCTCCAAACCCGGAGCCCAGGGTGCGTCACTCATGGCCTCAGCCACCCTGGGGACACCCCGGCTCCAGGGGGGCTATTCCTCACCCTCCTGGGCTTTTCTCCCCGGACCCAGCAGCAGCTCAGTGCTGGAAACACTCGCAACTTTTAATGGTATTAATCTGTCACCAGGTGCCAGGGGGAAAGAGCCTGAGAGCGTTTCTGAGCAGTAATAGCTGCCCAACGAAGAGTGCCGGCCCTGATTTATTAACGAGGAGATTACACAGGTTCCCGGCGACTGACAAATGGCCCCAATTTTAACCCCCCCTTCTCCTCCCAATCAATACCTTTTAATCAAATCCAATCACACCAAATTGAATTAAGGAAAGTGTCCAAAGTAAACCCCAAAGTGCTGGGGTGGGTGCTGGTCCCGGCGCAGTCCGGCACTGGGAGCTGTGGGAATGAACCAGGTCTGTGCTGCCGGCGAGAGGAGCCTGGGGCTCGGGCAGGGGAAGGGAAGAGGGGGTCAGGCTGCTGCCCCGTCCCTGGTACAGGGAGTCCAGGGCATCCCCCAATTTCCTTGCCTGAACTCCAGCGTTTTTCCTGAACATACCCAGACCGAGGGATGCTGGAGATCCCACTTAATTACGAGGTGTCCAGTGGTCGAGGCTGCTTGGTAAAATCCTTTATACCACCCAGGATGTGTTGAAGTAATAGGAAATAAAAGGACTGAATATATATCTATTTATATACTGATCATACAAAACTCTGGTGCTGTTCCTCTGGTGTCCAACCTGGCACAAGCAAACCCAAGGAGCTGCATCCTTCTGCCGTGCAGAAGGAGCTGGCAGCAAAGGAGGGGACCCCCCCCAACCTCTTCCCAAAGCTTTCCTGGGCCCCCCCCTGCAATCCAGGGGGGTGGCACCGCTTACAAGAACTACCCTGGAATATTTTTTACCGTCGCTGCTGTGTTGCTCTCGCACTTCCGTCGTGTTTGTGCCGTTTCCTTATTGTTCCTTGGGGTTTGCTCTATTTAGCTGCTCATGCTTCCACTAAGTTTTAGAGCTATTTCTGCGTATGAATTATTCTCTGACATAATTTTGCAGCACTGGTTATATTTAGAGAGCTCGTTCATTGGGTGAGGCTTTCTCATTTTCCGTTTCGTTGGGTGAGCTCCTCTGATTTCTGTACTCCGTATTTCAGGCTCCAGTTGATGTGCGTTAACTAATTACATTGTGGGATGCCAGATGAGGCCGAGCTCGTGCTTCCTCCGGTTTTTGTAGTGATATTTATTTGTGATAAGGCAGAAGGCAGCCGTGGAGAGACGCACCCCCCTGCGTGCGCGTTACAACTGTATCAGCGTCCGCTAGATGAGCTATGAAAGGATGAAAAAGAGAAAAGCTGCTGCAGTGGGACCCGGATTACTTTATTGCACTCTCTGTCTATTAGGCTCTGCTCCCTGGCTGCTTTTCACATCCTCGGCCAAGCGTGGCCCTCTCCGGGGGTGGCAGGATGGCTTTGTGGGTCAGCAGGAGCCTCCTGGTCTCCAGGGGGAGGTTTCCCTGGGGTCTGGGGTGGTTTCTCCGTCCATCGTCACCCAGCTGGATGCTTCCCCTCCATCTCCAGCTGCTTCTCATCCCCCGCCCCCTGCACGGGCTCTCGTTTCCCCAGCCACCTCTCTCACCTCGTTGCCTTGATCTATTTTTAATGCTGCTCTTGTTTTCCCCTCCTCATCCTTCCGCCTTCCATAAAATACTTGACTTTTCACGGCATAACTGGCATCTCACGGGGACTCCTCTTGCACATGCCCTAGTGGCCCCGATGGCCAGCCAGCGGCTCGCAGGAGCATCCTGGCATCCCTGCCCCTGCCTCCCCAGCCTCTCGCCCTGCTCTGACGTGTCCCCCATGGGCCAACCATGACCTTGGTCCTGTCACCCAGCGGGTGGCCTCGGTGACCAGCCCCTCTCCTGGAGCTCCTCAACCCAGCGCCGCCTTCGGAGACGGTGGCTGGAGCCGCGCCAGCCGCGGCAGCTGGAGCCTGGCAGAATTAAAGTCTTAATTGCCTGTGATAATTAAAAATCTGAGGAAGTTTCCCCAAAGCACGAAGCTGCATCCTGGCCTAATCCGAGCGTGCGCAGTTACGGGCGGCGGAAGGACGGTTCGCTTGTGCCTCCAAATCTGCCCAGCCAGGGTTTGGGGATGGTTTGGGGATGTTTTGGGCTGTGTTTTTCGAGCTCCTGTGACAGATGATTAGGGGAAGGTGCCCCAGTCCTTTTTCTGGAGAGGGGATTTGACCCCAGCCCTGGACCAGTGGTATCGTACAGGCGGCTTGTGCAAACTGCATCGGCATCCCACCAGCAGGTCCTGGGGAGCCGTGCTCGTTAAGAGCGGTGTCAGTCTGTGGCTAATTAATGGCTCTGTGAGGAGGGCAGTGCTGGGGCGGGGGGGTGGGCACAGGTATCCCACCTCCAGCCCTTTCCCAGCGGTTTGGGGTCCACGTGCTGCAGGGAAGGTGCCGTCGGGAAGCAGTGAGGGAGGGACAGGGTGGTGACAGAGCTGTCCCCGTGCAGGGCTGGCTCCCCGCTCCCTGGCACATGCCAGCCCCCCTCTGGGCCACCAGCGAGGGAGAGGATGCAGGAAAGGCTTTAATAACCATCTTTAGTCCTGTGCATGTGGTTAACTGCAGCTGCAGATTTATGGTTCCAATTAATCGTGCGAGTAAATTAGAGGCACCCAGGTGAAACCGCAGCCACAAGACGCTTCCTACGTGCTTCTTCCCTTCCTTGGTGCTTGCCCATCCCTGCCCACCCCGTGGAGGGCAGGGCATCAGGGCAGGGATGCCTCCTCCTGCCCTGAGGAAGGCATCAGGGATGCTGGTGTTTGTCCCCAGAGGCTGATGTTGGTCCCTGGGGGGGTCTGCCTGTTCCCAGCCCCATCACCTCCCAGCTCCCAGCCTGGTGCCCCCCCTTGCTGCCTGTCCCCCCTTCTCCACAGTCAGCTGTACCAGGGGCCAGGCATTCCCAAGACCCATCCAGGGGCTGATGCTGTCCCCGATCCTCCCAGGGCACCCCTGTGTTGTGCCAAACCCTCTCCACAGCCATCCTGGGGAGGGGGTTGTCCCTTGTGCTGGGGGCTGATGGGGTCAGAGTGGTGTTTGCAGCAGCCCCGCGACCTCTCAGCTCTCCTCCCTCGGTCGACACGAGCCCTGGCAGAGCATCGTGGCTGCAGGAGGGCGACCTTACAGCCCACGCTCCTCCGCTCCCGCTCCTCGCCGGCCCTGGAAGCCACGGCTGAGATGCCTTTTCCCAGGAGAGAGCTCCATCTTCCCACCCGGCAGCGCATCCCAACTCCCCGGCACGGCGCAAATCTCATCAAGCTCCCTCCTAACCTTTGCGCAAAGGTTGTGAGAAATGCCAGGGCCGTATTTCACAAGAAATTGGAGTCCGAGCGGTTCCCCGGCTCGTAAAGTCCCCGGCAGGAGGCTGAGGGGGGCGGCGGGGCTCTGCTGCCCACACGGGTATCGCCCAGCCCCTGGCGGGTCCCACCCCAGCCACGTTGGGGAGGGCTCCTCTGGAAGGCACCGACCCTCTGCGTCTCGCTGCGATGGATTAGGAGAGCTGGGCTCGCCTGCGCCGCCTTATCTGCCCAATAATTGAACGGAATAAGCTCTCTTATCTCTCTGGTCCGGCTCTTCCCTGGCAGCCCCTTTATCTCCCAGCCCTTGGAGATTGCGAGCAGCCGTAGAGCCTCTTGTGAGGGTGCTGCATCCATCCTCTTCTGCCAGGCTTGGGCGTCCCAGCACGGTGTGGGGCACGGCCCTTCTTCTGCCCCTCATCCTGCGGTTTGGGACGTGGGTCCTGCTGGAGGGGCCATCAGGAGGATGCTCCAGGGGGGGCAATGGGAGCGAGGATGCTGCTGGGGCTGTGGGCAGGCAGGGAGCAGTGAGGGATGCACAAAAACCTCATTTTTTCAGCAGGAAGAGCCCTGGAAAGGCAACGAGGACCCTGCTGGAGTGCCCAGAGCACCAGGGTTTCTGCTGCTCCTACAGCATCATTTTCCCCCGCGCTGTGCTCTGCTCATTCCCCGGGAAGTACAGGGGAGAACTGACTCTGCTGCCAGCTCAGCTGCGGCTCGGGGGGCTGCTCGGGAGGGTGGGTGTCTCTCCGCTCAGGCGAAGGCAGAATTGGACTCTTGGAAAGAAATCCAGAGAACCAGAGCATCCTTTTTATTACAGACTGACTCTTTGCTCTGTCTTCGATCAGCACCTTCCGTTGCAGGCCCCGTCCATCGAGCACCTTCATGAGAAGATTGTGGGGGGAAATATCGACTATTTGGATTTACCTATATTATTATCGGTTATTGTTGATCGTATGAGGAAATGGAGGATAAGAAGCAGCTGTGAGTGATTGCCACTAGATGGCAATGGAAATGTCACTGTCACTTGACACAGGCAGCCTGGCAGGGCTGGTGGCCTTGGGCTCTCTGGAAACACCCCAGCGAGCTCAGCCCTGGCATAGCCCAGTGTCCCCACAGCCTCCTGCCCATTCCCCAGCCCTCCTGGGGAACCCAACAAAGGGGGACAGAAACCCTTCTGCTCTTCGTTTTGTCACCCAAAAGCCTTGAAATCACTCCCGTACTGTATGTGGTGCCAGAGCAAAGCTCTGAAGCAGCCGGAGGGGTCAGCTCCGGGCTTCATTTGCGATGTTCGGAGCTGGCCCACTCCGAGGAAAACGGGTAATTGGGTCTCTTAGGCAAACTGCGCCGGATTGAAGGCGGCTGCAGCTGCACGGAGCTGATGGACCACTGAGGAGACATTAGCATGTGAAATGATGACCATTAACTTGATTAAAGAAAGGACACAACACGCATTTTGTTCTTGTATCGGGAGCCGCTTCTCCCCGTGAATCGTTGGTTGGGGATTTTGATTTCCTTATGCCAGGAGACAAAACACCTCGGCAGAGATGGGTAATTGCTTACAGGCTGAGTTTTTTCTAGGCTAACCTAATCTTGCCAGGGATTTGCTCTTAGCTCGAATGTGAGGAAGGATTTTCTTTAAGAGCAGGATGAAAAACACTGTCATATATTAGAAGCAGAATAAATGAGTTCTGAGCACTGGATTTACACAGGCTTTTCTTAAGTGGTGGCTAACCCCAAAAAGCCATCCCCAGTCCCATCCGCAGGGATCCAAGGACCAGTGGCAGCGGGTGCAATCCTGCCCATGCCACTTCCTCCCAGGAAAGCGGCTGTACTAGTGGGAAAAACGGTCTGGCATCCTCTAAGCCGGGATAACGGCACAGGAAACTCTGCAGGTGGAAAACCTTTCCCTGGGGAGGGCTGGGGGGCACCCAGGACTCGCTGCCAGGGGACGGGAGGGACATCCCTGGGTCTCTGGAGAGGGGTATCTGGCTGCGCTGAGTGAGCATCACTGCCCCCTCCATCCCTCCATCCCTCCATCCCTCCGCTGGCCCTGACGCCGGGTCAGCTGGGACGCCGCAGGAGCGGGCAGATGTGCTCCTAATTAGGATGCATCAAATCAGTTAAAGCTGAAGACAAAGAAAATTAGAGAAAATGAAGAGGAAATGAAACGGCTCGCGCAGATGCAGGAAAAATATTTTTAGTCCTTCTAAGTCCACGGCGTCTGTTGTTTTTGAAGAGTCCGTGCTGAATCCTCCCGGGACTTGCTTCCTTTCAAATGAGGTTGCCATCTCCCAGTGCTGCAATTAGCCATGTCCGCACAGCTTCTATTTAGTACAACCAAAGCACTTAATTTTCATTAAAAAGATGACATTGTGAGCAGTTATGAAGGACGGGCGGCAGCCACTGGTACCCGCGTTCCTGAGGATAGAGCGGGACACACAGATGCATAAATTATCAGGCTCCTTTTCCACTTTTCTGCTTCTCTGCAAAGGAGATTGACTCGATTGTAGGTGCCTCTCCTGATATCTCTTTTAAAATCCTATTTACATTTGTGTTAGATAATTCAGTATATCCATAAATTAGTGTCGAACAGCAGTTTGTTTTATGGAAGAGTTGAATAATCTCCGCCTCATGCATATTCACAGTCCATCCCAGGATCCCCAGCAGAGGTAGGGGAGCCGGGTGAGCCTTCGCAGGCAGGATCCCGTCCTCCTCCTGTACCCCTGATTTACTGCTGACCCATCGGGGGCTGGGGCACTGCCCCAAAGCCAAAGCCAGAAGGACATTAGTGGAGCTTGATTTTAGCTCTGTTTAAGGTGGGAGGTGATGGGGCTGCGAGCACCTCCCTCGGCATCTCACCTGGGCAAGACCTGCCCTGGCTCCAGGAGCACTTCCCTGCCTCGGAGCAAGTCACGGACGCCGTGCTTCACATCCGACCCCATCCTGCCACCCTGTAGCCAAACTTCTGCGGTGCTTTTTCTTGTTCCTGCCAAAGCATTGCTTGGTTTTTAAAGCGTAAACCCCTGGCGCTGCTCCTGCCCTGGCAGGGGGCAGTTGGTACCCGGCTGACTCAGCCATCACCGTGACAACCGGCCAGCTCGGGGGGCATGGCATCTCACCCACCCAAGTGTCTCCCCGCACCACGCTGGGCGAAGGCAGCCATCCTCACCCTCTCCGACACCAGCCCCAGGCTGGAAACCTCGCAGGGTGCCGAGAGGAAGAAAACAGGGATAAAATAGGGTCATTTTCATTTTTCAAGTTTTCCACCTTCATGAAAGCAAAGATTTGTGTGGCTGAGCCTGCAGACACACTGCTTCAAAGAGCAATTTTAATTGAAATGGTAATGATGAAAGTTTTGCAGCCAAAATTGAAATACGCATTACAAGTATTCCCTCCTCCCGTAAAGCGCAATAACACGAAAAGCAATAACAAAAATAAGGGTCTTTCAGGAGAACCCTTTGGTCTCTGTCAGTGGGAGTTTGCTCAGTCCAGGGATTATCTTTTTCTCTGTAAAAACTCCTCTGCAGCTTTTCTCGTGTCCTTACCCTGGGTATCTGGGCTGGTTGAGCATCACTACGATGTCCCCTCTGGCCACCCCGGGGCAGGGGCTGGCCGTGCCGTGTGCCGTGCCATGGCACCGACTCCCACAGGTGTATTTTAGCACCATTTTAGCACCGTTCCTGCTCTGAAATCCATCGTGGGCAGCGGTGCTCAGAGCTGGGGCTCTGCCCAGCATCACCAGTGTAACAGCCTCCTGGGGGGTACCGAGCAAAGGGCTGCCACCCCCTGATGCACAGGGAGTCCCTCGCCAGAGGCCGTGCCATAAGTGGCCTTTAAAGGGCAAAATTTAAGATGATTTTAGAAAGGAGATGGCAGAGGTGCTGGATCCTCGGTGGGTCCCTGCTCCTGAGCACCGGTCTCTCTGGGGCAGAGCCGTGGGGCAGCCGCCTGCCCCAAGGGGGGTCCCGGGGCTGCAGAAACACCTCTGAGGTTTGTGACATCACTTTGCTTTTCCTATCAAAGCCCCCCAAAAGGGTAGAGGTGAGGAGGTGGAAGGAGAGCCTTCGTCTCCCCCCAGGGGAGGAGCAAGGCAGGGAGGAGGGGCGGGGGTAGGCAAAGCCTGAGCTTGGGGAAAGGATCCCGAGCGGAATAGCTCATCTGATTTTGATGAATAACCGTCGAAAACAGCAATGATTGCATTTCAGCAGGCTGGCACTCGGGGAGTTACGACTTTTTCTCTAATGAAAACAAAACTGACTGTTGGAGCCGATGGGCACACGGGCAGGTCCAATGGGGGGGCAGGCAGGGGATGCTGCTGGGGCGCAGGAGGGTCCGGATGCTGCTGGACCCACCTGTGCTCCTGCAGAGCTGTGACTCTCGGGTCTGTATCCAGGGGATGCCCCTGGCTGGATGCAGCCTTCCCGCTGCCGGCATCCCCCGGTGATGCCCAGCACCACGGCGCTGCCATGAGGTGCAGATCTCTGGGTAATATCAGGGAACCTTCCCTGGGCAATGACCATCAAAAAAACCCACAAAAAAAACCCTTCTCAGTTCCAAAATGTTATATTCATGGCGCATTCCCGTGTAACCTGTGGCTGTGCCCAGGGTGATGGCCAGATGAGACCACGTGTAATGCCGATTACCCGGCGCCAGGCATTTGTACTCGTGCTACAAAGCTGGGAAAGAACAAAGTGGGATTCGATGGGAGGCTGTAACGGGAACATGTGTCTTTTAAGAGCTGAGAAGAACAGAAACGTGTCTTGATGGAGCTGCTGTTTTACTGCCGGGGAGCAGAGAGGGGCTGCACCACGGGGTCACCGCCGGCACCACGGGAGCAGAGCGTCTGTGCGGGGCTGCCATGAGGACCCTCTGCTCCGCCACAGGTTGTGCTGCCGTTGGATTTACCTCCCTTCTGCCAGGTCAGCAGATGAAAGCGCTGAGTTTCCAGAGCAGGATGCTCCGGGATGCTCTCCCCCAGGGGTGGGTTGGCTCCCAGCAGGGTCGGGATGGAGCCCCGAGGACGTGCCCCCCGCTGGACCGCTGCCGGCTCCTGGCCCGAGCGCAGGGACCTGGGGGGTGAAAAGCTCCCCCGCTCCTCAAACAGAAAATGAATGCTGGTTCCCCTCTTCTCGGCATTAATCTCTGTCCCTCCTGGGAAATTACGCCACAATAAATCTTTATTTCTCATGATGGCTTGCCAGCTTTAATAACAGTTTCGCTGGGGACAGGAGAAGCCGGAGCCAGAGCTCGGGCTGGAGGATGCTCCATCCCCCTGCGAACACCGACGGGTCGGGACTGATTTATCCTCCTTCCCCAAGCCCTGTTTGTCCAGCTGTCGTATGGGGCCAAGTGAATAACTGTTTCCTCAGTAAATTTAGCCTCTTCTTAATCTTCAGGCATCCACGATTTTCTGGGATTTATTTCCTACCCAAATGGAGCTGGATGGCAAGAGATGTAGGTCTTCAGACCCTCCTCGTGCAAGGGCACCCACCCCACTCTTGCACCCACAAGTGTGAGCAGAAGAGCTGATCCTCACTGGGTGTGCTCCAGAGCATCCCGCACCACCGATCCTGGTATGGAGGCTTCCTGGGGTCCCCCCCCCGACAGCGGGATGCGGGATGCTCTGCCGGGTAACCCGGCAAGACCCATGCCCTGTCCTGCAGGTGGGAGAACACGTTGTGTTGCGGCACCCCAAAAGGGCTGCTCGGTTGCTTCCTTGGCTTGAACGTATGAATATTGCGGTGCCAGGGATTTTTATTGTTTCCTAACTCAATACAAACCATTTGTAGAGCTGCATCTAAGAAAAATGGAATTTGTTCTTAGTTCCCACGGTATCCGACTGGCGAATGTGAATAATTGTGTTTTCCCTTATTTGTGGAAGTAACTGAACGGCCAAATGCAATTACTTCTGGAAATTCTGCTGCCATGCGGAGACCAGCAGCAGCCCCTGAATCAGTTTTCTCCCAACCCAGGTGGCCAGTGCTCCTGGTGAGCATTGGGATGCTCAGTGGCCAGCCTGTGCTCGGCCATCCGGCTCCCCTCCTGCCCCTCTTCTCCGAGGAGGAGGATGGATTGGCAATATACACTTATACCCAATGAAAACACAACCCATAGATGAGGAAGAAGACAGAAAGATGCTACGCAGGCAGAAAAGAGCTGTTGCACCTCATCCCGGGGGCCATGAGAGCCGGTGAGTGGGGCTGCTGTGCATCCCTTCACCGAGCATCCCACCGAGCCGGCACTGGGCTGGCGGGGTCCGCGCTTCCCTTCCCACCTGCACGACAGCATTTTGGGGGGAAATGCTGCCAGATAAGTAAAGCCCAAAATGGGGATGCTGGCCCCGCGACCGGGCTGTTCCCACAGCCACCCGTATGGAGCTCCTAACGGCTTAAAGCATGTCCTGTAATGGACGGAGAAAAACGAGCGCGGGGACTGGTTGTCCCAAGCTCCAGTCAGGGCTGCTGGGCTCGGGCTGGCAGCCGGGCACGGAACAGCTTTAGACGGGGCGAGTGTCAAATATTTTAACAGGGAGTTACTATAGAAACTATCTCAACTCTTCTTTCTGTGCAGCCTCGTTGCTACTAATAAATAGCCTCATTATTTTGCAAAAAAAGTGCTTTGGAAACCAGCAGCACCACAGTTCAGGCCGATACAAAATTAATGATGGAAAATAGTGGGGCCATTTTTTTTCCTGCACCATAAAAAGCAGGGAGGCCGGGGCTTCCATTAGGGAGAGTTATGGCTCATTTCTTCGCTTTTGCTGTATTTATGTTTTATGTATTCAAAAGTGATTTCAGCCACTATCACAAATTACTAATTCCCACATTACATTAAAGGTCTGTGAACAGGAATGGCTCCTGCCTATCAAAATAAACCAGTCAGTTCTGTGCTGGCAGGGAACAGCCCCAGTTCCTCCCTGCTGCTTGCCTGCCCGGCCAGCTCGGGTGATGCTCTCGGGGGCTACCGGCCCAACCGATGCCAGGGGGACCACCAGTGCCCAAGGCAACGGCAGCCCTAATTTCCATGATGGATTTCTCCCTTCTCCGCTGCCCCAGTGGCCGCAGCCGCCTCCTCCTCCCTACCCAGCTACTTAAAACATATAATTTCCATTTCATTTCAAGCATGCTCTTCCCAGTGCCCGGAGCAGCCCAGGAGAGGACAGTTAAAAATAATAACAGGAATAACACAGGCCTCCAGAGAGAAGCTAAAACACACTTTGCTCTTTGTATATTAATAGGGCCTGTTGTTAATCACTTTTATTGCTGTTTCTCTCCCGGCTGGCAGAGTGCTCCGGCCACGCAGGGCTCAGGATTGTGCTGGGGACAGAACGGGCTTTTAGGATTGGCACTGGGGTCTCAGGTGTTTGTGGACATCAGCCCTCTGATGGGCTGGATGTGGTCTCCATCCCGTTGCACGCCCCCGAATCTCACTTAGAAAACCAATCCCTTGCTGATCCCTTCAGCACGGGAGACCCCCACAGCCCCCCCTGGGTCTGGGAGATCTGGTCTGACCCGGAGCCATGAGATCCAGCTCCCTCGTGCCGTCTGGAAAACCTCCAGATTTTGGGTATCAAGAGCTGGAGCATTTTGCTCGCGCAGCCAGGCTTCGAAAACCACCCGAATTACCTTAACTGCATGCAGCCGTACCCAGAGTTCAGCCCTGACTCACTCTGGTGAGTGAAAAGGGAGCGATTTTAGGGGAAAGCTCTGCAGCCAGCTCTCAGCCCCTGTACTTTTCCGACAGAGAGCTCTCGCTGTGCAAAACCTTCCAGGGCAAGCGTGGCGTTTTGCTCTGCGCGATGTGCTCTGCCCTGCCCGGAGCTGCCCGGCTCTGACGCTGCAAAATTGAGAGTTGTAATTCAGGGATCCCGGAGGAGAATATTGCCCAGGAGAAGATGAGCTGGATATTTACCTCAGGGGAAGGTGGAAGCTGATAGTCCCCACAATAAACCATTGCTGTGTACCCCCCTGCGGTGCCCGCAGGCGTCTCATCCACCCTTCCCGCTCGTGAAACCTTCTGCAGCCACGGTTTTCTCTCCTTTTGCCTGGTAAAAACCGGACGTCATTGTTTATATTCTCATGCCACGTCTCTGTATGTAGGCATTTTTGTAAAGATCCGAGAGCAAACTAGAATTGATCGCGCCGGTTTGCCCCTGGCATGAATCACCACGTCCAAATAGGAAATACTGCTCCGCGCGGCTCCTCTTGGAGATCACGTTAATGACTTTGCATGGTGCAGGCCCAACATCTCGATGGGAGGCAGCCAGGCATCAGAGAAAATGATGGGGAATATAATGAATCATTTGTCTTCCCTGTGGAAGGAAGAGTGGCAGCGGAAAAAACAGACCCTTAACTCTTCAACAGCCGGCGGCGGCTGCTGCTGGTGTTCCCAGGGTCCCCGATGGACTGGGAAAAGGTGGGGAAAGGAGCAGGGGAGACAGAGGAGAGAGGACATTACCACGCTGGCATGTTTTCAGTGTTTAAAATGGATGCAGGCTTGCTCTCCAGAAGAAGCTGGATGTCAGCAATTGCTTATTTTGCTGTTAACAATATAGGACTGCTCGTGGAAAGGGGTTTAACTTTCTCCGTAACCGTAATCAAGCGGCTTTGGCTTGGCGTGCAGCATCCTTCATCCCAGGTCCTGGGATGCCCCCGGGGAGCTGTGCCTCCAGCACGGGCCGCATCTTCTGGGGGACAAGTGAGGAATGAAGGGGAGGAAAAGCCCAGCCTCAGTCCTGGGGATGCTGCCCAGCCCCATGGCTGCCTCTCCCCAGCCTGGCTCTGGGAAGCCACCGCCTTGGGCAACGAAGCCCGTGGCATCGTTGCCCAGCTTTTGGGCTTCATTGCCCGGCGGGATGTCCCTGCCTGCTGCTGCCCACCCTGCCCGCTTGCCGTTCTGCCACCACACCGGGCACACGGGGTGGGTTTGACAACAGCTTCAGAGCCTCGGACACGCAAATGGGGTCGTTGCCAACAGGAAAGAGCAGGAGCCTTAAAAGCCTCGTGCTTAGGGACGGGCTGACATGCAGCTAAATGAGACCAGCGTCTGCTCAGCATGCTCAGCACCAGCCCCCTAATTACTGCTGGTGAAAGAGTGATTTTAACACTCCAGCGGCACCGGGAGCTTCATTACGTGGGGTCTGACCTTTCCTTTATTGGACAATAAAAAGTGAAAGGCGCAGGTGAAAGAAAGATGGGGTGGGGTGGGCGAAGGTGACGCCTCTGGCCAACCCGAGAGCCCTTGTGACGGAGGATGACGGGGTCCGAGGAGGCGAGAGGGGGGGTGAACCATCCAAAATCAGCCCAGTAAAATTACATTATCGGATCTGCAAGAAGTTCTCCAGTTGCATGTATTTGCACGTTTTTGTAAGCGGTGCTTTTCGAACAGCGAGGGAAGCGCGGGGCACGGGGAGCCGCGCTGTCAGCCGTGACCACCAACAAAGGACTTTGGGCTAATTAGGGCATGGAGGGGCTTCCCCAAAGGCAGACCCCAGGCAGGGCTGGCTGGTCATCCCCCCCCCTCACCCCCTTGCACAAGGAGTGAGCGTGGGGAGGGGACACGCTGCAACAGAACAGTCCTCCTTTCGCTTAAATTAAAAATACAGCACAAAAATCTGTCAGGATTTCACTCGCTACCAATTAAACTGATCTGGGGGAGGGAGAGCCTGAAGCGAGTCCGTGCCAAATAGCGTGTCTGAGCTCCTGAAACGGGGGGGGGGGTTCTTGCTGTGACCTGAATAGATGGAGAAGGGAATGATTTACCTGGCTGCGGGGGCTTGTGTTTGCAGAATGAGCACCCAGAGGATGCTTTTGGGGTCACTCCTGCATCCTCGCTGCAGGTTCGGGGGGGGGGGGTTGGTGACAGCCACCCTCCAGCACCAGGGAGGACCGGGCTGTCGGGGCTGCAAACTTTCCAAGGGTGCCCTGAACTGCTGTCGGCTGGGAATAAATTACCAGCTCCCATTTAATCAACTCTGCTCGTTGCTTCCCGTTGAGTGAATTAAAAAGCTTTCAGCAGCACATACAAATTGCGGTCCAAACTCACGACTGATAAATGTTCTTTTTGAACTTTAGCACAATAGGGGAGCTGATTAAACTTTTAACATTTTTAATCATATAATTTATTTAAAAAGTATTAGCTGAAAGAAAAGAAAGCAGAAGACTTTTTTCTTTATTATTTTCTTAAGAGGGGTTGATGTTGAGGATAGATAAGGCTGCGCTGCGAGCTTGGCTCACATTCAGCTCGAGACCCACAACTTGGGCTGAAATTGCCGACTTTCAGTGAAACCTGGGACTCTGCAGGCATTTTCCCTGGCAGTTTGGCAGCGTTCACCCCCCGCCGGTGGGTCCCACGGAGCGGAGCCGGTGGCTCTGTGATCACGGATTTGCACGGCTCCTCTTTAATCCCGGCTCCTCAGATCCTCGGTCGGAGTTTGAAGGCAACAGCATCCTCCCCGAGCAGCAAATCTCGGGGCAGGGCCCCGACGGCAGCGATGCGCCTCGCGAGGCAGAATGGAAGTGACGGCTCCCCTGTCTCTCTCGATTAAGGAATTAAAGTTGTTTCCCTGATAAACCACTCAAAAAGAGAAATAATCAATCTCAAGCAATTTCATTAATGCAGACACGATCATCTTTTTTTTTTTTTTTTTTCCCCTCTTCAATAAAGCGCGACTTGTCTGCCTGAAACCCAGTTCTGCATTTTAACCGGGCTCATGCTGGGATGAGTAAGCCACAGTCACCCTTGAAGCCTGACAGCACGACTAATATTTGCAATTTAAATAGGGCAACTGCTGGCGGAGCGTGAAACGAACATTACACAGCAAACCACTGCCCGGCGCCGCTCCCGGTGCCGTACGGACGGGTCCCATAACCCCAGCACATCCCAAGCTGAATTCGCACGGAACAGCACAGCACACCCAGGCACTACAGCCCAGCGAGCTCGCCCTGATTATTGTTATTAGCATAATTACCAAAGGAATTAGTAACGATAAAACCCTGGAGAGCACTGGAGGCTAAAGAAGGGTCTGGGAAGGGGTTTCCTTGTTCGGAGCTGTAGGATATTTACCCAGCACGGGGAGCTGGGCACGGGAAATACTCACCGGATGCCCGGAGCAGGGGCTCGGGGCTGCCATCTCACCGACGGGCACCAGAGACATTCTGTTCACAGGGCTGAAAACCAGCGCAAAACGAAGGAAAAAGGCCAAGTGTCTGGGCTTGGCAGCTGGATCCCGATAGCAGGGGATGCTGCCCTGCCTCCCTCTTGGCCGGCTGCTGCGGAGCAAATCCCCGCTCTGGCTGGGGACCGGCCCTCCCCAGGAGGCAACGTGCTTGGGTTTGCTTTTCTCCAGCCACGTTGCTGCCACACATCACTCCTACATTCAGCTCCGGCCAAACCAGGGGCATGTTTTCCCTCCTGGAGCTCACCCTCTCCATCAAGCACCCTGTGCTCGGGCAGCCCTCGTCACCGCACAGCTCCCACCTCGGGCAGCAGCCTCAGACCCGGCCTCTCCATCTTTTTGACAACTTAATCTTTATTTGCTGCCGACAACAATATATGTAATTGCAGCCCTTGGCAGATCAGATAGAAGGAGCGCTCCAGGCACCGCAAGGAATAAATACACGGGAACGCGTGGCTCCAGCCCAGCACATTTTCACCTTTTCTTGAGATAACTGTGAACTCTGCTCCCGCGGTGAGAGGATGATGCTCCTGCCGCGCTGAGCCGCTCAGCCCCTGAGCCCAGCACCTTCCTGAAACTTTCTCACCCATGGGAAATTCACATTAAACCCAGCGCTCACACCGGATCCCCGCACATCCCATAAATTCCAGCAGATACAGGCGCTCCAGAGGGTTTTTGTGCACTTCAGGGAACGAGGACCGGGAGCGCAGGGGGATGCTGAGCAGTCGCCGCCTCCTGCCATCCCCCTCATAATCGATACCCCTGCCAACAATGATGCCAATCACTTTAATTCCTGATAAATGGCAGGCATAAAACTGAGCTATTGTGTTGCTAAAAGAAATTTAATTAAGGGTGAACAGAAGGGATTCATCACTTGGCAGCGTAGCTGTTGAAGTCGGCTGGTCGTCCAGCCCCCATCAATAGCCTTCCAGCAGCTCCTGCTGGTAACGGCGGGTCCCTGGGCGCTGGCTGCGTTGGTCCCGGCTCCCTAAAAACCAGCCCATTCCCATCACACAGCTCAGTCCCTCGTTGCTGTAAAGCCAAGCAGGTCTCCAGCCCCCTCAGCATCCCCCCCTTAATATCCTCCCTTCAACATCCCCTCCTCAACATCCCACCCTCAGCATCCCCCTCACTATCCCCCCTCAACATCCCACCCCTCAGCATCCCCTCATCAGCATCCCAGCCTTCACCACCCCTCCCCAACATNCTCTGCATCCCCCTCATCATCCTCCCCCTCATCATCATCCCCCCCCTCAGCATCTGGCCCAGTCAGCGGGATAGAAAACAGTATCAAAATTTATTAAATCACTGTTTTATATCAATAAAGTATATCCTTGCTTCTCTCTTGCGAGTGAAGTGGCCCCCTCTATCGTGACAGCATCCCCCCCGTGCCCCCCACCCCACGTGAGGGCACGTCCCGGCACCGGGGACTCGGTGTCACCCAAGGCACGGGGGCTGCCACCACTCGTGGCCACCTCCAGCCCACCCGGTGGCCGTGGGGCTGCGTGGGGCAGTCCCCCGGACGAGCACAGGAAGGGGATTTTTGTCCTTGCTAAGTTTTAAATTGTGGGAAGCCTTTTCCTGGGGACACACGCTTATTTATATCTGATTATTTTTCCTAACGCATCTGTGACATAATCAGGGTTTCCTCTGCACGCACAGGAAGACTTTCTTCATTAGTTATTAGATCTCAGCCCCCAAAGAGCAAATTAGGGGACATGAATATGCAAATGTAATGCTTCTAAACTGATGGCACCAGCGCTTCCTCCGGAGGGGATCAGAGCTGCGGTGACATTTGGCTTCCAACTCTTTGCATTCTTTGGGGGGGTGGGGGGGGTGGGGGTGGTTCTACTGTCTTTAATTTGGGTGGTTTTTTGCATTGGAGAGGGCTAAAAATAAAACTTCCACAAAAGTTGTTCCATTTTTCTTGCTTGGTTGTGTTTGTTTTGGCTTTTTTTCTAAATAAAATTTGCTCCTTGTTGGTGAAGCTGGCCGGGTTTCAGCCGGGGCGGGGGGAAGCAAGGGTTTTCCAGCCCCCACTCGGGTGCCCCCCAGCCACGCTCTGCCCGGTCCCCGTTTAACACCACGGAGGGCGGTGACACGAGCCCGGCTGCCACGGCGAGATGATTTAACACGAGGGACAGCTTGGGGACGTGCCGGATGGCAGAAACTGCACGGCATCACAGATGGCTTCAATTTGGGCTGTAACTTCCCCAAACAAGCCATTTCCCCCCCTTAAACCTTCCCAATCCCACCCCTGGGAACCCGGCAGCCGAGCAAGAGAAGTCAATTAAAGGAGCTGCTGGTGCTGCTCACCGAGGCGGGGGGCTGGCTTTGCAAACCCACCCTCGCAGCCCCCGCGGGGTGGGACTCGCTGGGAGACGCCAGAACCCAACAGGGTCGGCTTTAAATCCGAAATAACTCTGCAGGCTCCGGGGAGGAGGGTCGGGCTCCCAAACCGAGGGGTTTTCACACAATTTAAGTGGGCAGTGGGTTCCTCCCGCCCGTCAGCACTGGCTCAAATACCTGGTGGGGGGGTCCAGGACATGTCCCAAGGTGAGGCGGGGTAGGATCTGTCCCCAGGTATCACCTGGCACCTCCCGCCCGCCCCCAACATCCCTCCTGGCCAGTGGTCCCCCTCCTCGGTGGGATCAACCCCTGGGGGCTCCGCAGGGAGCGATGGCAGGTTCAACCACAGCACTTAAACCAAGGACCTCCAGAGAGCAACAAATGAGGAGGAGGAGAAGGGTTGGGGGAAAGAAAAAGAGGAAGAATGTTAAATTCTGCACATCGGGAAGGAGGGATATTTTTAACAAATACTCCATTAACTGCCAGCAGGATTTGAGATTTTTTTTTTTTTCTTCTTCTTCTTTTTCTTAGCGTGCAAAATGCTCAGGGAGCTTCAAATGGTGGCAGCTTGGCTCCTCCATTCCCATCTGTGCAATGCTGCCTTCAAATTAACAGCTCTGCCAGAGCAGCACCCCCCCCCCGCCATCGACTGACTCCCCCGGCTCCTTCCCCTTTCCTCACCAGCCCCCCAACATCCCCCCCACTTCTGCCGGGAGTCGGGGTGCGCTGGGCTGGGTCTGTGCATCCAACCGGGAGGCTCTGGGTGCCCCTGCGGCCACCTTGCATGCCAGCGTGTGGGGACAGGGAGAAGATCATCCTCCCCGAGATGTTATTTCTTTATAAGAGAAAAAAACTTTTTTTATTTTTTAGGGAGAGACGTAGGACCGGACCGACATTTACTCCAGTCACGGTGGCCCTGTCTGTGGCCGCGTTAATGGTGCTCGTTAGCGTTAAACATAGTAGAGGAGTTCCCACTCGGGTTCTTCCCTTTGCTCGGGGTGACGTTATTAATTGGGGGGGTGTGGAGCCCGTCCCCTTTCCCCTCTTAGGCTCGATGCGGGGGGTGAATGTGGGGTGGGCTGTTTCCCAAGGAAAGGGAAACACCGATGGGCCAAGACCATGGAGGGGACGGTGTGGAATTTTTGCACACCACAAAGGACAAAAAAAAAGGCAGAAATTTACCAAACCTCCTTTATCTAAATTACGTGGCACTTGAGAAGATTAAAGACCCCACAGAAGCCGGCAGCCCCCAACTTTATCAGTCTCTGGGAGGAAATACGAGCTGGCGGGAGCTGCGCCGTAGATGTTTGCAGAGCATCCGTTGTAATGGATTTCATCCTTCCTTGCTGTGGATTGGAATAAAACAGCCTTTCCGTGCGGAAGAAGAGCCGATATTTCATGGGAAAGGGGTATTTGTGCAACCGTCAGGCAAACCAGCGTAAAAAACCCCGGACGAGGTGCTGCAAACCCCGGTGTGTTCGGAGCGAACACCCCGCAGCGCTTGCAGGGTCCGGACCCGCTCCTCCCGTGGGGGCACCCCACATTCCAGCACTCGGGAATTTCCGCTGGGAGAGACGTGGGGCCAAGTGCCTTTTCCCTTTTTCTATAGTGATTTTTATCCCAGAGCACAGCTCTTCCCACAGAGTCCACCCGGACTTCGGAGGCTGGAGCCACCCGCTGCCCCTCGAGGCATGAGCTTTCCCATAGGATCTTCCCGACGTGCGTGGAAACGGGAGGGATCCCCCTGCTCCCGGGGAAGGGCTGCACACCGTGCCCCCCGCCTCCCCCCAAAAGCATCCCTCCCTCCCTCCCAGCCCCAGGACCGCCCCCCCCAGCATCGTGCCCACCCCCAGAACTGCTCTGCAGGCAGCTGCCCGCGGGGGGACCCATCCCCTGCCTACACTCATTAACGCCAGCCCCGCACTCCTTTGGTACTTATCATAGAATCATAGAATAGTTAGGGTTGGAAGGGACCTCAAAGATCATCTAGTTCCAAACCCCCTGCCCTGGGCAGGGACACCTCCCACCAGACCAGGTTGCTCCAAGCCCCATCCAGCCTGGCCTTGAACCCCTCCAGGGATGGGGCAGCCACAACCTCCCTGGGCAACCTGTTCCAGTGTCTCACCACCCTCATAGTAAAAAATTTCTTCCTGATATCTAATCTGAATCTTTTTTCTTCCAATTTGAAACCATTTCCCCTTGTCCTATCCCCTACCTTGTCCTACTTAATTGGGGTGGGGAGAATTACAGCTGCTCCCAAAGAAATGGTTATACTACTCTCTCTGGATGGCTTTTGGGGGGCCAGTGGCTGAGGAGGGGAGGCAGAAAGGAGGGCTGGGGCTTATTTGGAAAGAAGGCGACGTGTCCCTGGTCTGGAGGTGACCACGTGCCGACCCCTCTGCCTCGCGTGGTGGAATGAAACGCCCCAAGCCCCACGTGTCACCGTGGGATCCATAAAACGGCGGTGCCACGGGGAGATACGGTCCCACTTGCCACAGGTGTGCCAGGCTCCAGCCCATGAAGCCCTCAGCCCCTCAGGTTCCCATAACACATGCTGCCAGGGGGGTTTCCAGCCCTCCAGCTGACCCCAAGCCCCCCCCGTGGTCACGACCAGCAGCCAAACTCGTGCCAGGCTCGAGAACACGCCGGTGCTGGGGGGCTCGGCTGGCAGAGAGGGCTCTGCATCATCACATCCCACATCCCCACAGGCATCTCCATCCCGGGGGACTCCCGAGGTAACTCCTTGGTAAATATTGGGAATTATGGGGGGGGGGGGATAATAAGGAATTCCAACAAACTCCCCACCAGCAGCAGCTGTTAGTGCATGTACCACCCCCCAGGGCTGTAAATGCCCTTGGCTGGCTTTCGCCCCGATCCATGCCAGCCCAGCCTCTGCTAATAAGTAATTAGGAGATAATTAACATTTGTAGCATACAGTGAGAAACATCTGGGGCTGATAACGTGTGAGGAGCCTTCGAGGGTGATTAATGGAGTCCGGAGGAAGGAGAGCAGCGGGTGGCTCGGCAGAGCATCATGCCGGTGGGGACGGGCTGGGGACCGGGGGGGGACGGGCTGGGACAGCCCAGGGGAGCTCCAGGGATGGGGACACCTCTTCCCACCCTGCTCCCCAGCAAGGAAAGCAGCATCGTTCCCCCGGGAAAAGGGTTCCTCAGTCGGGAAGCGATCACTCAGAAGCGACCCAGACTCGGAGGGAAAACGGAGGGCATTTGGTGGAGCTGGGATTTATTTCGTATGACTCCTACTTAATTAAGTACTTCATTTGCATAACCTTGTGCAGTTACTCATTTCTGTCATCATGAAATCCAGCCATGTGCAAACAGTTAGCAAAAATAACAGACATAACTCAAACTTATGTTTGTTGTAAAAATGGTTTTACACGATGCGGTTAAACGGGCCTGACGTACAGCCCAGAACCGTCTTCCCTTCCCATTTACAGAGAGGAATAAATCTCCGCATTGATTTCTGGGGAAATTATTTTAGGTTTTGCTCGGCTCCATCGACTCCCCTTCGGCAGATCTCCCTTTCTATCTGGCTGCTCCGCGGCGAAGCTTTGCAGAGCAGGGGGAGCCGTCGGGCTCCCCGCAACCGCTCACACATTTATTTCCCTGTAAATTAGCGAAAGGCCAAGCTGAGGCGTCCTTAAGGCCTAATGCAACCTTATTAAACCTTTTCCTTGCTCTTAAAGGTTACCTGTGTTCCGCTCTCTCCAGCCTTTTAACTAGCAGCATGCCTGTTGAATAATGAAGCAGCCAAAAATACATACGTGCGCGCACAGATAGGTATTTTTAGGGCTGCTCTGACCTTCTGCAGCTCGCTGCTGTCCTTCCCCGTGTGACACCGGGAGAAATATCCCCGGTGACACTCGGCGGCCGCTCGCCAGTGGCCGTGGTGGGCGGAGGGTGCAGCCGGGAGGGCTGAGGGACGCTTGGCTGATGTGTCCCCATGTGACATTAATAAAGGTGGGCTCGAGAGACAAAGGGTGCCCCGGAGGCACCACGGGAGAAGCCAGAGCATCCCCGGGGAGGGGGATGCTGGACCCTGCCATCCTTTTTCCTTTTCTCACCCGTGATGGAGTGATGCTTAAAACCACGGTGGCAGCAGCAGCCTGTCCCCGGGCTGCAACATGTGGCTCTGCGCGTGTCCCTGCACCCACCCCACCAGTCCCCAGGCCCCCTCGCTGCCCACCACCAGCTTTTTCCCAGCCTGGCATTTCCAGGGCACCCGTGTCCGTGGCAGCTTCAAGCAGCAGCTGCCGAAGGACTCGCTGTCTCGCAGATCGATGCTGCAGCCGAGCCCTCCCACGGCATCTCCCAGCAAAAAGGGCCCAGCGTGGGGAAAAGCATCCTCACGGGCAGAAGCTTTTCACTGATACCCGAAGGTTTCAGGGGCGTTTGCAAAGTTTTAAGCATGAATAGGTCCCGGTTTGCTACTCTCTTTGCCTCCCCTGGGTGGCTGCAGCGTCGCTGCAGAGCCAGGAGGTCGGGGGTTATTTCCAGGCAGCTGAATCCCAGCCCCGAGACAGCTCACCCTTGGATGTACCAGCCTTGGCTCACCCTCAGATGTACCAGCCTTGGAAATCTCCCTTAACCCTGCCTGGGAGGCCCCAGGAAGCAGCCGAGCCCGGGATGCCCCGATGAGCGGGGTTCGTCACTGCACAGGGCTCTGAACCCCCTCGTTAGCGATATTAGCACAGAGCATCAAACCTCCCCATGTCCCCGCACCGACTCCTCTGCCGGGGACCCGCACGGCCACATCCCCGGGAAGACACACTCCTGTCTTACAGCGGGGGAAGAACAACTCAAAACGGCTATAAATACCCAGGAAGGTAAACGCATTAACCTTATCTTGATCCCAGGGTGTAATTACATAAAGCCTCGCTCCCAAGTAAATTAGTACATTAATAACAATTTTGTTCCTGTAATTACTACCATTTCTTAGATCTCTCAGCTATTTGCTAATTCAGCTGCTCACAAGGACATCTCCAGCACCAAACCTGCCGCTGCCTGCGATGGCCCAGCCTCGGCCAAACCGCTCTGTGCAACTCACGGGCTCCCAGGAAACCTGCCTTTGGTCTGCAAAAACTATTCTTAGTTTAAATAAGGATGTTAGAAACCAATCAGCCCGAGTCTCATCCAGCGAAATGGCTGGTCCCCACCTGAGGATAATATAAGCCCTGCTGCTGGCCCAGCTCCTGGGGAGCCGGGGGATGAGCTCCGATGGGCGAGAATAACTTAAACCCAACGCCTGGCGTAGGCGCACGTGGATGAAGGAGCCACACGGCGTGTGACACACCAGCATGTAGTGACACGCTGAGGAAAGGGGCATCGGCAGTGACAGGCAAACACACAGCTGGGGAGGGAGACGATGTTTTTTCCACAAGGTGCAGACGCCGGTTGCAAGGAGAGGTCCTGGGGACCCCTCATCCAGCTGCTCCTACCCTCCCTCCCGGCGCCAAGCCCAGCGCAAAGCAGAGGAGCTGCAGCAGCACCAGGAGGCCAGGACCAAAGACGCCAGGTCCACCACTTGACAGAGCCCCTGGGTGCTCAGGACCCCCAGGTGGGTGCCTCTCCATCAGCTCTGGAGGAGGAAGGAGCATCTGCTCAGATCTCCATGGAAACCCGCGCCGAGCGGCCGGGAAGGCTTTAATTTGAAGTGCTGATTTGGCTGAGACCCTGGGAGCAATCGGCAGGAGATGAGCTGCATTAAGAAGCAGCAGGGGTGGGATGCTTCTCCGAAAATGGGTGCCAAAAGAGTATCTGATACCATTAGGCTTGAAAACCTGCTTCCGAAAGGCAGGGAGCCGAGCTGGGCGAGCCCGTCACAGCAGAGGATTTATTTAGTGCATTTGGCCCCTTTTTCCTACGTGCAAATTATCCATGAAAAGATTTTAATTATATTTTTTTTCTTTCTGAATTTGTTCATTAATTTGAAGTGAGGGGCAGATGGTCCGTGCAGGCAGAGCTGAGAGCATCCTCCAGCACACGCTGAGGGTGAAGGCGAACCCCACCGCCGTCCCCACGCCACGGGCACCTCGGCCACTGGTCCAACAGCCCAGCAAAACACCTCGGGTTTGGGAAAACCTCTTCTCGAGGAACACCCAGGCCTCCAGTTTTGGGGCAGGTATCCCCAGGGCCAAAAAAAACAGCACCCACTGCACCCCCATCTTCCCCCATCAACAGCTCGTGGGGATCGCCCAGGAGGAAGTGAGGTGCCAGATTTATTATTTCCAGTTTGCCAGCGTTGGAGTTAACCACCGACAATTAACTGGGATGGGGGATGGGATGGGATGGGATGGGATGGGATGGGATGGGATGGGGAGCAGCACAGAGCTGGAGCCTGGGGCTGCTGGTGATGCTCAAGTCCTCATCATCCCATGGGCTCCAGCCAGAGACCCCCGAGACTGAGCAGAGGTTCCCTTCCCACAGATCTCAGGGGGCTGCAGGGTGGCACTGGGGGCAGGGGGACCCCAGGCAGAGGCTCCCCACCTCCAGCTGATGCCCACGCAGCCAGGCCAGGGCTGGCAGCGGGTAATCCTGGCATTATCCCCCAGCAGGAGATGTAATTGTTACCCTCCCTTTCAAGAGGAGCCTAAACCCACGCTGAGGGCAGGGGACAGCTTTTAGGATCAATTCTCTTTTACAGCCTTTCTCCAGCAAAGCGGGTGTAACAGCAGGGCACGACTGTTCTCAACACCCTGGGTGAGGCTGTGTCAGATGCCAAGGGGTGACTCACCAAAATTTTAAGTGATTTTCAGCCGTAAAAGCAAAGCCTGGCCCATGTCATGCACGGTGGATGGGTAAGAAGGGCAGGCTTTCAGCAAACTTGCAGGTCTGGCCTTTCTACAGAGAGGAGGCACTTTCTTTTAGGGAGAAAACACCAAGCACAGAAGTATAAAATGCTCCGTGATAGATGGAGACGCAGAGTAGAACTAGCGGAGACCTGGCCTAGCCCTCTGGCATCTCCCGTCCCCATCTCCCACTCCATGCATATTTTGGAGATCAACAGAAGGCTGCAGCCTCCAAGGCTTCTATTCCAGGACTTTTCATTTGATTTAATTATTGAAGGATGTTTCCCCTGAGATAAGATCTGTGTGACATTTGATAAGCCGTACCTCAGGCCACTCTCACGCACCAGCTACCAGCTGAACAGATTCACAGGAGCTAATCATCGGGTCTTATTGCAGGAGGCAAAAAACAACATCCCCAGGAGGAGTCTGAGGGGCATCTCTGTCAAACATCTCCCAGACACGCAGGAGGGGCGAGCAGCCCCAGGAAAGCACGAATCCAATGTCAGTCTGGGCTGGGAGGTGATGAACGGCTGTCAGTGTGTCCCTAAAATCAAGGGCTCTCTAAGTGTGAGTTCGGGGGCCGTACCTGCTTTGGAGAATTCACATTGGGGTCCCACCAAGGAGCCGAGAGATCTGGTCTCGCTCCCAGGAAAGCCTTGTCACCACCCGACGGGAGCTGCTGCAGGAGCAGGAGTCATCTCGCCAGAGGTGCCTTCCAGTGCCCACAGCACCCCCAGAGCTGATCGGAAAATATTTCAATCAGAGTATTTGGGAACAAGAGGTGAACACTCCATGCCTTCGACTTTGACCACGGTGGACGCCGCTCCCCCCCTCTGCACAATGAATTAACACAAAGCCTCCGTTCTTCATCACACATGGAGCCTGCGACGGAAAGAAGGGAAACGATTTCAAAACAACCAGGCCGTTGATAAATGCTACAAGTGTCTCATTATGTAGCTCAAATCATTATCAAAAACTAATCTGTCTTTAAGCATTGCTCTGCCTGCACAGAGCAGCCCGTGGGGGAGAGGCCCCATCCCCTTCACCCGAGCCCCATCAGAGACCCCCAGAGCATCATGAACTGGGAAGCCCCACTTGACTTCAACCCAGGGGGGAGACAAGCAGCCATGGGGAAGAAGCTGAGGTTTCTCCCAGCAGATTTTGGTGTGTATTTATGAGGATGCCCCTCACCACGGGTCCGGCTGCTCCAGCCCAAGAGCATCCAGCTCCCTCCAGGGAGAGGCCACCAGTTTAGGACATTTCTCCCCGGAGCCTGGAGGGATGGGTCCCATCACTCTCTTCCCAACAGGACCTGGTTAGAGAGCGAAGACGTGTTTTGAAAATGCCCTTCACATCTCATCCATCCTGGCTGAATGGGAGCGCAGCAGCCGCAGCTCGGAGGCTTTTCATCTCCTCTGCCAGCCCTCCTTCTGCTGGGGACGCTAATAAAATGCATTTCCTACAGCCATTGTTTCACTTATGGAACCTTCAGCCTGGTTTTGATTGAGTGCACTTAATATAGTTGCTCTTGTAGAAAGGATTTTGAGCCTGGTATTTGACAGCCTTGATCTTAAAGAAATCCATTAAGAGCAGCTTTATCTCTGGGTTTTCTAACCATTAAATCGGTTTTTATCAAGCCGGCGGTGTGCTTTCAGGAAGACATGTGGGAGAAACGGGGAATAAACCTCCTAAACTCCAGCCCTGGGACCACTGCACCGCATTTGGGCTACATGTTAATAACCAAAAGGGGATTCTTCCCTGCGGAAGAACATCTTACACCCCAGTCTGGAGAAGTACAGGGCCTGAACTTCCAGAGGCCACGAGACAATTGTAATTGGCCCAATAAATATTCCTTAGAGCATTCCCTCTGGAAGGTGAGCACTGGGAATCACCTCTGGCTTCAGCCACGGGACATCCACCAGTCCCAATACTGGCAGCCACAGGGACTACAGGGTCGTGCCCTGGTGGAAAAGCCTTTTCTTGCTTCTCAGATAGGAAAATTAATGATCCTTGGAGGTAAAGCTTTTCAAAGGAGGCTTTTTCTGAAAGACAAGGTGCCGGGACCCTCCCTGGGGCGAGGTGGTACCGGGCATGGTCGGGGCTGCACCATGGGAACGCCGGGATGCTGCCCCTGCACCTCAGCCATCAGACACTTGCTTTTCAGATTTTCCTCTGGAAAACCATGCCGAGGAAAAGGGAGGGCAGAGCCCGGGCTCAGTGCCTGACCCCGCCAATAAGCCCAGGGGGGAGCCCACCACCCACCTCCATGGTGCTCTGTCACCTCTGGAGTCATTCGCTTGTCTTAAAGTTACTACATAATTACTACCGGCAACTATTTCTTCACCCTGAAGCCCAGTAGCTCCCTGGAATAAACTTCTGCAGGTCTTCTGAAACACTTTCTTTAATCGGGAGCGAAGTATTTCAAGTTGTGCCGAAGGAAAGGCTGCAACTGCCTGGCAGCTGCCCCCAGCCTGGGAACAGGAGGGGATGAAAAGGTCACTTGTCCCACTGATGGCACGGGAACATCGGGATGATCTTTGGCACGGCTGGCCAGTGGCTCCCACGCCTTCTCCTCGCTCCCCACCAGGTTTTCCTCTCCCCACACAGTCCCCGAGGAGGGCGATGAGGAGAGGCAGCAGCCCAGGGGATGCTCTGCCATCGCCCGAGCCCCCTGAAGAGCTTCTCCTCCCAGGGCAGCGGGGGTTACGGCGCCCAGGAGGGCATTTACCTTCCCTCGGGTGAAATGTGCTGTTAAATTAAGAAAGGAAGAGATGTACGGAACCTGAGAGAGCAATTACTGAACCTGCCGCAGGAGACGGTTTGTGCAACCTTATTAAAGGTGGCTTGAGAAAAAACAAAGTCGCCACATCTGCATATTTTATATATATCTATATATATATGTGATGCTTTGCATCACATGCACCCAAGTGAGCTGAGCAGCACCCTGAGAGGGGAAAAAAGTTACCTGGAGCTGACGACCCACTACACGACTCCGGCACAGCCACCAGCAGCCTGGTTGTGCCCCCGTTGTGCTGCATCCCACTGCCCAAGCGCTGCCCAGTTGCGGTGACACGGTGGCCCGCAGCCGGCAGGTTGAGTTACCCTCTGCCTGCCAAAGACAGAAGCTAATAAATTCATCCCAGGTGAATTAAAGCGTTTCGTTTAGATTTTTGACCTTTTAAAAGAAAATGAATAATGCATTTCAAAATAAAAACTCATTTCAGACTTGAGAAGCAAAACACTTCCAGCTGGAAATGCCAGGGCGACGCATTATAACACCAAAGTTTTTTCATCCTTTAGCTGGAAAGCTTGATGCCTTAAATCCCAGTGCCAGCAGCCGCCCTGGACCACTGGGTTTTCCCCACCAGGCTCCTTGGGGAAATCTTATGGAGCCAACAGAGTGGTGGTTCCCCCTGTGTCACTGTTCCAAGGCACAGCATCGTCTGACGGTCCCCCTGGGCTCCGGCAGCACCACCACCAATAAATTCATGGTGGAACCGTCCTCCCACGTGTCATTGATTAATTGATAACGAAATTATGTTCCAGGACGTAACTGTCCTCTGCTCTGGACAGAGCGCTCTGCGAAGGGGCTTGTTCAGGAGCTCCCCATGGCTCTGGGCACCGCTCCTTCAGCCTGCAATTAGGCACTGCAGAAGTTAATCAGCTTCAGGAATAGCCCAAGAGCCAGACTGGCCTCTCCCTGCCATCGTGTGCCCATTACTTGGCCAACGGCAGCCACAGGCAATGCCTGGCTCCATCAGCACAATGCCATCTCTGCCCAAAAAAGGTGCCACGTGGGATGGGGGTGACACCAGAGCACCTTCCTGTCCCCCTCCTGTGCTCAGGGCTCCAGCAGCCGCCCTCCACCGCGGCCAAACCTCCCGGGCAGGTTAGGGAAGCATTTGCTTAATGCTGCACTGCCACTTTCCAACGAGTCTATCAGCTTTCCATTTGGCAGAGACTCTAAATACTCGTTTCAGCTAATAAAGACACCCGGTAATGTCGTATTACGAGGCTGGCGAGCTCCCAGCAAATATTATGGTGAGCCTTTGTTTAATTAGGGGTTTCTCAGGCAGCCGCAATTCTGCCCTCGTAATGGGAGAAATAAGCTGGGTTCCAAAGTTTGAGCCCAAGGAAGACCCTGCTGAAGCCCGGGCACCTATTTCCCAGCCTGAAAGGGCCTTTTGCTGCTCCAGAAACTCCATCTTTTTATTTTATTTATTTATTTTTTTTTTAGATTTATTTTCTCATTTCTGCTTGCCCTGCCCCGGGCACGGCTAGGGCTGGCCGGGCATAGGGCTGGGAGCTGGGGATGATTTAGCTGCTTTTTCTGTTCCTCTGCTGCTGTTCTTGCAACACCTTCCCCCTGCCCCTCACCTCGGAAAACCTGGCACAGCCTCTGGTGCCAAGGATGGGGAACACAGCCGTGCCAGGGCCAGAGCAGGTCCCACAGGAAGGCAGCACCATGGGCGAGCATCAGGCAGGGCTCTCTGCCTGCTCCTGCCTCCCCCAGGTCCCAGCCCAGGGAAGGCTCTTTGTTCTAAGGATCAGTAAAGTTCACTCACGACACACCACACCTGGGTAAGCAAATGAGTTTTGATGGGTTTTTCCACCCACCCTGCTCCAGCTGGGAAATGCCAGCCCTGGAGAGCAGCCCGTGGAGGCAACAGGAGCCATCCCTGTCACCTCCCATCAGGGCACCCAAAGCCAGGGAGGGCACAGAAAGGTGCTGGAGCAACACCACGGCACATGCCAGCATCCCTCCACGTCCCACCTGCTCGGAGCAGTCCCGAGAGTCACCGAAACCAGGGGAAGCTCTTTCCCATCTCTCCTTCCCCGGGCGCTTGGATGATGAGACGCGAGCCGAGAAGTTTAGGGTGAATTAATTATATCATTACCGGAATCCAATTTTCTTCCTGACATGAATGAAATGGGAAGAGAACAACAAGTTGCGTGTGAGACACACGGTCCTACAAGTTTATTGTCATTAGCGGGGACAACTCCATTAACAAGCGTGAAGGCTCCATCCCAGCCCTTTCCAAGGACCATGATTTCAATGCCAAGCAGCGACGTGCACAGCCCCAGCCCCGTTTCTGCCGGGCTCTGCACCTCTGCAGAGGCTCTTTGCTTCCTGGCAGGAGGGGGTCCCCCCCCTGAGCTCCCTGCCCATGGGGCTGCCCCACCGCCAAACCCACTCAGATTGACCACCATGGTTCAATTAAAGTTAACACAGTGAAATCAAACTAACGGACACCAGCTCTGCAAGGATTTATGGGGCTGTGTGTGCCATAGAAAAGGAATTCCAGGCTGGAGAAGGCATCGTGGCTCTCAGCTGGGGAGAAGGGAAGCCCCAAGGTGCCAACTGGCTCCCTGTTTCCCACACTCACCTGAAACTCTGCAACCAAATACAGGCACACGTGTAATTAATCCAGCCACCTCATTACACCTTTGTCTTCTGCAAGAAAGGCATCAGCATCACCGGGCTGGCCAGCAGACGGTTCAGATCATCTCCATCCCAGCAGGGACACGAGGCTCTGCAGAGCCTTTTCCCACATGCCCTTACACCACTAAGAAGTGATAAATTCTCACTTTGGTTTCTCTTAACCCAGTGCTACCAGAGGCTTGATTTACCAGCCCTTCCTGCTGGCCACCAGCAGCACCACAAAGGAGTGGCCCTGGGTGTCCAGGTCCCTCCTGAAGGAGCCGGGACACAAGATGCCTCCATTTTCCAGTGGAAAAGACTTTTTCAGCTTTTCTTCATGGTCTTGCCACCCTGTGCAACTGCACTGCTCAAGCCTTATGGTTATCGGTGAGCGAGACGATGCAGGGGACGGTCACATTCAATGGCAGAGGGGCCACCAAGCTGCCAGCTCAGCTCCGGTCCCCACCTGGGCATCATCATTTACCGGGGCACAATCATTTTGCCACGGGCACATCATTTACCGGGGGCCACGAACGCCTGGTGCTCGAGCTGCCTCCCCGGCCCCAGGAACGGCACCAGCTCATTCATAAGCCTCAAGAAATACCGTTGCATGAAAACGTAATGAAAATTATTCAGCTAATCTACTTTAATAACCCGACTTCGGGGCCTCTCTGTGCCGCAGACAGCATAATCATTTTTTAAAATATTAGCTGTCATTTCCGATCAGGCGGAGGAACTCGGCACACGACTTCAGCGGGGCTACTAATTCACCAGCCTCACAGCCGTGGAGGGTCCCTGGGAGGGGTGGGCTTCCCCCACTGCAGCAGAGGGGCACGGTGAGGGGCAGGGACCCCCCCAGGCACCAGTGAGAACAGGGGGAGCCTTTTAGTACCCAACGGACAAGATTATAAACGCACAGAGACGGGGCCATCATCCCTTTACCCTGGGGGTGTCAGCCCACGCTTTATTTTCCTGTCATTCCCCTCCAGTCCCTGCTCTCACATGGGGCCCTGGGATGCTCCAGGTGATTGGGGGTGACACAGGGGACCCCCAGTGTCCCCCAGCACAGGACTGATGGCACCCTGGGCAGGGCAAGCCCAGCACTCACCTCCACAGGATGGGGACTCCCAGGGTTTCCACCTCCCCCAGAAAAAAAATGCCCCCACACTCTGCCTGTTCCGCACAGCAAGTTTAATTGATCAAGGATGAGTAAGAAGTATTAAAAAAATCCCACAAAAACTGCTTCGGTGTGTGCAAAACTCAGTGCAGAATACAAAACGCTTTAAAAATATTCTGCAGAATCAAATCTGCAAACTTTTTAAGTTAAAAAAGGATTGCAACACATCCAAAATATAGTAACAAAAATAAAGACACCCTGCGTGGTAGGAAACACACTCGCCCTCCCCGATTTGAGGAGCCAGAGCTGTGTGGCACCACCGGCGCTCGCGGCGATGCCCAGGGGTCCTGGCAGCCAGTGATACCCCCAGGATCAGCGAGGTGACCACGAGGGGACCGAGCTCACGACCCCCCCGCCTGCAAACAACGCCTTAGGAGGATTCAGAGAAAATTCAGAGGTGTGAGGGGCTCCCGGGCAGCACAGGACCAGCTGCTCTGCCGGGGCGGGCAGCCTCCCTCACTGGTAGAGGACCTTCACGCAGAAGGTTTCCTCGTTCTTGTCCTCGTGGTCGTTGATGTGAATCAGGATCTCCTCCTCGCCCACGCTCTGGCTTGGGGCGAACCGCAAGCCGATGGTGTACACCTCCCCACCGGCCACCTGNGGGGCCTCAACCACCTCCCTGGGCAACCTGTTCCAGTGCTCCACCACCCTCACAGTAAAGAACTTATTCCTAATGTCTAATCTAAATCTGCTTTTTTCCAGTTTAAAGCCATTACCCCTTGTTCTGTCATTGACAGCCTTTGCAAACAGGCTCTCCCCAGCCTTCTTGTAGGCCTCATGTTCTGGAAGGGAGCTATTAGGTCTCCCCAGAGCCTCCTCTTCTCCAGGCTGAACAACCCCAGCTCCCTCAGCCTGTCCTCGTAGCAGAGGTGCTCCATCCCCCTGATCATCCTTGTAGCCCTCCTCTGGACCCGCTCCATCAGGTCCATATCTTTCCTATACTGAGGACTCCAGACCAGCACACAATACTCCAGGTGAGGTCTCACCAGAGCAAAGTGGCAGAATCCCCTCTCTGGACCTGCTGGCAACGCATCTTTTGATGCAGCCCAGGATGTGATTGTCCTTCTGGGCTGCAAGTGCCCACTGCCTGCTCATGGCCAGCTTCTCGTCCACCAGCACCCCAAGTCCCTTTCCTCAGGGCTGCTTTCTAATACCTCACCCCCCGGTCTGTACTGATGGCGAGGATTGTTCTGGCCCAGGTGCAGAACCCTGCACTTGCTCGTGTTGAACCTCATGAGGTTTACCTGAGCCCACCTCTCCAGCCTGTCCATGTCCCTCTGGACCTGATGCAGCATCACCCCCTGCCTCCACCCAGCATCACCCCCTGCATCCACCACCGAGCATCGCTCCGTGCCCTGCATCCACTAAGCATCACTCTGCCCATCGCGTGGTCCAGCTGGATGAGGATAGGGGGGTCCTGGCAGCGGGAGGACCTACCTCGAAGGAATCCTCCTTGAACTGCAGGAGGTCGGGGCGGTTGGTGCACAAGAAGTAGAGCCGGGGCGAGGGGTAGGGGTTGGTGTAGGTGATGCGCTTGTTGCAGCCTCTCCCACCTCCCGCCGGCAGCGAGATCTCAAAGGCCTGTGGGTGGAGGACAAGCCATGAGGGGGGTGGCACAGAGTTGGGGGGGGACAGAGGGAACAAGGGGCTCTCCCCAAGACACACTACGGAGAATTGCCTCCTGCACAGAGGCACCACAGGGGACTTTTGGGGGGACACATTGCCCCTCCGTCCCCTCCTTCCACACCTTCCTTTGATCTCTGCCAACAGATAAACCACCCTCCTGGCGCTGCTGCTGGCACCACCTCCTTCCCAGAAGTAATTACGAGCCCAAGCGACAAAGGGCCAGGGGAGCAGCTGGGAATGGCCAGCTCATTCTCCAGCTAATTAACGGACATCCCCGCTCGCTCGCTCAGATAACACACACCCCCCACTTCCCCGCAGCACGGGGAGGTGGGCTGGCACCCAGCAGGACGCTGGGGCATCGGTTTAAACACCGATCCGAACTTCCCTGGGTACCCAGGGGTTTGGGAAAACATTTTTGAAAGGGAGGCGTGAGCTGGGAAATGTAATTTTCCATCTTTGAGGCGAGCCCTCCGCCAGCGCCGTGCTAATGGAAAGCAGCGTGCCGGAGCTTTCATTTCACAACCGAGAATACTTCAGCTGGCACTGCCCAGCGTGGGACTGCCTTCAGAACAGCCTCAAAGACACGGCACCACAGTCTTCAGGGAGATTATTCGAGCCCCAAGGGCCAGATGTGTGCTCAGGGTGGCGAGAGTACCCCATAGACACAAGGAAAGGACAAAGCAGGAGACAGCCCGGCCGGAGTGTGACCATCGGTCCGACACCGTCACCGTGACTTCCCAGCCCGAGAGCTGCCGTACCTTGGAGATGAGGGGCTGCCTGCAGGAGAGGCAGAGCAGCCAGGAGGACACCAGCTGGTGGGACTCCACGTCCACCAGGTTGAGGTAGATGAACCTGCTGCCAGCCCGCCGGGGCCGCACGCCCACGTACAGGTCCTGGAGGCCGTTGGGGGGCAGAAGGAAGGCACCGTCCGGATCCACCTGCAAAAAAAAAAAAAAACCAACAGCGGGAGCTGCAGCCGCCTGCAGTGCCCATCGCACCCCCACCACGTCCAGCAGGGAGCACAAACTGACCCCATTGCTCTTAAAAACCTCTGCAGCTCTGCCACCACCCCCGAATCCCACCCACATGAATACACCAGGACTGACGTCGTGTCAGGAAGGGTCAGAGCCATCCAAAGAGACCCAGCTCCCCCCAGCCCAGGGATTTCCTCTCCTCACAGGCTTCCCCAGCAGAGACTTCTGCTTTTTGTTTAGGGGCCAGCGATGGAGGCTTTTGTGCCTTTTATTATTCACACTCGCAATTACGGCCAAGCGAATTCTAAAGAAATTGTTAAGTCTTCAGATGGTCTCATTAACGCAGATAATTTGCCCTCCGGGGTTTGGTGCGGATGATCCTACACATGACAGCTCTAATCAAAAGATAATTATCGCAAACACTTTACGACGGTAAATTGTTCATCATTCCGAGTGGGCTGCCTTCCCCTCTCCGGAGGGGCTCTCCCCGGGGCTGGTCCAAGCCAACCCCGTACTGGCCACAACGTGAATGCCCTGGGCAACCCCCTGCCCACCTTGGGGAGGGGGGGGGGTTACCTGCAGCTCCTGGGGGTGGGAGGTGAAGACCTGCACCCTGCGGGGGGCCGGGGTGCCCCGCAGCAGCAGGGAGAGGCGGGCGAGCTGCCCGGCCGTGCAGCTGACGTCCAGGCGCTGCAACGAGTGCAGGTAGAACTGCCAGATCTGGACGGGCGCCGCCAGCCAGGCGTCCCTGTGGCACGGACGGACAGACAGAAAGACAGACGGACAGGAGTCACCCACCGGCGCCTTCCAAGGAGCCCGCTTCCATCCCACCCATTCGTATGGCGCAGGGAGAGCCCGGCCAGCTCAGGAGGCATCAACTTGTGCAGCAGAGATGCTCTGCCCAGGGATTATTCGGAGGAAAACGGAGTGATGTAAAAACAGAGCAATATAAAACCCTGAGCTGGGGACATTTTGGGAAGCCTCCTGCCCAGCTTTCTGCTGCTCAGCAATGCTCAGGAAGCTGGAAGCAAGGAAAGGGTGGCACAGGGTCCCCTCCTGGCCCACCACCCCCCCGGGGTTAGCCCTTCTCCCTTTCTTGGGAGAAAGTTCTACGCAACTTACGTATAAATAGCCACAAAGAACTTTTTGATCTGCGGGCTTGGTCCTCCGGCAACTTTTAAGAAGATGTCCTGCGGCTCCCCGGGCCCCTGCGCCAGAAACCAGAGCGTGGTTCCAACAGTTAACCTCCATCAAACCAGCTAACGAGCGCTCCAGGGTTTGCTTCCCATTAACGCAAAAACCCGCCACCAACCCACTTATAAAAGCAGATGCTTTCAGCATCTAGTTAAACTATGTTATTAAGTTATTATACAGCTTGGCTGAGCTCTTCCAGTATTTTTAATTACAAAAGAGGATACAAATGACTATCGCATTCCAGGTCTGCATCTGTAATCAAATTTTGGCAAATTTTCCCCAAGTTTTCTAACAAGCCGTAATCCAATTACCATACTAACACGTCCCTGCAATGGCAATTAGCAACTACCCTTCGTCGCCATCTGCACGTACGTGCCCACGCTTATTTTTTTTTCCTTTCTACCCACCCCAGCTGCGGAACAAACCCAGGAAAAGCCGGGCTGGGCATCGCTGGGCTCGGGGAGGGACGGAGCCAGGGTTTGGCTCAGCCCAAAGCCCACCTCAGCCTGGCCCGTCCCCACCATCGCCCAGCGGAGATGCTCTGCTGAGGGCTCAGGGGACACGCCATTCCCCCCACGCACCCCCCCAGCAGCGGGGAAGGTCTATCCCACAGCCAACAAAAGGCTGCTCTTCCCCAGCATCTTAATCATCTGGTGTTTGCTGAGAAGAACGAGCGGGTACAGGCTGCTGCACGATGCGATAAGGTGCAACGTTCAGCTCCAGCCACAAAAAAATAAAAAAAAAACCCAATGCAGCTCCTTTTCGTTGGGAATAAAGGGCAATTCATCCCCGCCCGTGTTTCGCTGCCACGGGCTGATAAATGGGGATGCTCCGTGGGTGCGAGGCATTTCCCTGCCGAGGGAAAACACCCCACAGCAGAAGGGCACAAAGGACAGACGGACGCCGAAGCGTAACCAGTACCATGGTTTTGGTTTCGCAGATGATGTCAGGGTCGCTGCAGCGAACAAACATCTCAGGCTCCCCCCCCGGCATCCCCACCGGCGCGCCTGCGGAGGAGAGACACCAAGATCAAACCCCATCCAGGATTTTCTCTGTTTGTGCTTCCTACCCCACACCCCACGCAGCCGCAGACCCCAATGCTGGGCTACCAGCAAGCCACACGGGACTACTGGTGCAGGGAATTAGGCATAAAATTAATGCAGGGGGGCAGATGAAGAGCAAACAGGGAGCCTGAGGCTGCGAGAGGGTGAGGAGGCAGAGATGTGCTCTCTGGATGCTGCTGCACCTCCAGGAAGCCCCCTATGAACCAAGGAAGTACCACGGGCTCACCGGGGAGGGTGTGCCAGGGGGGCAGCCGGATGGTCTTCTTCAGGAAGGTGAGCTCGGGGTGGTAGAAGCGGAAGGTCTGATCCACCACGTGGGGTTGCGGCTCCACCTTCACCCGCAGGAGCGCGATGGGCTTCCCCCCGCTCACCTGGAAGGAGACCTGTCCCGGGGAGACGGCAGGAGAGGGACGGAGTTTTGCAGGAGTGATGTTCCTCCTCCCACGCAGCCCCTCGGGAGGTGTCTTCACCCAGGTCCCTCACCTGGATGTGCTTTGTCCGCCCGGCCCCGCTCTTCCCCAAGGAGCTGGCAACCGTGTCAGCACCGGAGCCCAGCCCAGTTGGGCCCTGCACGGGGCAAGAGTAGGTTGCCTTGGGATGTAGCACGGCTACAGCTGCCCTCCCCATGGCCATAGCACCCTGCCCTACGTAGGCAAAGAGCTGAGGGAAACGTGGGAACAGCTCAAAATGGGGGCCCGGACATACCTGAGCTGCGACAACAGCGGGGTCCGCAGAGAAAGTCTGGTATTTGAAGGGGATGCGGATGGTCTCGTTGGGTCGCAGGTAGACCTGAGGCTTGAGGTCATCGCGGAGGTGGAACATCTCCTCCTCCACCGGTGTAACGCTCTTGGTCAGCTCCTTGAAGTGACGCCACTCTCTCGGGTCCAGTATGACGCTGAGGGAGCAAGTGGTAGAGATGCTGGTGAGGACTGGTTGGAAACTGGTACCACCCCACCGTCACAGAATCATTCTGGTTGGAAGGGACCTTAAAAGCCCCCCAGTCCCCTCCCTGCCCTGGGCAGGGACACCTCCCACCAGACCAGATTGCTCCAAGCCCCCTCCAACCTGCCCTTGAACCCCTCCAGGGATGGGGCAGCCACAGCTTCTCTGGGCAACCTGGGCCAGGCTCTCACCACCCTCACAGCAAAGAAGTTCTTCCTAATATCTAACACCTAAATTTCCCCTCTTTCTGTTTAAAACCATTACCCCTCATCCTGTCACTCCCCTCCCTGATCAAGAGTCCCTCCTTATCTCTCCTGTATGCACACAAGGGAGATCCCACCTGAGCTCGGGGTGGTCGACCTCGATGGTCACGGTGTGCTGGATGCCATAGGGATTCTTCAGGGTGAACTCAAAGAACTCGGCGGTGCCCAGCACGGCGTGGACGGTGCGGGTGACGGTGATGGCCTGGCTGAGCATCCGGGAGATGCTCTCACCCTTGACGTGCTGCCGGTAGGCATCGATGATCTGCAGGTCCCGCACGTGCCGGGCGCGCTGCTCCGACCAGCCCTGCCGGGAAGGAAGGAGGGGACCATAAACCAGAGTCACCGCGGTGTCCCCAGCCCCCTGCACCCCTCTCCTCACCGAGACCTGGGGTGTCCTCCCACCGCTGGCATCCTCCTGCTGCCGCACCAGCGCCATGCGCCGCAGCTTGCGCCGGCGGGCGGCCGTGGCCTCGCTGGGGACGGCCGGGGGGACCAGCCTGGCCTCTGCCCGGCGGCCACACAGCGCGGCCGCCAGCTCGCCATCCACCTCAGCCAGCCTCCGGGCCCGCGACACCCTCCTGCCTGCGGGGACAGCACGGTGGCAACCGGGAGGGCACCCCCCATTGCCGCGGCCACCGTGATGCCGCGGGGCCGGGAAGGGGCAGCCACCCCACAGCCGGGGGTACGGCACCGGCACCGCGGTGGCAGAGACTGGGACAGAAGCCAGGCATTTGGAGAGGCTGAGCCTCAGTCCTCGGAGGACTCACCACCGGCAGCGCTGATGGAGAGCCGGCTGCTGGGGCCATCCGGCACGGGGATGAGGCGGGAACGGGACAGCAGAGGGGACGGCGGCTGCACCGGGGTCTCCTCACACAGGTGACCTGCCAGGAGCGGAGACAGGCTGAGCAGAAACTGGTTTTCATCGTTATAAAATCTGCTGCAAAATTATTTTTTTTTATCCCCACTGCAGCTCTTTAGAGACAATTTAAAAGAGTAAATATCTGGTTGGTACCGAGCCCTGCGGCGCTCCCGCCAGAGCCCCTTGCAGTAGAGCCATCCACCCGGAGATGGAGCAGCACCAAAAGCACAGCACCATCCCAACCCATTCACCACCGAGCCCCTAACCAGCTCCCCTTTTCATTTCACTTAATTTCCCCGGGGCTGCGGTGCTGCCACCGGGTCTCCCTGCTCCCACACGGCCATGCCCAGAGCACCCAACGAGGTCATAAACCCACCGCGACCTCCTCAGCCTAGAAATCCCATCCCCATCCATCGGGCAGGGACACCAAGCTTTTCAATACTGCTTTTAGCCACAGTGTTTTGAAATTTCGGAAAAAAAAAAAAAAAAAAAGGATGGGGGGAAAAGAAGACAACGAAATGGTGAGTGTTGTCCTGGTGCAGCGTCCCCGCTTGCCCTCTCTCCCCTTTCACGGGGTGCGAGCTAAACCTGTCCCGGGGTTGTGAATCTCCAACTCTCCTTCCCAGCAGCTTATCGTCCCTTTGCAGGCAGAGTACGGAAGCGACGATTAAAGATATCTTATAATGGAGCTAATCTTTCTTCTGAAGATAAGATTTTAAAACCTGGAGTCACACCGCACATTCATAGGACGGGAAATTAAATATATAAAAGAGAAGCACCCAGCGGGTTCTGGGGAGAATACTGCTCTCACAAGCAGGGGTTTTCTTTCGGGTACAGCCCCGTGCTGGTCCCTGGCACCAAACCCCATGGCACTGGCCCCACACCGCCGGCACCGAGAGCAGCAGCTCTTACCAACGTTGGCCAGGCAGAGGTGGAGACGGCCCTTCACGGCCACGTGGACACCGAGGGGCCGCAGGGCGCCGTGCCGCAGCGCCTCCCGGCCCATCACCGTCACCTCCGGCTCGTACTCCGTGGTGGCCACCTCCAGCTCGTGGTGGGTCCTGATGGCCGCCCGGCCCTGGCGCAGCAGGGACTGGGGACAAGGCAAGGGGTAACGAGTTACCAAGGAGTCCGGTCTGGGGGGGTTAAGGGATCTAGAAAAGGATCTCTCTGGATGTCCCACGTCTGGGGGGGTTTAGCCCTAGAATACTGCAGGAGTTCCGGAAGGAAGTTAACATTTTGCCATCACTTTTGAGGAGAAGATGACGAATCCCGTGATTAGGCTGAGATCGGTCTCGGCTGCACGGAGGGGCTGACGGCAACTCCATTGCTAAAGACACGAGGGCAAGGCACCAGCATCCCCACAAGGGACCAGGGGGGACAGTCTGGCTCCTCCTGACACCCCTGCACGCTAAGCTGGGGGTCCCCATCCTTACCAGTCCCCAGGGGTTAAGGGGAAAAACCTTCGATTTAACCGATACCTCCAGTTTGAGGGCAGCGGACCCGACGAGGAGCAGGGAGTCCCCGTCCCAGACGTCGATCTGGAGGCTGTGCTCAGCCAGGTACCGCACAAACCAGCGCTGCTCCCCGGCCCGCAGGAAAGCGGGATCCACCAGGTACCTCAGCTGCAAGCCCGGCGGTCCTGCGAGACACAGAATCAATCTTCTAGGTTGGAAGGGACCTTAAAAATCATCTTGTCCAACCGTCAACCTAACTTTGACAAAAATAAGACACCCACACAACAAACAAAAAGCAACACCATCACAAAACCCTGTCTCCCAGCACTACATCAACCCGTCTTTTGGACACCTCCAGGGATGGGGCCTCAACCACCTCCCTGGGCAGCCCATTCCAATGGCTGAGAACCCTTTCGGTGAAAAAATTTTTCCTAATATCCAGCCTGAACCTCCCCTGGCGTAACTTGAGGCCATGCAGCATCCTCATGGGAATGGAGCTTCTGCTGGCACCGGGACAGGGACACTTCTGCTCTGGAGAAGCCTGCCTGCTCGGAGGCTCCTCCTCCCCTTAACGAACCCACCCGTCAATTAGTAAGGTTGAGGTCCCCCAGAACTGGCAGCCTCCCTCAGAAACACTGCGTCTGTACAGATCCCCCCCTCTCATTCCCATTAACAGCTCCACGTGGAGAAGGAGCTTCCTCAACCACAAGTGCTTGGTGTCCCTTGGGACCAGAATTTAATAAGGCACAGAAAGAACCAGCGAAAAGCACCCAACAAGGAGGGTCAGAGCCCCTCACCCCGGGGGCTGTGCTCCCTCTTGTTGCCTTTCTCTTCAAAGGCACTTTTAGCTGCAGCAGGAGCCTTGACATGCAAATCATGACACCAACCGTGTGTTTTACCGGTGTTTTACTTCAAATGTAGGATGTTTTGAATGTTCCTCACATTATGCCACGCAAACTAGAGGAGGTTTGCCATTAAAGCAGGCACCGGCCCGTTCCTCAGCCCAGAGACGAGCCCAAATCTGACGGATGGAAGAGGAACAGCCACACAAGGATGCCAAAAATCAGAGCTTACCGGTGCTGAGGGTCCCATCCTTGTTCACCCGGACAAGGAGCTGCGCTGGCACAGCCCCCCCGGCTGTCGGGCCCCCATCCGTGCTGACCAGCTGCAGCCGTGGGGTGGTGACCGGTGGGAAGCGGTAGAACTGGAAGGTGAGAAAGATGGTCCTCGGCCACGTCCCCTCCACACCATCCCGGGCATCCCTTGAGGGAAAGGGAGAGAGAGAGGTTAGGGTTGGCTCATGGCATGGTGCTGCCTCCCCTTCACGAGCTCCTCGTGCGCTTGGCACGCACCAAGAGGCAGAAGAACAAGAGAAGATCGGCAGCATCACAAGTATTTGGACTTTTCTGAAGACAGCAGGCATATGGTTTGCCTTGGCTTTCCAAAAAACTTCATAATTCCAGCTGTCCCCCACCATATGCTGCAACGGAGGAGCCCAGCAAAGGCAACGTTCTACCTTCTCACGCTGCCATCCACGGGGAAAAAAAAAACACAAGTGGGGGCCTCATCCAGCCAAAGCCACCCCCACAGGTGCCAACTTTCTCAACTCCATATGCATTTATGGAGAAACCCTGCATTAACCAGCTTTGACATCCCATCGTGGTTAATGGAGACAACAACAAAAACTGGAATATGATTTAAGGGTGCCCAGAAAGGACAAGAGCACGGCTGTAAAACCCTCTGGGGCTCTGCCTCTACAGCAGGCACTGGAAGAAGCACCTTTGCCAGGACTTCTCCTGCTCAAGCAGAGAAGTGGATTGGGGGGGGGGACGGGACATTTCAGGGAAGGACCATCCCCGAGGAGATCGCCAGGATCTGCCCGCAGAAGGCACCACGAAGAGCGGCCACCTCACCTGCCAAAAGCCAGGAACTGCAGGATTATCTCGTTGCCTTGCAGAGGGTCGGCCTCCTCCAGCCGCAGGCTGAAAGCGGCCGGGTCCATCGGCTCCGAGATTCCCACCGGCTCCTGGTTGTGGTCCAGGATCTCCGGGAAGCCGGCGGCGTGCAGGCGCGCCAGGGAGGCGCGGGAGAGCTGCGTGCGGGAACTGGTGGAGAAAAAAGGGGGTGAGCCCCGCGGAAGGGGCCGTGGGGGAACCCCATGGGGATGGGGGAGCCCGGGGAAGGGCAGCCGAGCATCACCTGCCTGCCTGCAGCCCCACGGCGGCGATGGGCACCTGCAGCGGGGCGAAGGGCAGCGCCCGCAGCTGGTCGTCGGCGCAGGGCTCCTGGTCCGGCGAGCCCAGGGTGGCCTCCAGATGAGTGATCCCCCCGTCCTGCCGAGGGCTGTGGCCACGCAGCACCGGGGACTGGCCCCTGCCCCGCGGCGGCACCGACAGCTGGGACACCGATAGCTGGGGGAGAGGGACGAGTGTGAGCCCCCGCAGCCCCCCCGGAGAAACCCCACGGGTTCACACCTCTGCCTCCTATTTCGCTGCTGCGCTTTCCCTGGCAAAGGGAGGGATGAAGAAAATGCAGCAGGAAGATCCAAACTGCTTAACGCGGTCTTATGAAGCATTTTATTTCATCAAAAATATTTGTGTGCATTGATCCCTGCATCAAGACATAAAAAAAGGCATAAAGAGGGATCTCTGTATTCATAGCTCTCCTTAAATCCCAGTAGCTCTGCATGAAGCAGCCATGCATCACTGTCAGCACGCACCGGGGACAATAGTACCCAGCAAATCTGGGCTGTCAAAAACCAGAACTGCCCTTACAAATACATTTGGGGTGTTAAAATTGCTCAGGGAATCTTGCCCAGCACGTTATAATCAGGATCAATGTTGCTGCCTTGGAGGAGGTGGTTTCGAGGATGCTCGGAGCCTCTCGGCTGCAGCTGCCAGAAAAAACCAGCAGAGGAGGGGACCGGGATCCATCCCCCGGGAATGCCGCTGCCCACCCACCACCCGCACCCCCAACACTTACCCCCGGTCCCCGCGGGGAGGCTGCCACCCGTGGCGGGGCCGACGGACCTGTGGAGAGGGACAGGAGAGATGTTCTACCAGAGCCACCGACCCCCCTCCAACCTCTCACCTTCTGGGGGTAGGAACCAGCTTATCAAGGTGCCTTCCCATCTCTCAACCACTTATTTAGCTTATTTTCCCAGTAAGACTGTTGCCTGGGGGCAGGACGGGGGGAAGAAGTGTAGCACATCTCCACATGCATCCATTATTTTCCTGGGAATCAGGCTAACTCTGCCATAAAAGGCAGCCCCTCCATCCCCGTGGTTCCCCTGCGGCCACGCAGCGCTGCTTAAGTGGGATGCTTAATGAGACGTGAAAGTTTTAGGATACTTAAGGTTTTCGTCGCTCCTCCGTTATTTCTTGTCGCTCCCTTCATCTGGTCATGTGCTCGTGCCCCGAAACGGTACGAGCTTGATGGTGTTTATATTTGGCTGCTCGGCTCGCGCGCCGGCACAGCTGAGCTCGCTGAGCCCCGGGTCCTTCGGAGCAGACCAGGGGCACAGATGTTCCATCTCTGCATCCACGTGATGCTGAGACCTTATTTTGCTTTCACCGCCACGTATATTCCAGCTATTTCGCGCCGACTGCTGTGCGAAGCAAACCACCCTGGCTCCTTCATGTCTAAAACACTGGTTTCTCTCAGTGAGGATTGGCTTTGGTCGGTGCTAAGGAGAAGATGGACAGATCCATCGGCACCACCGGCAGCTGAGCCGACAAAAGATGCCTGGCCTCCCAAAGGCCCAGACGGTGGCATGTTTTCCAAGGGAGCTCTACAAAACGTTAACCAAACACTCCTCTCAGCAGCTCGGGGTGCGGGCTGGCTCCGGTGTGTGGTTGCTCACCCCCCAGCACAGCTCCAGGACCACTGTGACACTTCCCCAGCTCCCCCGGTGCTGCCAGAGCCCTGGAGCCAGGGAAATGTCACCCAGCTTGTGTCCCAAAATGACCCTGCTGGGGGCATCTCCCCATGCCAGGCACCCCAGCAGCACCCCAGGATGCTCTCCCCAAGCCAGAGCTCATCAGCCCAGCACCGGGCTGGAAGCTCACCATCAGCACACGCTCCCTTCTCCCTTCACCCCTCGATGCCCCAGCCACCAAAAGCTGAAGAGCATCCAGGAAAACCTCTCGGGCAGCTCCAGGAAGGTTCCAGCAGCGATGCTGAGCAGAGCCTCACCCAGCACAGCCAGACCCCAAACATCTCTGCTCAGAAGCCCCGCAAACCCGGCTCCTCCCCGGCAGAGCGCGGGGACTTGCTGCGGCAAAGCCATGGTGCCACTGCCATCTCGTGGAAGGCACAGCAGCACTGGAGCTGGCGGGGGAAACGAGTGTCCACAGCACCTGACATCACCCCGACCCATGGGCTGGCAGCTCCTGGCTCACCAGAGCAGCTGGGTAGACTCATAAAAAGAAAAAATATCTATTTAAACACTGTCAGGTACCTGGAGCATCGCAGTGAGACCAGCATGGGAACTGGAGTGATGCTGCAGAGGAAAGGGGAGCTTGGTCCCCACTGTTCATGAAAGAGGGACCAGACAAACAAGCCAGAGAGACCTTAGAGCCCCTTCCAGTCCCTCCAGGGGCTCCAGGAAAGCTGGGGAGGGACTCTGGATCAGGGAGGGGAGCCCTAGGAGGAGGGGAAAGGGCTTGACACTGAAAGAGGGGAGATTGAGCTGAGATCTGGGGAAGAAATCCTTTTCTGTGAGGGTGGTGAGAGCCTGGCCCAGGTTGCCCAGAGAAGCTGTGGCTGCCCCATCCCTGGAGGGGTTCAAGGCCAGGTTGGAGGGGGCTTGGAGAAACCTGGGCTGGTGGGAGGTGTCCCTGCCCAGGGCAGGGGGTGGCACTGGGGGGGTTTTAGGGTCCCTTCCAACTGACAGGAACTGGCAGGACACCCCACTGCGCTGGGTATCGAGAATGGGAGCCCAAAAGTCATCAGAATGACCCAAAACAGGATCGGGCTTGTGCCATGCTGGAAATCCCCAGGGATCCTGCACGTGGCTCAGCTCTACTACCACAGGGGAATTTTGCACGTTAAGAAGCGAGAGCTGAATTCAACTCGACGGAAACTTGCTTCACTCCGGTAATTCATAAAGCAGCTCACGGAAACTCGGCAAAGCCGTGTTTTTTCTCCTGAGCAGACACCAGTGCCACACTCTGTATTTTAAATGTCAGCGATCTGGAAAACACTCACTCAGCGACGGCGTAGGAGGCTGCTCCGACTCGTCCCTGCCGTTACGTAGGATCTCTGCAGCAGTTACAAGATGTTCTTCCGAATCAGTAGAAACATGGAATTGGACAGTCCCAGACTCCACGTGCTTCCCCTGAAATTGGAAAAAAAAAAAAAAAAAAAAAATCCTTTTAGACAGCGTGCTCCACGCAGCCTCCCTTCGGAGCTCTGAGGGACAATTCCCTTGCTCTGCAGATGGAGAAACACCAGTGCAAGCCAGAGACAGAGCTAACAAAGGGCTGTACCTTCATTTCTGACCAAATACCTCTGTCCTTGCTGAGACACCCACATGGACCTGCCACCTCCACCCACTGCCACCCAGTTGAAGGTTCCTCTGGGCAAGTTCTGCAGACAGCCACCCACCCCTGCCAGCAGCAAAGAGAAACCCATCCAGCTTCACACCTCAGCCAGATTTTGGCCACCCCCTTGGGACTCCTTCGCCCCAGCCCCAATCTCCTTTTGCTGATAAACCCCGGAGCGAGGTCTGTATCTTGTGCCTGCACATCTCTCTGAATAAACCAGCTCAGGGCACGGTGGCCTCCCAGAAATATCACAATAACTAAGGCTGACCAGCTCCACGGTAGCTGGGTCTACACATTTGCAGAGGTCGAGCAGCACTGGACACCACCAGCAACATCTGTCAGTGCAGGTACTCGCTGGCAGGGGGGCTGTCACCCTCCTCTTCATTCACTCACGGATCCACAGAGCTTCCCCAGCCCCTGGCACTTTGGTTTGGCAAAAAGCCCCTCTAACGACAGCCCCATCCAAGCACCAGCATCATCCCCGTGCACTTGCAGCTCGGTCCTTACCTGGTGGGAGCTCCTGCTGCCCGGTGGGGTCCGGTAGACCAGGGCTTGGCAGGGGCTGCGACGGGGACCACCACACAGGGGCAGGACCACCTCGGCCTCGCCGCTGCCCGGGACGGGGCTCCAGAGTGCCCAGCGCACCGACCGCATGTCAGCCGCCTCGCCACGGGCACCACCGGGCAGGGCCTGGGGGGGACATAAAGGGGGAGGACACAGTCAGTGCTGGGCACCCCCACCTCACCACCGGTGAGCCAGACAGATCCAGGCACTCCCCTCCGCTTTCAACCCGTTGACATTCCACTTTCCAGCACTTTATTTCTCTTTTTGCGCCTGTTTTTCCGCCCCCCACCGACCGCACCTTCAGCTCCCATCCCTTCGCAGGCTCTGAGGAGCACGAGGAACCCTGCTCTGATGGAGGGGGACACGTCGGGCCCAGGGAGGGGACCCAGGATCGTGAGACCTCCCGGTGAAAGAGCATTCAGGCATCCTGCACAGTTCCCAGGTTTGCTTCTCCCTCTGCCAACAGCATCGCAGGGAGAACCGGCACCTTCCTATGGGATTCCCCTCCCCAAGGCTGACCTCAAGCTATACCTGGGCATGAAACCCAATTTTGCCCTCTAAACCCCATACCACCCGTCCCACATGGGTACTCTTGGGGTTTTCTTACACATACCCCATTTACCCAGCCTGTCACTAACACCATTCCCACAGGTACCCCATTTACCCAGCCCATCCCTGACATTCCCCCCTTCCCACAGCCTGCACTTGAAGCTCATCAGCCTCCAGGTGACTGTTCCTCATCCCTTCTCCAAGTTACACAAGGGACGACACCTCTAGATTATCCACCAGCATAACACAATGCTGATATAACACCTAAGCACAATATACTGCTTTTAAAAAAAAATAACAGGGCTTTCATCCCTTTTATTTTAGCGCATGTAGGCTGAGGCAAAGACACCACCACCCAAGCCAGGGGGCTGTCACCCCCCACTCAAGCAGCTGCATTAAGGGATATATGTCTTACCCTCCACCCCTGGCAGCGTTAAAGCTTCCACTTACCCACACACGTCCACAGCCTCCCCCTAAACCAAAGGAGAGGTGAAGAAACAAACCCAGAGGGCTCTACCAGCGCCCGCAATCACCCTCACAGCCTGCTAATTATGGCACGGAGGACGGGGGTGATCAGCTCCAAGCGGCTTTGGGATTAACTGCTCTGCCCAAGGGCTGCGCCACAGGGAACTGGGAGCAATCCCAGCACAGCCAGACACAGATCTGGGTCTGGAGTCCCAAATCTCTGCCAATCCTCGGGTTTCAGCTTTTTTGAAGGAGTTGAACCAACACCTAATTTCCAGCAGCAACACAAATCCCCTTTGCCTAGAACACGTGTCACAACTTATATAAATACCCATTTTTCCCCCCAGTTTTGCTCCTGACAGCTCTAAGGAGAGAGCACACCGGCTGCATTTTCAATGAGCATCTCAAGCAGGACCATTAGGGACTCCTAATGAACCCATCAGCATCGATTCAGCCGCTACAGGGCTAAGGGCTGGGATGGAAAGGATCTCAGGAGGGTTGGGAACTGCTCGCTAAGCTGGGTTTAACCCGCAGAAAGGTTAAACTGAAATACATGGAAATGGCTGCTAAGTAGGCGTTAGCGAGCCTGGTCCCCCAGTCCATGCAGAGGCTCTAAGGTCCAGAGAACATCAGGCTGAAGCTCCCAGAAAAACCTCAGCTTTTAGAAACCAAAAAAAAAAAAAAAAAAAAAAAAAAAGACTTATTTTCAGCATAAATGCTAAATTCTGAAGAAAAGTCATTTTGGAATTAAAAACAACTGAAATTTTCCAAAGTAGCTCGCCAGAGCACTACGGGACCGCTGCAGGCTGCATTCCTCCATATACATATACACGGTGGGGAAATGTAGCCGTGTGTAATTAAAATGATTCAAGAAGCCCATTTGCAGGATATTTTGCTGCAGAAAGCACCTGGACACTTTATGGGGCCATTCGTCAGGCAGCGCGGGCACGGGATGAGGAGCTGCCGCGTTTTGGGGGCGCGGGACGGTGAAATGGGGACAGAAATGGGAATTACAGAGCAGGGCATCCCTCCGGAGCATCCCTACCTTCCCAGTGGCTCTCCCCGCGCTGCAGAAGACATACTCCAGCTGGAAGCAGACCCCGAACGCCGGGTGAGGGACCATTTCACTCAGGTGGATGCGGCTCCTCAGGACCAGGGCTTGATCCTCACCCCTGCGCAGGGATGGAGAAGGGGCTGTGGCAGAGCCCGAGGCGGGAGGGAAGCAGCAGAGGGTCCCTGGCACCAAGGGGGTGGGGGGGATCTCCCCCTTACCTGGGTCTGGAGCTGGGCACCCCCGGGCAGCCACCCCGTGCCACCTCCGTCTCCGGCACCAGCACGGCCACCTGGGGTGCCGTGACGAAGCGCAGACCGTTGTGGACACCGACGTGCAGCCGCCGCTCCCGAACCACCACCTCGTCTCCATCCGGGGTGGCATTGGCCTGAGACAGGCAAGTCCTCCAGCTCGGGCATCACAGGTGGCACTGCAGCCCTCCCCGCGCCCCCCGCAGCCGGGAAAATTCACAGAATCCATCGGAAACTCAAAAAACAGCACCCACCCTCCCCCAGCAGCTGATGGGTATTAAAATCTTTTGTCTTTGGGGCAGAGTTGGTACCAATCTGGCAAATAAAGGAGGTGGCCAGAAGTCCTTACTGCACACCCAGCACGGCTGCTCCTAAAGACACGTACTCAATACGTGCCGCATCTTATCTTGGCATTTTCCAGGGCAGGACAAAGCCAAATTCGGCTTATTAGTGGCTGGATGTTCAAAACAAAGCTGACACAGAGCACCTGTGTGCTAGTCCGGCAGTAAAGCAGGCGAAAGGCTTGCACAGCAAAAAATAATAATAATAAAAAAATCAGAGATTCCAAGCAAAATAAAATACACGAGTGCCAAGGAGCTGAATATTTCCACTCCGCCCGAAGCACCGGCAATTCTGATGGTGCCCTTTGCTCTCCCCAGCGCCGGCGGTACCTGCAGCAAGCGATCACTGTTCAGCAAGTCCAACAGTTCCTCCTCGAACTCCTCCAGGGACGGGTACAGCCGGACAGACAGCCTCTCCAGGTAGCAGGTGACCGGCTTCATCAGCCGGGGCTTCTGCAAGCAGTCACCTGAGAAGACACGGTGGTGGCCAGAGGTGATGCTGTGGCCGAGGAGGGGACGTTGCTGGGAACACGGGGGCACCCACAGCTCATCCCAAGGTAAACGCAGCACTGGGGAGAGGTTGTGGTTGTGTGTGGGACCCCCAGCTTCCCCACCACCTACACGCCCAGGAGAGACACGGAAACACCCAACACCTTCGGCGCCAATGGATGCAATTATTATTTAACAAAGCCACGGCCAGCACCGTGCCAAGGTGCCCCGCGGCACAAGGTGCTGCCTCCCCCCTCTCCGGTGGTCCCAGCGGCACCTCGGATGCTTTGGGGACCTCGCTCAGCTGTCCCGGTATCAGTTCCGACCCCCAGGATGGTGACCGGCAGGGGTTTTCCGGGCAGAAAGCTGAAAATTAATTCAGCTGCAGAACTGAGAGCCCTTTTTACCCTCTGAATCTTCAGACAGCATAATATTAATCGCAGCAGCTCGAAGGGCAGGGCTGCCACCCACGGGGAATGATTAACGAGGGCTGAGCGTGAGAGAGCTCGTCCCCCCCGGAACCTGCCAGACCCCCAGCAGTCCCCTGCCCCACCACGGAGGGGAACGGCTTTAAACAAGCTGTAAGGGCTGCTCCTCAGCCTCCCGCTGAACCACTGTAATTAAACCAACCTTCACTTATCCCCAGCAGCTTCCCAGGAGCAAGGCAATTAACGGAAGGAGAACAGACCAAAGCCATTTTGACATCTTCCAGGCTGAGCCATGAACGAAGGGCTGCGGCCCCAAAGGTCTGCACAAGGGGGGATGCTCACACCAAGGGGCAGCACTGCAGAGACCCCAGGGAAGGGGAGAGGAGAACCCTTACTGGTGTCTCCATGCGCAGGCAGCAACCCAGGAATGGTCTGCAGCCCCGACGTCAGGAGGTTTTCAGGAAGGAGGTGAAATACCGTCTCCAGGGGCCGATGGGTCTTCAGGGTGTACTGCAGGTGGCTCTTCTCCACCACCGTCAGGTATTTGTTTTCTGAAGAAGAGAAAACACCCCAAAATGACCAAATCGGGGAGGGAGACAGCTTGGCAACACCACTCTTGAAGAAATCCCAGGAATGCAGGCGTTGGGAGCAAAGCAAAGCTGGGTTTGCCCGGCCAGGCTTTTCCTGGCTGGCAGTACAGCACGTCCACTTTGCACCGCCAGGGCAGGGACCACGTATCCCATCCACCGGACACACACGACGCTCATTTGGACAAGAGACACCCCCAAGAAAGGAGGGATACACGATGCCTTGCTTACTTTCCATAGGGTCCTGGAAGCGGGGGTGCAGCAAGGCACGTGGCGTCCCATGGTACAGCTTCAGCCTGAAGGCAAGGAGCACAAGGTCAGTAAATCCACCCTCAAGCACATCTTCACCTTCCACAACGCCTCTGCTCAACCTTAAGAGACCACCTTCCACCCTGCACCCACGGTAAAAGCCCTGTCCTTCAGAGAACGGGCAGGCATCACTTTTACCAACCCAGCGGTGAGGAATTCCAGATTTTTTTAAACACTAGTTTTGTTTCTGCAGCCCCAGGACCCCACTTTCTCCCCCCAGAGCAGCCATGCAGGTTGCCACCCCAGTTCCCGGTGTGTCCCATCCCACGGCACAAGGTGGGACCTACACTCGGTCCTGGGTGGCCGCGTCCGTCGCCTCCGACCCGCTGCCAAAGAGGGGGATGAGTCCAAAGCCGCAGGAGAGCTGCTCAGAGCCCCCCTCCCCTTTCCCGGGCATCGCCACCACTTCCACGACGGCGGAGATGCTGGGGTGGTTCAAGGAGGTGTGGAAATAAACCGTCTGGGACGGGAAAGGAGAGAGAAAAAGGGTATTTCAGAGCTGGCGGCAGCAGCTGCAGGCAGAGCAAATACCTGTTGTATTTCAACAGCCACCAGCACAACCAGAACACCCGCTGAAGCTTCCAGACAGCTCATGGCAAACAACTCTGGCACCACCCAAAAACCTCACCATCCTTAAATCTCAAACACCACTGACTTTTTTTTTTTTTTCTTATGTTGCCAACAGCCGTTTTCCAGAGTAACTCACAGGCTGCAGAGCCCATAGGAGCAGGGTTTTGATGCGCCCCTGACCCAGGGCATTAGAGGGGGAGAGCCAAAGGAGCTGGAAACCCTCCTGCCGTAGGTGGCAGGAAGGGACAGGACACAGGTCACCTCCCCAGGACAGGATTTAAAGCCAGGTTAATCTTTCTATTAAAAACTCATTACCGCAGTGTCCCAGGGAAAACATTTACAGTAATCGCAGGCTGTCAGGGAGGGATAACGGAGAGAGACATTACCACATCAACCCAGGGAAATAAATCCCTATTCTATTATCTTTTATTGCAAACGGAGCAGTAATGACCGCTGGCTGCAGAGCGCTGCCTCACCTTGCAGAGACACCCAGAGCCCTTAAAGCACAACCCCTGTCAACCCAACCTCATCGTTCCCTCCCTGAGAACTAACAGCAGTTTGTGACGGCCCGTTCCTCTCCCCAGACCCTGCGGGGATGATGCTGGATGAATCCTGCTGGTGGGGCCACCTTGAGCGGCCACATTCATGCAGACCCCTGTCCCCTGCCCCGGCGGGGCTGGCAGGCGAGCAGGCAGGGGTGCAGGCAGCAGCTCAGCACGTGTCACAGAATCTTCTAGGTTGGAAGGGACCTTAAAGATCATCTCGTCCCGTGCAGGCAGGGGATGCGACACCACGAGGAGGCTCTCGAGCAGCATCTCTGGCACGAGGAACGGCGCCTTTCCTCCCTCCCTCCCCTTACACACCTCCATCGTGTCTGTTCCTGGACTCTTTGCAACGCTAAACTGTGGAATAGCAAGAAGTTAAAAGATCCCACTGCTCAGCCGGTGGCATCACACCCACAGACCACCTTGGCACCTCTGCAAGACCCCATGAGGGCACAGGACAGGCTGCAGGGACAGGCAACGGGACTCTGGGACTGCAGAGGGGCTGGCATTTTCCCAGGACCCCAAAGCTCCTGCCCCAACCTCACACCAAACACCCCTGAAGCCAGCAGATGCAGGGATGGGGCTCGGAAAAGCAGCTCCTGCTGGTATCTGGTGAGGTGGGGAGCAGCACCGTGTTTTTCTCACCGCAGCACACTCGGACATCATTTTTTTTTTTCCTCTGTCCCTCTTCAAAATAGCAGGGGTAGGTCGGTGGAAGAAATGAGCACCCCTCCGATACTGTGGCCGATTTAAATAAATGAAGGAGCGTGGCTCTAATCAGTGTTACAGAGCGCCGGGGGAGATGGAAGCAGAGGTTTAATTACAAAACGTGACATCGCTGCTGCCATCCAAACCACAGGGCAGCGGGGTCTCCCCAGTAAGGGGGAACCCCACTTGGCTGGTGTCAGCAGCGGATGGAAATGTGGCTTTGGGAGGGTTCAGTTCCCAGGGAAGGAGAGAAAAGCAGCTGAGCCAGGGGGCAGGCGGCTGCTCCTTCCCTTCCTTCCCACTTGTGAAGAAACACTGCTCTCTGCCGCCCGCTCCCTACACAGCAGCCGGCACACGGCAGCTCCCACGCCGTCCCCTGGCCCCGGAGGCAGCTTGAGATCCCAGTTTCCCCATTCCAACAAACCGTGCACAAAAGGTTAATCATCAGGCAGCCTCTGGGGTGCATCCTGGGCCAAGGATCGGGAAGCACTGGGAGGGAAAAGGTTTTGCTGCTGCTCTCTGCCTCCACACGGGAGGACACACCGCCGGGGAGAAGGCTCAGCAGACAGACAGACAAACCAACTGACTGTGGTTTGCTTTGGACTTGCTGCTTTAAAAGGCTCATGGCTACAGTGTCCGGACAGGGGGCTCCCAGAGCCCTCCCAGCTCCACTTCCACCAGACTGATGGAGAAACCAGCACTACAGGAGAGCAGCTCCAGGCTGACCTCAAGCAGAGATGGCTTTTCATAGAATGGTTTAGGTTGGAAGGGACCTTAAAGGCCACCTTGTTCCAACCCCCTGCCCTGGGCAGGGACACCTCCCACCAGCCCAGGTTGCTCCAAGCCCCCTCCAACCTGGCCTTGAACCCCTCCAGGGATGGGGCAGCCACAGCTTCTCTGGGCAACCTGGGCCAGGCTCTCACCACCCTCACAGCAGAGAGGTTCTTCCCCACATCTCAGCTCCATCTCCCCTCTTTCAGTGTCAAACTCTTCCCCCTCCTCCTAGGGCTCCCCTCCCTGATCCAGAGTCCCTCCCCAGCTTTCCTGGAGCCCCTTGAGGGACTGGAAGGGCCTCTAAGGTCTCCCTGGAGCCTTCTCTTCTCCAGGCTGAACCCCACCAACTCTCTTAGCCCCCCCCTCCCAGCAGAGGGGCTCCAGCCCTCCCAGCATCTCCGTGGCCTCTTCTGGCCCCGCTCCACATCCTTCACGTGCCGAGGACTCCAAAGCTGGACACAGTACTCAACTTTTCCCTTCATGCATTAAAAAAACCTCCCTTTTTGGGCTTGGCCCCACCAGCACAGATGCCCCCCTGCCCACCCGCAGCCCCCCACACCCTACCTCGTTGAAAGCCACCCTGGCTGGGCGCAGCGGGGTGGCACGGGCAGCTCGCCGGCCGCTCCTCCATGTCCTCCCGAAGAAGTGGTGGTAGGTGGCATCGAAGAGGGAGAGGCGCAGCTGGTACTCGGCTCCCTGCAAGGCACAACAGGACATTCCAGCCCGCTCAGGGACACCCCAGCTCAGCGCCCCCCAAACTGCAGAAAACACACTTTAGCAAGAGAGGACAAATAATTCCCGTTTTCCAACTGATGCCCCAATCAGGCACGTGGCGGCGTAGAGCTCCGTGAGCTGCTGGAGCACCTCACCGGTTGAACAAGCAAAGCAAAAGTGGGAAAACTGAATATGAACTCTATAACAAAGGGGCAGCAGGCTTTGAAAGTCACCTGGGGATTTTAACTTCAAAACGCTTACCAAAATTAAAAGTTAAATTAAAAGTTAACTGAACACTAATTCAGATTTGCGGATAAAAACCGCATGGGGGATGGAGACACGGCTCCGATTCGTGTTTTGGGAGATTTACAATTAGCTCCCCCCCCCCCCCAAAAAGAAGTCACCTTGTTTTGCAAACTTTGTACTTTATGTGCTCCAGGTGGCCCCGTGGGGCCGCGGTGGGTCAGAAACCGAGGGCTCAGCACGAGGGGTCCCCCGTACCTGGGTGAGGGCAGCCCCTTCCAGGTGCTTCAGGACGCAGCGGAAAGCGGTGGATCCCGGGGGGCGAGTCCGTCTGCGCTGGGCGTGCGGGGGAACGGTCAGGCTCCGCACGAACTCCTTCTCCCACCCGCTCATCTTGCCCCCGCGAAGGTCTCCTTCTCCCCCCCGCCCCGGCGTGGGCTAGGGCGAGGGCTCGGCTGGCAAACAGAGGGAAACGCGGGATTGCGGGAAGGCTCCGGAGCCGCAGGGACGGAGGACCCCGAGGGGACGCGGCTGAAAGCGGGGTCCGGGACCCGCAGGGGGACCCCAGAGAGGCGACCCCGAGCCCAACGGCACGGCTGGAGGGACCGCCACCGGCCACCCCAGGGTACGGTGAGACAGCCCTCCCGGCGGCCCTCCGGCGACACCGGCCACCCGGCCCGGGGGGACTCCCGCCCCGCCGGCGACACCGGCCACCCGCCCCGGGGGGAGCCCAGCCCCGCCGGCGACACCGGCCACCCGCCCCGGGGGGACCCCCGCCCCGACGGCGGCACCGGCCACCCGCCCCGGGGGGACCCCCGCCCCGACGGCGGCACCGGCCACCCGCCCCGGGGGGAGCCCCGCCCCGACGGCGGCACCGGCCACTTACCCCGGGGGACCCCACCGGACAGGGAACCCCTGGCCCTGCCGGCCGCCCCTCCCAGTGAACCCCAGCCCCACCGGCGGCCCCACCGGCCACCCGTTCCCGCCGACCCCCGGTCTCACCGGCTGTCCATCCCGGTCGGACCCCCCCGAGACCCCCGGCTGCACCGGCCGCCCCTCTCCACGCAAGACCCGTGAACTCACACAGCCACAGACCCACAGCCACATGTGCACGGAGACCCACACGCCGAGCCCCGGTCCCGCACCGCCCGCCCGGACCGAACCCCCCCCCGCGCACTCACCGCGCCCGGACGCCATCTTCTCGGGCCACACCAACGCCCCGCCGCTCCGGGGGGGAGCGGGGGGGAGGACGGCCGCTCCGCCGCCGCTCACCACCCCGCTTCCCGCCACCCAGCGACCACCTCCCCGGCATCTTAAGATCGGGGAGGCGGCGGGTCGGTGGCAGAGCGGTGCGGGGCGCGGCGGCGACGGCGGGAGCGGCGGCGGCATTGGAGGCCTCTCCCCCCCGCGCGGGTGGTCGCGCCCGGCTCGGCTTCGGGTTACTAGGGCGATGGTGCCGCACCGCGGGGGGCGGAGCTTGGGGGGGCGGGGCCCGGCCGGCGCCGCAGCCAATGGGAGCGGAGAGGCTCACCCCCCGTCATTTGCATGCGGCGGGAGAGGCGGGCGGCGCGGCCAATGGGCGGCGGAGGGGGGCGGGGCCTGCCCCCCACGAGGGCGCCGCGGCGGAGCGGTGGGGAGCGGCGGACGCCGGGCAGGTGCGGGGACGGGATCGGGACCGGGACCCGGGGGGGGGGGGGGGGGGGGGGGGGGGGGGGGGGGGGGGGGGGGGGGGGGGGGGGGGGGGGGGGGGGGGGGGGGGGGGGGGGGGGGGGGGGGGGGGGCCGATGGGGACGGCGGGGAGACGGCGACGGTGATGGCGATGATGGGGATGGCTGAGCCGGGCGCGGCCGCGGGCAGAGCGACGGTAAGGCCGCGCCGGCCGCACGCCCGTCCCCGGCGTCCTCCGGTAACGTCTGTCCCGTAGCCCCGGGAGCGGCGGGGGATGCCGCGCTGGGCAGCCGGTGTCCCTTCCCGTGGCGGGGGGGGGCGGTCGGCTGCGCCCCGGGCATCCTCACAGCGCGGCCGGGCGTTAACGGGGGGAGCCCGGCGCAGGCGCGGTCCCGGCGGCGCTCCGCGGGAACGGAGGGGGATGCTCGGGGCGCGGGATGCGATGCCCCCACCGACCTTCCCCCGGGCAGCCCTCTCCCGGGCACTGTTCCTCCCAAAAAGCTGCGATTTTGCGCACAGACTGTGATTTTTTTCTCTCTCCGGCGCCGGGCAGCGCTTTGCTCCTGCTCCCGGTAACGGCTCCACTCGCCGCCGGTTCCTCGGTTGGCCCCTCACCCCACCGCCAGCTCTCTGCCCAGTGAGTCCCCTTCCCGGTGCACAGAAGCCCGCGGGGAGGGTGGGTTCTGCCCCCCGGTGTGGCAGGGCAGCCCCGGGTGGGTGCGGGTGGCTGGTGACCCCGCAGCGTCGCACCGGGGACCGGCAGGCACCTGAGCCCCGGTGACACAACACGCCGGCAAACCCGCCGGCAGGAGAATGGAGATGATGTGGGGTTTGGTGTTTTGGGGTTTTTTTCCCAAAACGTCTTCCCCTGGTTTGTCACGGGAGCTGTTTGGCGCAGAGCGGGGACAAAATCCGCCGCGTTTCCTACAGAAGATGGTGGCTTCGGTGCCCGAAATGAGACGAAGGGTGGCTGGGAAGGAGGACCCTCCTGAGGACACCCTCTCCAGCCACTGTCAGCACTCCCCTTGGCCTTCCCTTCAGCTGTACCCCCAACTCCTGGATTCCTCTGGGGGACGAGCCCCTCTCAGGCCTCTGCTTTTTAAGGCCTTTTTCCCTGGGATGTAGTTTCCAGCATCTGCTGGGGACACAAAGCCACCGCCGTGCTGGTGCTGGGGATGCGCTCCCCGAACGGGACGGGGCTCACGGCCTTCCCTTCATGGAGCTGCCATGGTGGGGAAAGGGGGGGACCCGCTGGGGGGTCACCCCCCAGGCGATGCCTAGTGGGTCCCCCACGAGTGCTGGTGCGGTTCGGAGTGGGCACGGTGCTTGTTGGCCCCATCGCCGGCCGGACCGTGCCAGGAGGGCAGAGGAGGTGGCAGGGTGCTGGGGTGAAGCTGAGTGAGACTCGGCGGATGGAGAGGGACCGGGTTTTTCCTAATTTATAGATGAAAGAAGCGTTGCGGGGCCGCTTCCGGAACCCCTGACCCCTTTTTGCTGGCTTGGCCTCTGGTTCCCATCATCAATCCGGCCGCGTCGGTGGTGCTATCGCTGCGGGATAACGGCGCTGGGCTGCTGCTGGGGACCGGCGTGCTCCTATCACCGGGGTGTCTCCAAACTGCGCGCTCCGGGGTGGGTGTTTTGCCCAAAATGGTTAAAAAAGCAAAAGAGGAGGAGGCCGGGTGGCCAGCTGGCGGGACGCAGCGGGTGGGCCAGCCCCGGTGCTGGGAGGCAGCCCCGCGGCATCGCCTGCGGACACCCGGGGTTTATTTTTTAAGAAAAGCACCCAGCGTGGTGTGATGGGAGCATCCTGCTCCGGGCTCCCCAGAGCTGCTGGACGAGCCCCCTCTCTCGCTCGCCCACGCCTGCTGCCGGTGCCGGGCTGCGGCGCCGAGACGGTTAAGGCACCGGCGGGATGGGGAGCCGGGCTGCACGCCACGGCACGCCACGGCGGAGCCAAACTTGCCGAGTCAGGATGTGAGAGCGGCAGGGACGGCTCTGCAGCATCCCTGGGTGCCGGGGGCTCGGCCTCCCTCCTCCGCCGGACGCTTTTTCCCGGGGACGGAGCGGGAATGGGGTAGGAACCGGCACCTGCTGGGTTTGCCTCCGGCTGTCGCGGCCGCACCGGCACCGGCGCCGCTTCCCGGAACCTGCGGAGCCTCCAGCTCCGCCGGCAGCTGCAAGGGGGTTATTTCTATTTTTTTTTTTTTTTTTTTTTTTTTTTGGCTTCCTGACCTCCCATCTCCGTTAAGAGCACCGGAGGCAGGTAGGTGGGCGCTGGGGGGTCGGTGCTGCCGTGGCGGTGGCTCGGTCGCGCGTGGCAAGGGAGCTCGCCGGCGGGCTGGCTGGGAAGGGGCGCAGGCCGCCGGTGAGGCACACCGGGGACCCCACGGGGGCTGGGTGGCCTGACGGACCCCGTCGCTTTCGTGCCAGCGTACGTGATGGCAAAGCAGGAATAACCCTGTCTGACGTGTGGCGCGTGGTTTTGGGCTGTGTCATTGACTCTGCCTGCGCTTCGGCGCGATCACGGGCGACCTCACGTGTCGCAGCTCCATCCCCGGCGCCCGGCCGCCTTCCTTGTCTTAATGACCGGCTCGTAAACAGGTCCGAGCCCACGGGCCTTGATGGTGGGGAGAGGTGGGGAGGGAGGGTGGGGGGAAAGGCTGCTCTGCAGCAGAGGCTTCCCCGGGCAGAGGGAAGGGGCAGGGCTGCTGCTCTGCGGATCCCTGCAGCGCCGGGGGGGGCACGGCCCCCAGCACCGGGCGCCAACAGAGAGGTGAGGGCAGGAGGCACCGGGTCAAACCCCGTTATTTACAAGGCAGAGCGGGGCAGTGGAGGTAATCCTGCTAAAGTCACCTTTTCCCGGGGTGTTTGGTTGGGGGGGGGGGGGGGGTGTCATTTGCTGAGGACGCTGCTTGCAAACCTGGTAAAATAGGGGTAGGAATACGGGGACGGGTTCCCGGAATGGGGAGATGCTCCGCGCCATCTCCCCGCATCCCTCGCCTTGAGCAGCTGGGAAGGACACTGGGGTGCCCAGGGCAGGGGTCCCACAGCTCCCCCCGCCCCAGTGCCTCATCCTTGGGGGCTCAGGCTCATCAGTAGGTGCAGAGGCTTCGTCCCTATATCCAAATTAATTCCGTGTGCAGTTCCACCTCCCCTTGCCCTGATGGCAGCGTGTTTGGGGGGCCTGAGGTCTGCAGACTGGCCCCGGGACTGGCCCAGCAGAGCTTTGGCTCCTGGGGCTTCCCGGCCATAAAGCCTCCCAGTGTTTTGGCACCCCCACATTCCCACCCCGTCGCGCTGGCCAGGGATGGGGATGGGGATGGAGAGGGATCCCAGTGGGAGCACAAGCATTAGGGGCTCCCCTGCACCCAGGTCCCATGCACACGCTGCAAAAGAAAACACTTTTCTTCCTTTTTTGTGCATCACCCTGCAAAAACTGCTGCAGCCGCAGACTCGGGGTGCAGGAGTGGTCCTGGGGACACACAAACTGCCAGCACAGAGGGGACCGGGCTTTCGGCAGCACCTTTGGCTCAGAGGGCCCGAAGATGCAGGTCAGCCCCAGGGGCTGGGATGCTCCGGCTCCTCGAGATGCCAAGCCCTCTGGTTCCCAACAAATTTCCCCAAAATGCTGCCAGGCACCGTGCTTGGTCCCCCCGAGGTGACGGATGAGAGGTCCCGCTGAGAACAGCGGAGAGCTGAGCTCATCACACCACAGACCCCCGGGACGTACAGACAGAGCCAGTTCCTAAAGCCCTGCCATAAGTTTGAGTCTCGGCTCGTGGCCGCACGGGCAAGGAAGCCACACAGCTGCCCCCCCACACTGCGGCTGGGACAGGGGGGGTCCAGGGGCATCCCCCCCAGCTCGCTTCAGCTTCATTATACTGCCGCTAATTAAGTGATGCTGAGCAGGCATGAAGTGACTCGCAGGAGCGTGCGAGAGGGTGCCCGGGCCGGTGGCTGCCGTTACCCTGCGCCGGTGCAGGCAGCTGCCCGCTGCCAGGGGAGGGCCACGGGGGGCAGCGACGGTGACAACAGCATCCCCCGGAAGAAGCTGGGGTGGGGGGGGTCACGATGGTTTTGGGGGCTCAGCAGGGTCCTGCTTGGGGCGCGCAGTGCAATGGTCCGGGGGCCGCGGGGGAGCACCTCCCTCCTGCCCTCTCAATAATTAACCTGCTTTATTGAGCCTGCCCGATCTCCAGCCCTGGCACCTTTCTCGATGCCCAGGGGAGGAGGGAGATGGGGCTCAGCACCGGGGCTGCACCGGGGCCGCAGCGGGGCCGGGGGCTGCGGTGGGCGGGCGGGAGGCTCCGCAGGGACGGGCTCGGCTGCCGCAGCCGCTGCCATTGGGCCGCGTGGGCTGCAGGGGCTGCGCCGGGATGCAGGAACGCCGGGCCGGGATGCAGGAGGGATGCGGGATGCTGGCACGCCGGGCCAGGATGCTGGAGGGATGCAGAATGTGGGAGGGATGCGGGCGTTCTGGGCCAGGATGCTGAAGGGAGGGGAGATGCAGGATGCTGGAGGGATGAGGGATGCGGGAAGGATGCAGGATGAAGGCACACTGGGCCAGGATGCTGAAGAGAGGAGAGATGCAGGATGCTGGAGGGATGCAGTCATGCTGGAGGGATGCAGGATGCTGGAGGGATGCAGGGTGCTGGAGGGATGCCCTGCTGGGATGCAGGCAGGATGTAATATGCAGACACTCCGTGCTGGGATGCAGGGGGGATGCAGGATGCTGGAGGGGTGATGGATGCAGGAAGGATGCAGGCACACTGGGCCAGGATGCTGAAGAGAGGAGGGATGCAGGATGCTGGAGGGATGCAGGATGCTGGAGGGATGCAGGGTGCTGGAGGGATGCAGGGTGCAGGCATGCCCTGCTGGGATGCAGGCAGGATATAATATGCAGACACTCTGTGCTGGGATGCAGGGGGGATGCAGGACACTGGAGGGACGAGGGATGCAGGAAGGATGCAGGATGCAGGCACACTGGGCCAGGATGCTGAAGAGAGGTGAGATGCAGGATGCTGGAGGGATGCAGTCATGCTGGAGGGATGCAGGGTGCTGGAGGGATGCCCTGCTGGGATGCAGGCAGGATGTAATATGCAGACACTCCGTGCTGGGATGCAGGGAGGATGCAGGATGCTGGAGGGATGAGGGATGCGGGAAGGATGCAGGCACACTGGGCCAGGATGCTGAAGAGAGGAGAGATGCAGGATGCTGGAGGGATGAGGGATGCAGGAAGGATGCAGGATGAAGGCACACTGGGCCAGGATGCTGAAGAGAGGAGGGATGCAGGATGCTGGAGGGATGCAGTCATGCTGGAGGGATGCAGGATGCTGGAGGGATGCAGGCGAGCCCTGCTGGGATGCAGGGGGGGATGCAGGATGCAGGCAGGCTGTGCCAGGATGCAGGCAGGACGCGTGCCAGGACATGAGCACACTGTGTGAGGCCACGCTCCCGCTGTGCCCAGGGCAGCCGGGGAAGGAGCCAGGACATCTCTCAGTCCCCATCCAGGAAAAAAAAAAAAAAAAAGCAGCTCATGACCTGCGGTATTTCATGGGCCTAAAGAAAGACATGTTAAATTTAAAATGTAGCCCCAGTTTTGTCAGGAAGCGCGGGGGTTTTCTGTGATACAGGAAACTGCTGACGGTGTTGCGGGATGGGGAGAGGGGGCAGGACCACGGCTCCCTCGGGAGTCACACTGGATGCCCCCTGGCATGGGGATGGGGACAGGGAGGGTCGGGTTCCTGGGGGTGAGCCCCCCCCTTTCCCTCGGAGCTCCCGCACCCCGGCTCACACAGTCACGTGCAGGCTGCGGGAAAAGCCAAGCCATTTTCCTTTCCTTGCCTTGTCCCTTGCGGAGGGACCCTCTTGGGGGCGGCTTTAGTGATAAACACCGGCAAAATGTTTAATTTTTCAGGCCTGCATTTCATCACCATTTCCTGATGTGTCGTAAGACCTCCACGGCACGGGTCGGTGCCTCGCTGCCGCGGCTGGGTTGCCCCGTGGCCATGCCCCGCTGGCCTCCCGTGGGCAACAAAGCGGGCAGCGAGGTGGGCAGCGAGGAGCCCCCGCTCTGCCTTTCCTGGGAGCCCCAGAAGTTTGGGGAGAGCATCCGAGCTGGGGGTCAGCGCAGGGCAGGGATAGAATGGGAATGGGGTGGGTAGGGGGGTCAGGGTGGGTGCCCAGGGTGGGTGCCCAGGGGTCTGGGGCTGGCAGGGCTGCCGTGCCCTGCGCCGCTGCCCCTGCCGCACGCCCATCCGGCCTGCCAGCTCCTGCAACAGGAAGCACCGTCACGCGGGCGCCCCAAAAACTCACGTTTCTTCCTCTTTTTCTCTTCCCCCGTGGCAGGGGTGAGGCGGCGAGCGGCTCCGGGGAGCCCAGGCTGGCTCCATGTATCCCGAATCCACCACTGACTCCCCGGCGCGACTCTCGCTGCGGCAGACGGGCTCCCCAGGGATGATTTACAGGTAAGAGTGATGGGGGGGGGGGGCTCTATGGGGCTTCAAACCTAGGGCCACAGCACCCCAAAAACCGCCCCGGTACGCTTTGGGCAAAAATTTCTAGGTTCTGTAAAAACCCAGGTGGCAGCAGCAGCGATTTCGGGCGCTGCTGCCTGTTATGGGAAGAGCAGGTAGTTTCGGGGAGCGTTGCCGGTGCCCCCCACCCTCCCTGCGGCCGCCGGCTCTGCCACCCGGTCCCGCTCCACCTTTCTAACGGGGTTTGTGGCATCTTTCTTCTCTCTCCCCTTTGCTGTCGGAAGCGCGAGGTACGGGAGCCCCAAGCGCCAGCTCCAGTTCTACAGGTAACCCAGCCCTTTCCCCTCCCCAAAATCCACTCCCCCCCCCGGGGCCAGCAGATGCGGTCGAAGCCCTGGTAGCCCCTTGCATGACCGGAGGGCTAGTTGGGGGGCAGCCACCCTGGGGGTGCGGGGCTGGGCTGGAGGTTTGGGGAGCATCCCGCACCGACGCCGCGCTGGGCAGAGCCCGCTGGCTTCTCCCAAGGGCAGCTCCAGGAACCCGGCCAGCGGCTCCGCTGCTCTTTCCATTAAGAGGAGCGTCGTTAAGTGGTACAGAAGGCAACGCATTTTGCCCCCCCCCCCGCTCCCCCCGGCCCCGTCCTTTTACCGTCTGAAGCGCAGGCGGCGCTTTTCCCCGCACACGGTGCCAGCAGCCGCTGCCCCGCTCCCAAGCGCTGCGGGTCCGGCCTCGCCGCGATGGGCTGGGGGCTGGGGGGCTGCCCCCCCCGGGGGAACCGTGTTCTCCCTGTTCCATCTCCGTGTGCGGCGGGGAGGAGGAGAATCCTGGCCGGCACCGGGGTGGCTCGGTGGCACCGGTGATGTGCCACCGCCGAGCCCCGAGGGCAAGCTGGCCGTGGGCAAGCTGGCTGCCAAACCAGCCAGGCACGGCCACGCACCGCAACCGCTGGACACATCTGGTGGGAAAGGCTGCTGAGGCCCACGGGCAAGGAGCCAGCTTGCCCACGGGCTGCCTGCAGGCGGCTGCCACCAGCGTGTGTCACCCAGCCCCGTGGCGGGGCTCCTGCCCACAAGAGTCCTGCCACAGCCCAGCTCCGACCCGGGGACAGTGGGGAGGGCTACGTCGGCCACAGGGGACCGGCTTTGCTCCCCAATGTCCCCCGACAGCCCCGGGTGTCCCTGCCTCTCCGCACGCCGGTGGCATGGGACCCGTCCCCAGTGGGGCGAGGGGTGGGCTGCGGGCGGAGGCGGCGCTGCCAGGTTTGATAAAGCAGCGGGAGCATCCTGGGGCTTTTAGCGGAGCGGCCATGAATAATTTAGCTCCCCTTTGCGAGGAAGAAAATCCCCTAATAGGGCTAATGGAGCGCGGTGAGAAAGCTGGGCTCGGGGGGGGGGGCGGGGGGGGCCCCCTCGCAGCCGCCAATTGCTTTGGATCCCGAGCGCCGACACTCCCCTAATGCAAAAAAAAAAACAAACCCGGCGACCGCCTCGTTTATATCTGCCCCCGGGGTTGCCCAGAGCCCTGCCGTGGGTGAGCAGCGTCCCCGGTGCGTGGGTGAGTCGGGGCCGGGCTGCAGGGAGGGTCCGCTGTGCCGGGTGACGCGGGATTTCTTGGCTTGGGGAGGTTTTTTTCCTCGGTTTGGGGTCTTTTCGGTTGGAGGCAGGCTTGCTGATGGCCAACAAGTTGCCAGCTTGGCGAGCGGGGCTGGAGGGACGCCTTTGCCAAGCAGCCACCCCGCGCACGCCACTGTCGCCCACTTCGTGTGCCCCCTGAGGCGCGGTGACGGTCCCCTGTCATCCCATGGAGCCTGTGTCCCGTCCCCAGCCCCGCTCCTTCCCCAAAACCAGCCTCTCCCGCTTGGCCACGGCACCGCTTGGGCTTCGGCAGCTCCCGTCCTGCCTCGTCCCTCGGGCAGCATCAGGATTTCTCTAACAAACAGCCCGTGGATGACCCCTCTGCCACCCCGGTAACGTTGCTCAGCCCAAAATCAGGGAGGTGGCGAAACGAGGGGGGCGGTGGGTTCCCACCCCCTTTCCCAAAGCATCCCAGACCAAACCCCGGCTCCGTGTGCTGAAGCTGTGGAGCAGCAGTGCAGCCGGATCAGGCTTTTCCCGGCCACTGTCAGGCAAAAGGATCCCCCCAGGGGTGAGGGGGTCCCGCTGGGGTCAAGGGGCTCCCCCCAGGGCTGGGAGCTGTGTCCCCATGCCCGGCAGGAGCCACTGGCGCTGCCCGAATTGAACCCACCAGCTGCAGAGAAGGGCTGGAGCCGGCTCCGGGCTCTGGCTTTGGGGCACGGTGGGAAGAGGAGGCTGGTGGCCGGGGGTCAGTTTGGCTTTGTCACAAGGAGAGGGGGTCCCCTTCCATGTCTCCCTGCATTCCCCAGCCCTTGGCGTGGGGCACAAGAAGGGTCTCCAGCAGCGTTGGGTATCGCAGGAGTCCCCCAGGGTTTCGGTCACTCCTTGCCGGCTGCTGCTCCGCATCTCCCGGCGTTTCTTCTTCTGTTTTTTCTTGAGGTCACACCTCAACGGGAAAGTGCACTTTGCTTTTGGCTCCTGCTCCCGCGAATCCGAGCCTGGCAGGGAAAGAAAAAACCACCAGTGGGAGCCCGGCCGCAGCTCTGGCACGGCACGCTCCGGCTCCCGGCAGCCGCTTCGGCACCAGCGCCGCAGTTTTGGCCCCGGTCCCCGTTCTTTTCAGACACTGAGCGCGAGGGACACTGCAGAGGGCGGCAGGGAAATCGATGCTGGTGTCACCCACCGGCGAGATCCCAGCCGTGGCGGTGGCGAGCACCCCCGGCGTGTGAGGAGCCCGCCCTGCGGCAGGCTATTTTGGGCAGCCTTGCCTGCTGGGGGGCTGCCGGGGAGGCTGGTGGCTGGCAACACGGGTTGCGGCAGCAACCGCTGCAGGCATGACAGCACCTGGCACCCAGGGACCCTCTGCTGGGAGCCCCACGGGGCCACCTTTCCCATCCTGACCTCTCCCACCCGCCGGCACACGGTGCCAGTTCTCACCGGCGGCGCTTGTGCCACCACTCATCCCGTCCCAGCCCAGCCAGCTCCCAGGGCTGGGATGCAAACCATAGAATCACAGAATGGTTTGGGTGGGAAGGGACCTTAAAGCCCCCCCAGTGGCACCCCCTGCCCTGGGCAGGGACACCTCCCACCAGCCCAGGTTGCTCCAAGCCCCCTCCAACCTGGCCTTGAACCCCTCCAGGGATGGGGCAGCCACAGCTTCTCTGGGGCAACCCGGGCCAGCGTCCATCCATTCTCCACCCAGCATGGATTTATGCTTGGGATTGCCCCCATCCATATGCCAGACCCTGCAGTTGGCCTTGTTGAACTTCACGAGGTTCACACAGGCCCACCTCAAGCCTGTCCAGGTCCCTCTGGATGGCATCCCGTCCCTCCCGTGCGTCACCGCGCCACACAGCGTGGCGCCATTGGCAAAAATCACCTTAATCCCACTGCCCGTGTCACCAACAGGGATGTTAAACAGCACCAGTCCCAGTACTGGACCTTGAGGAACCCCACTCGGCACTGGTCTGTGGCAACTGGGGCACGTGCCGGGCTGCAGCAGGTCGCCAGGCTCGGGGTGGCCGTGGTCTCCCACGCTGCCGTCACCTCCCCACCTTCACCCCTCGGCTCCGCCGCCAAGGCTTGGCTCCGCTGAAGCGACTGGCTTTGCCGGGGCTCCTGCCCTTCCCCTCCTCCTGCCGCGGATCCCTGCCCGGGTGGGTGCGGCGGGGGCTCCGGTATGGGGGCGCGGGCACCGTTCCCCCGTGAGCGGCGGCCGAGCTCGGCGGCGTGGCGGCGGGCGCTTTCCCAGCTCTCTCCGTAGCATCGCTGAGGGGTCGGCAGCGGGGCCGGCCGGCGGAGCCCGCGCCGGGGCGTCGGGATGCTCTCCATGACCTACAGCGAGAGCCTGCGCAGCGTGGCCAGCCGGCACCCCCCCGACTGGGGGTTACCCCCGGCCCCCCGGCCGGCGGACGGGCTGGAGCTGCGGCGGCTGCGGGACGTGCGGGCGGCGGCGCGGGCGAAGACGCTGGAGGAGTTCCTGCGGATGCACGGGCTCTCCCTGGCCGACGGCACCGCCCGCACCACCGGCATGAAGTACAGGTAAGGGCAGCGCCCGGTGCCGGCCCGAGGAGCGGGGACGGGGGTGGGGGGGGGGGGGGACGCCGCTTCGCGCTGGTTTTACACCCGGATTGCAGGATTTGACCGTTTTCCCTGTGCCGTGGCGAGGTCGGGAGGAGGCAGTGCCCGTGGCGCGTGCGGCAGAGGGGCAGCGCCGTCGCCTCCTGCTCGGTCCACGTTTTTGGAGCTTCTCACTTGATTTTTTTGCTCTGGGGAGGCTGCAGGCGCGGGCACACTCCCTGCGTTTAAAGGCGAGGCGGTGGGAGAGAGACGCTGGGGAGATGCTGTTGCCTGACGAGCGGTGGCTGCAGCGCTGGCGCTCCATTAATTTTGCATGCGGGTCGCGGCACGGCGCGAGGGGTATCAGGATTTCAGATGACTTTTGTCCTTCTCGTTACCCGCCCGTGCCGGGCAGCCAGCGGGTTGGCCACGGCTCCTCTGAGGCTGATTTGCCCAGCACGTCCCTTCCCACTCTCCCCCGGCAGCGCAGGTGGGCAATGGACCAGGGGGCGGGCACCCCCAATAACCCAGTTCAGGCTTGGGCTGGGGACAGTGGGGCTGGGGATGGTGGCTCTTCCCCTCTGTGAAAATCATAGAATGGTTGGAGTTGGAAGAGACTTAAAGACCATCTCATTCCACCCCCCTGCCCTGCGCAGGGACACCTCCCACCAGCCCAGGTTGCTCCAAGCCCCCTCCAACCTGGCCTTGAACCCCTCCAGGGATGGGGCAGCCACAGCTTCTCTGGGCAACCTGAATCCCAGTCTGCTCCCTTCAACAAGGGTCCAGCCAACAGCCTCCTCCTCCATTCACCTCCCAGAAATACCTTATATTGGTTGGAATAGCTCCCTCAGGACAGACTGGACCACAGAGCAGTCTAGTGACAAAGCTCTGCCTCCAAAGACCAAGGGTGTACGATCCCGTCTTCTCACAGAAAGAGAAGTGCCTCAAAGGCCACTAGTGGTCACATTTGTCTCATGATTTCAAATATCTAGAGTCAAGTGGCTTCACATGCTGATAGAAAAGCTTTCCCTCCTACGGCAGGTGGAGGAAATTGCCCCAAGAACCTGTGAGGTCTCCATCTGTTGAGACCAGAGCTCAGGAAGCCCTGCACGACCCGGTGAGATCCCAGGGCTGACCCTGCTCGGAGCAGGAGGTTGGAGCAGAGCTCTCCCGAGGTCCCTTCCAGCCTGGATTACCCTGGGTGTAAGAATTCATCCTCCCTCGGGCTCCCAAAATTAAGCTTCCTGTAGGGATATTTACACTTGTGCCTTAACGTTTTCTTCCGAAAGCCTGGTGACATCAAATGCAGGGGTGCCCCTGGCCCCCCAGCTGCAGCAAACCCCCCCCGGGGCCGGCGGCTCTGCCGGCTCCTGCCGTGCGGTGCCGTGGGTCGGGTTCCCCTCGGCTCCCAGCAGCAGAGGTAACATTTACAGGGTGGCAGGAGCCCATCTAATATTCATGGGGCGGTTATTTATTGATGGGTTGAAGCTGGCACAGGGACACCCCCCCCCAGCGACGCTCCTTCAGGCGCCTGCCCGCTGCAGGATGAGGGGGGACAACCTTCCCCAAGGTTTACCCCCCTCAAATCTCTGGGGTTTCTCCTCCTCTGGGGAGCTGCCGATTGCTACCAGCCCCCTCCCCCCCCCCCCGCCCCCCGGTGCTGGAGCCGGGGGGGATTACCCGGCTAAGGAGCTTTGTGGCTGAGGGAAGCGGAGGAGATTACAAGATTTTGCATTAGGTGGGGGCTGAACATGCATGATTTCCCCCACAAACCAAGCCCCAGCCCCACTCCTGGCTCCTTACCTGGGGGGCACGGCCATCGCGGTCCCACGGCCACCACGGTCCCACAGCTGGCTCGCCTCCCTCCTCCGGTGGGAGATGCCGATGGGGCTTCACCTCCATCCTCTTGGCTCGTGCTGGATAAAATTTGGGGGGCATGTCGCCCTCCACGGAGGGCACCCGGTCCCACTCCGGCAGCCCCTCACTTCCCCTCCCTCAGGTTTAAGGCTAAAACGGTACCAGAGGTGGTAAAGGATCAGTGTCACTAAAGATCTGTCTCTCACTCATCAAAAGCGAGAGGATCTCTATTTCTAACTACACGTTAAACACTTAATTGCGTTTAACAAAATAATTACAGTAAAACTGAGTGTGTATTTGATTGACCTCAGATTTTTCCCAAGAACAATTTTACTAACACGTTGTGATCTTGAGCTCAAAATAAAAGGATTGCTCTTTCATATTATTTTTTTTTTGCCGTGAGAGACAATAAGCCCCTGCTGATGCGGGGAGGGGGGAGGTGGAAATATCCCAGTTCCTTCTATCTCCTTCCCTGCAAAAAACCTTGAAATCAGTGTGGGGTTTCTTCAGATTATTGGGGTTGGAGCAGGTTGGGAAGTTTTCAATTCCTTCCTCCCACAAGCTGGTCTTTTTCTGGGTATCAGGTGTTTCCTCTTTAACAATTTATGTTATTTATCCGTGAGAGCCAGAGCCGGCTTGAGCTGGGGGGGAGCGGGGGGGACAGCAAATATTTTATGTATTTTTTGGCTTCTGTTCTTTGCGTTCTCTCGGGCCGGGAGATTTTTGTTTCGGACTCGGATCCGCCGCTGGGGGGGGATGCGGTGGGGAGGGGGGGATGCTATGGGGAGGAGGGATGCGGGGGCACGGGAGGGGGATGCTGTGGGGAAGAGGGATGCTGAGCAGCGCGGTACCAAGCGGCTCCTTTGCCCCGGGGGGGGTCTCAGCCCACCCCCGCTGAGCCCCAAATCGGCGCTGGGCGGGGATGCCCGGCGGGGGGGTGGTCCCCGCTGCGGCTCTCCCCTTCCCGCCCCCCCCCGCCCGCCCCTTCCCGCTCCCCTCCGGGCACCGCTCGCTCTCTCGCTTCCCGAGCTCCCGCAATATCGAGGGCAGGAGGGTGCCGGAGCAGCCCCCGTCGTCACGTCGGCGGAACGGGGGGCGGGAGGAGCTCCCCGCCTCCCCCGGGGCGCCGGCTAAATTTAGGCAGCTGGCGCGGGGGCCCGGCGGAGCAGCATGCAGGTCTCCTTCGTCTGCTCCGAACACAGCATCAAAAGCCGGAGCGCGGAGGACCGGCTGAACCGGCAGAATGCCGGTAGCCCCAGCCTGGGTACCCGCGGCAAGTTCCGGGCGGTGGCCATGGTGGCCCGAAGCCTGGGCCAGCTCTCGGTGCAGAACGCTCCCTCCTCCAGCGAGTCCAGCGGCAAGCAGCCGGGGATGAAGTACCGGTAGGAGAACGGGGGCTACCGGGGCAAGCGGAGTCGCCTCCTCGCTCCTCACCGGGCGGTGCGGGAGGGGGGGTACCGGGGGGGTCCGGAGGGGTTGCACCCCCTTAATTCCCAGCTCGTGTCCCGCTCCGTGCGTTTCCTCGGTGCTAAAAGTGCTGACCGTGCGCCTCCGTCGCCTTCCTCACCGCTGGCTCCTCTCTCCCCGCTCGGGGCGGCTTTGATCCGTCAAACCTGCGGGATGGGGGGCGGAAAGGGGGCCTAAAATTTGGGGTAGGATTAGTAGGATCCCCAGTGCCTGCTGAGCCCGTCGGGGGTGGGGGGGGTGGGGGGGTCTGAGAGTTGCCTTAATCCGCGGGCTGCCATGGCATCGTTAGGGACTCGCCGCCCTGCCAAGCCTGCGCGGAGCTGTGAGCCAGGATTCGGCGCTCGGCTGCCCGTGGTGGGTCTGGAACCGAAGGGCACCATGTGCACCTTGTGCCCCCCCCCCCCGTCCCCAGCACCAGAACCCACTGGGTTCATGCTCTCCCCATCCCTGGCACTGGAGCAGAGAGTTGGGGGCTTCCCTCCCCCGGGCTGAGCGAGCACCCCGGGTGCGGGGAGACGGGGGCTCCCCCCGGGCTGAGCGAGCACCCCGATGTGGGGAGACAGGGGGTCCCCCCCGGGCTGAGCGAGCACGCCACGGTCCAGCTGACAGCCGCCGTGAGCCCCCATCGCAGCCCAGATGTGACAGGCATTAGGCACAACGCACATCTGGCCGGCAGTGTGTGGGGATGAGCCCCGCCGTCACCCACCATCATCATCCAAATCAGCCGAGCCCCCTCGCCCGGGCGCTGGGGAGGGGGCCGGGGTGGCCCCGTCCACCTCTCGAACACCCAACCCTGGTGGCACCGGGGCCACGCGCGATGGCACCCTCCGGTCTCGGCGCTCGTGCCCCGTTGGTTGGCATCCCCATCCCAAGGAGGAGCGCGCCGGGGGCCACCCTCTCCCGGCGGTGGGTGACCAGCTCGGGGGTCCCCACCGGTGGCTGGGGGGGGGAGAGGGGCAGTGTTATGGGGGATGCTCCATGCAATGGGACGGGAAGGCCATGGCGCAGTGCCGGGGGGGGGAATGCGTAGCTTCCCCCAGTATCCACCCCGCTGTGCGACTGGGCAGAAAAACCGGGATAAGCAACGTCCTGCCTGTGCCCACCCGCCCAGGGGGACGCCAGCGATGTCCCCGCAGCCTGGGATGGCCGGGACCGGAGCTGGTACCCCCTGTTCCCCACCGCAACCCCCCGTCACGGGGTCTTGAGCCGCCGCTGCCCCACGGCCTCTCCCCGCCGTGAAATGCTCTAAAAATAACTAACGCGGGGCTGGGGGGGGAGGGGGGTTTAATGGTGGTGGTGCCTGCGCCTCCAGATGTTGGGCAATAACGCAGCGGCACGGAAGGAAGATGCCCCGATTGGGTTCAGCCGGCGATTCCCCGCTGCCCCGGGACGGCGGCTGCTCCCGGCCCCGCTCCCGGTGCCGGCGGTGGCGGTGCCTCCCGGTTGCTACGCGACACCCGCGCGGGCGAGCTGCCGCGGCTCACCTACACTTTATTTATTTTAACGCTCGTTTCTCGAGCCTTTGTCATTTTTAACAAGAAACTGGCTCTCCATCACCACGGCGAAGGCGTCTGCCAGCCCGGCCCCCTTCCCGAAAGCTGTTCACCGTCTCCTTGCGCCGGCAAAATTTTCTGGGGTGCTCTATTTCTCCGGGACGCCCGACCCTCTGTTCCCCAGCACCCTCTCCCCTGTCCCGCACCGCAGAGAACGGGCACAGCTCACACCATATGTGGGATGCTCCAGGCCCGACTGCTGCTGTGCCATCTCCTCCTGTTCTTGTCCCATCCCCCTGTGCCGGCAGCGATGCCAGGGGAGCCGGACACCCCGGCCTCATCAAGGGGAGCCACTTTAACGAGGCCACTGCCCGCTGCCCAGCAATTACTTTGTGTCTAGGAAAGAGCATCACCCGCCGGTGCTGCCCGTGCCCCTGGTGAGCCACGGCATGCCTGGCCCGGGATGGAGGGGGACCCTTGCTGTGGGACCATCCCAGGCGGGGATGGGGATGGAGATTGGGACCAGGGCAGGGACCGGGGACCACCACCTCACCTCCCTGCGCGCTCGGTGGCACGTGGGTGCACGAGACGGCGTTTTTGGGGGGGCTTCCCGGCGGTTTTCCTAACGGGTCTCTGTCTTCCAGGAACCTCGGGAAATCTGGGCTGCGCGTGTCCTGCCTGGGCCTGGGTAAGTGCCAGGGTTTGCCGCAGCCCCTCGGCGTCCCCTCCGTCCTGCGGTTGGTGCGGGTGCTCCCCGGCGAGGGCGACGCTTGGCGAAGGGAAGGAAAGGGTTTTTCCTCCTGCCCGGCGGCGCTTTTGAGACGCAGCCCAGAAGTTGTCAAATTATTTTCTCTCTTTCTCCTCCGACGTGATGGGAAGTGACCGGGCCTGTGCTGGGAGCACCGAACCGCACGCGGCGGGGCCGACTGCGGCCGCCGTGTGCCAGGGCTGTGCCAGGGGAGCCGGGGAGGGTGGCCGGGGGGCTGGGGGCAGTGGCGTTGGGTGCTCACCGTGCCTGCACCCTCTCTCCTCCGCAGGGACATGGGTGACTTTTGGAGGGCAAATCACAGACGAGGTAAGGATCGGACCACGTCCCTCCCCAGCCTTTCCCGAGCTGGGTGGGGAGCAGACGGGGCCGGCACCGCCGCGGGGGCTGCTCTCGGTGCACGCGGTGTGCCGGAGCTCACCGTGCTCCTGAGTGTGCATCGCCCCGACCGACCCACCCTCCCCGCTCCCCCCCCTCACAGATGGCAGAGCAGCTGATGACTTTAGCCTACGACAATGGCATTAATCTCTTCGACACGGCAGAAGTCTACGCCGCCGGCAAGTAGGTACCCCGCTTCGGCAGTGATTCGGGGTCGGGGGGGGGGCTCACCCTGCGCCCCAGCGGCTGATGTCCCCTTCTCTTGTAGGGCTGAGGTGGTGCTGGGGAACATCATCAAGAAGAAAGGGTGGAGGTAAGCCCGACTTCGTTCCTGCGTGGCAAATCAGGGAACGGGCAGGGCACACGGGGCTTTGGGGGTGCCACGGCCACTGACTCTCTCCTCCTCCCTGCAGACGGTCCAGCCTGGTCATCACCACCAAAATCTTCTGGGGAGGAAAGTAGGTAACGCGCTCGCCCTGCGGCAGAGCAGCCGGAGCACGCTGGGGCTCTCACCCACCTTTCCTTTTCCAGGGCTGAGACGGAGCGGGGTCTGTCCCGAAAGCACATCATAGAAGGTAGGGATGATCCCCGGGCGCTGCCAGGCTGTGCCCACACAGCCTCCTCGCTGGCTTCTCACCGGCTGGTGGCAAGGGACCCGGTGTCCTGAGGGTCCCGTTGCTCTGGCAGGTCTGAAGGCGTCGCTGGAGCGGCTGCAGCTGGAGTACGTGGACGTGGTGTTCGCCAACCGGCCCGACCCCAACACGCCGATGGAAGGTGGGTGCCGCGTCGCGGTGCCGCCCTCCTCCCCGACGCCTTTCCTCACCGTCACGGTTGGTTTGTGCCAGGTTTTTATTTCAAGGGCTTTTTCCCTTCCCAAGCAGAAACCGCTCCTCTGCCCGCCCACACCACGGTTAAGCCTCTGCCACCCCCCAGCCCAGTGCCGGGACCCCCCCTGGGGCCGGGGCAGGGGCGGGTTGGTGGCGAGACGCTGCCCCCATCCCGGCAGCAGCCAACTCCACTCTCTCTAAATCTCTCTTTTATCACCAGGGGACCCATTTAGTTCCTCCAAAACCAGGACTTTCATCGTAGAAGGTACTCCCTGCCCGCACTCTGCCCGCCGGCCGCTGCCTGCGTCCCAGCGGCCATTCCCGGGGCAGAACCCCCCAACTCCTCTGTGATTCCACCCCCGTGTCCCCCCTGCCCCGAGCAAACCCTGGCCTAGAATGCACAGGCAGCAGCAGCAGCACAACCAAAACCATCCCCCCCCCCCCCCCCCCAAAACCTCCGGCCCCTTCACACCATCTGATGGTTAAAGGGGAGAAAAGCAAAGAGGGTCCCCAGCCTCCCCAGGTCCTTGCCACGGGGCACCCTTTGTGGCCGTGCTGGGACCACGGCAGGGTCCCCTCCCTCGCTCTTCCCCCCCCCCCGCCTCCGCTGCCCGCCTTTGGCTGCAGGAGCGCCTTGGCTTGGCCCCGGCCCGCATGGCTCAGGGCCACCTCCCCACAGAGACCCCCCCCCAAACCCCTTGCATGGGGTCTGGGGTCCCCTCCCTCCCTCTCCTGGGTCTCAGCACAGGGGCCATGCTTTGGGTCACGGTGCCAAGCGGGGGGGCCGGTGCTGGTACCCCACGGGGCCGGTGCCAGGAGCCCCGGTGTCACCGGCCACGCGTCACTCGGCCGTGGTCCCCGGCACGTCCCAAGCGACTGCTCCCTCGGTCCTCATCCTCTTCCTCTGAACGCCTCCTCCGGACACAGCCCAGCTCCTCGGCATCGGGGGGGGGGGGGGTGGGATGCTCGCCAGCCGTCGGCACGGCACGACTCCCCCCC